>VZTA01000159.1:64509-139058 GCA_013398855.1 Mohoua ochrocephala | reverse complement strand
CCAAAGCCTGTCATGGCAGCTCTGCCCCCTCAGCCTAGTGGGAAGGCAGCGTCACCGGGGGTCACGCATGTCACTCCCCCCGTGACTGCACCCTTGCCCCCTGCAATAAAGAAACAACCAAGTGTCACTTCTCCCCAGGTGCCTCCTCTGTCCCCAGCCCCTCCTGGTCCCACTCCCCCTGCAACGTTCCCAAAGCAGCAGAGTTTCTCAGTAAAGCCTCCTCCATCCCCTCAGTCCCCAGTGCCATCGGTGGTGAAGCAGATAGTCAGCCAGTTCCCACCTCCTCCCACGCCACCTGCCACCGAGCCCCAGCCTCTGAAACCCCTTCCACTGAGTGTGGCTCCACAGTCGCCTCCAGCAGTGAAGGCAAAGCCCAAATGGCAGCCTGCTGCTGCTCCCTCACCAGATTTCCCCCCTCCTCCGCCAGAGAGCAGTTTAGTGTTTCCTCCTCCACCTCCTTCCCCAGCTTCCTCTGCAGGTTCTCCCCCTCCTGACAAATCGGGGTCTCCAGTCAAAAAGGCCAGCAAGACATCAAGCCCTGGAGGGAAGAAACCGCCTCCAACACCTCAGCGCAACTCCAGCATCAAGTCCACAAGCTCCGCTGAGTACCATGAGTCCAAGAGGCCTTCAGTGGACCGCCTTGTCAGCAAATTTGCACACTCATCAGAGCCGTCAGGATCTCCTTCCAAGGAGTCATCACCTCCTCCAGCCCCTCCAAAGCCAGGAAAGCTCAACCTCTCTGGTGTGAGCCTGCCCATTGTCCTTCCACAAGGTGGGATCCCAGCCAAGGCTTCTGCTGCGAGTGTGTCTGGAAAGGAACCTGTGGTTGAGTTCCCTTCACCACCATCCGATTCAGACTTCCCACCACCACCACCTGAAATAGATCTTCCTCCCCCTCCGGTAGAAATTCCATCTGTGTTTTCAGGCAGCACCTCCCCAAAAGTCGCCGTTGTAAATCCCCAGCCACAGGCATGGTCAAAGCCATCTGTGAAAAAAGCCCCACCGCCCACACGCCCCAAGCGGAACGACAGCACCCGTCTGACACAGGCAGAGGTCGCAGAGCCCCCAGGGCCAGCTGGCCCACAAGTGCCCACGTCACCCAAGTCCAGCCTTAGCGTTCAGCCGGGGTTCCTGGCAGACCTCAACCGGACGCTGCAGCGGAAATCCATCACCCGGCACGGCTCCCTCTCCTCCGCGCGGATGTCCAGAACGGAGCCCACCGCCACCATGGACGACATGGCCCTGCCTCCGCCCCCGCCAGAGCTGCTGGCTGACCAGCAGAAGACCAGCAGCTTTGGGGGCAGTCACATATCTGGCTATGCAACGTTACGGAGGGGGCCGCCCCCCGCGCCCCCCAAAAGGGATCAGAACACCAAGCTGTCACGGGACTGGTAGTCAGTCTCCAGGGGCCAGCGCTCTCCGTGACTTGTGGGCTGCTCTGCGATCGGCCAGCCTGTGATCTTGCACACTTGGAAAGAAGGTGGGGATGTGGATGATAGCCCCATCAAAAGAGGTGATCTCAAACTGCAGCAAAGGCTACATGTAAAGACATTCCCCTTTCATGGCTAGGTTAAAAAAGTCGGGGGCTTAGGGGTGTTGATTCTTTATTGGGAAAAGTGGGTTAGCAATGTGTTGGCTTCATTCTTTCAGTTTCTTTTACCCTTCTTATGGATTGGACCAAACCCCCATTTTCTTACTTTTTCTGCATTTAGGGGAGGGGGAGGGAGATAATTTTTTTGTAGTGTCTGTCCACGTGAGACATGTTTGTGCATGTATTATAAGTGTAGGTATATAATATATTGTGATATATTTCGTCGCAACTATAGAAGATAACCAGAATGTTTTTGTAGAACCGTATTTATTGTTTCAGTCAGTATATTATCTGGAATCGGACTCTAACTGGTCAAATCTTACCATAAAGATGGAGATGTAGGGGGCACTTTAAAGAAAGGAAATAAAAAACCCAAACCCACAAACTTCTCGGCAGTTTGTGGTGGGTAAATTCTGCAGAGCTGAGGTGTTCGGCTGGTAACTGTACATTGTCCATTGATTGAGAAGTACAGATGCAACATACCAAAACATTCTGGTCATAATACTACTGAAAATGACTATGTTCAGAGAAAAGAAATAGATTTTATATATAGTGGGCTGGAGTGAAATATATTTATACTATAAAGAGCCTCCCCCTCCTTTCAAATAGTTTAAAAATATACACTGATACAAATGATTTCAAACTTATTTGTCCATGCAGTTAAGTAGGATAAATATCTATTATTCCAAACCATTATGCATTCTAACTGATAGTAGGCTCAATCATTTGTTTCTATGGCTCAAGATGAATATATTTGTGTTAACCCCTTCTGAAAGCTGCCAGGACTCCTGCAATCGAAAATCCTGCCCAACCCCCAAGGCTGACCCACGCCGATCCACGAGCTGTCCGTGTAATTCTTACCCTGAATGAACAGGTAGGTTTCTGTAGAAAGCATTACGTGCTCACACAGGCATGCACAGGGTCCAGTCTCACCTGGTCTGTGCCTGGTAAGATGGAGTGTCTGGAAAAAACAAAAACAAGCATCTGGAAATGTGTAAAGAAAGTATTGTTTGTAATTGATTAGAAATTGTCCGGAAACTTTCCCTTCTGGAAAGAGAGCGGCAGCAATTTTAAGACAAGCAGAGTAGGAATTCCCTCTCTTTTCTTTGACCCGCCAGAGACTGTGACCAGTGCATTAATCTGTTTATTACAAAGTTGCACTTCTAGCAGTCAAGGAAGAAGACTGGAAATAAAACATGAGAGGCAATAACATTTGCTCGGAATTTCCTGTAAGGGCCCGTATGAGTAGAAATAGACTACTGATTTGCTTGGGTTTTTGTTAGTCACCAATTGACAGTCGGTCACCAGATCAAGTAGGACAGTCCTTTCTCTTCAGCAGCTACCTTCAGTAGCTTGATTGTACAGTCTTACCCACATATTCAGACCTTGTGATAAGGTGGTGCAAGTGTCAGTGGTCTTACATATCACTGCACGTTCATTGCAGGGTGGTGGGGCACGGCCTTTTTAAAACAACTGAAATACTTGGACTGTACCTACCCCATGTTCAGCTGTTACAGCTTCCCTTGTCACCATGGGGATACTATCAATAGGCTCATAGGGCAAATAATTTCACTGTTTGCTTACTTTTTCTCCAGAAGCAAACTTTAAATGCTTTCCTTTCCCCAAAGAATGAAACAGAGACAGCAGCTTGACCTGGCAGTATCCTCACATGTGTAAAACCAATATAAACTAATCTCTCATTACCGTAATTCAGGATGATGGATTTAAGAAATATTGTGACAGTGTACCCCATTCCCTTTTTTTATAAAGTTTTTTTTTTTTAAAAATCCAAATAATAAAATAAATGTCTTTGTGAATATTTTATGAATAGGAAAAAAAGTTTTGCTAATTTGAGGCAGAAAATAACACATCTATAACTATATAGTTTTAAATAAGTGCATCATGAAAAGAGAAAAATGAGTGGTGCTGTCTCTGCTGACCTGTTTCATATGATTTTTTTAAAATCTGTTTCAGCACCTCTGGAAATTGTTTTAATATTTCAGACTAGATTTTTTGAGCAATAAGAGTATATACCATTGTGTGCATTTTTAAAGCACTGCTATGGAAAGGCACTTTTTTGTATCTTTCAAATTGTTCACCAAGTTTTGTTTCTACTATTTTTGTGCTTACAAAGTGTCCTTAAAAGCATTTGCATTGTTGATTTTAAGCATGCTCAGTGTAGCTGGTGAATAACGTCACAGGAGGGTTGTTAAGCTATACTGCAGTTCATGGGTGCTGTAATTTTCAACGTTGGTCCTCGTGCTGCTTTGTACCGTGCGCATCTCCTGGGGCTCAGACACACCAGTGGGCAAAGGTGCTCGCTACGGCCGCAAGTGCTCGGCGCTCAGCCATGGCAGGGAAGTGGGCACCTTCTCCTGCTCCGTGGCAAGATCCATCCGGGCTGATGCAGCGTGTGCTCCCACGTGAGAGCAGTCAGGGAATTCTGCTTGCCCCACCTGCTTTTCTTTTCCCCAAGACGGCCTCACTGGTGTGTGTCAGTTCCAGCCCTTTTACTTTAGTTCATTCAGTGCGGGTATCTCTGGGCTTTGGGCTCGGCACATCGATGTTTTGAGTGCAATTTCTTCAGAGGCATTTGAGCTTTGTTCTCGTTTTCCTGTGCCCACATTCATGTCCCCAGTATCTCTCCCTAGGCAATGAATCCATGCTTACTACTGCAGGCTGCCAAACAGCTTGCTGGGAGACAGCTGTGTAACTCTGAAGTCTGCAGCAAAAAGAATGAATGTCGGCAGAGGTGGCACCCTGTATTCCTTCTAGTTACAGTTTTCCTTCCTAAGGCAGTAGTGATCCAGTGAGTGGCTGCAGCTTGCTCCTGCAGCTGAGCATGGAAATTTGGCTACAGCGTGGTTCAGACAACCTGGTTGCCTTTTCGGGTTATGAGATACCCCCCCCATTGTAACTTGCTTTTCCAGCATATTTACTGGTTTTGTGACAGTAAATATTTACACCTTATTCTCCAAGTAAGTTATTTTCCCCCGTGTGCAGTCATCTCATAATTGCACCATTATATTTATTAAATCAGAAAATTAGGGGGCTGGATTTCAGACACGCAGGAAGAGGCTTCCTGCTACAAACATGGGCAGTAATCCTTTTGGCACTGTTAAAATGGGCACGTGAAGGCTGAGTGTTCATACTGGGGACACAAAGGTAGCTGGTGCTTTGATCCCACAATACTCGGAGTGTGCGGCTGGAGTTGCGGTGCGTGAGGAAGCGCAAGGGCTGGGCGCTTGTTAAGGTGGTTGTCAGGGGAGCCCTGCTGCTGCAAGGGCAGCTGAGCGAGCACAGCTGTGTTTGGTAATCTGTTCCACATTTGGGTTTCATTTCCCCTCTGCCATGCAGCACAGCATCCAGCGTAGCATCCATGAGTAGCGGGGCCCTGTTCAGCCAGGTTTCTGTGCCTGCAGCCCAGGTGTAGAAAGCAGGGAGCTATTCTCAGACACTTACATCATGATTCAGGTGCTGGGGAGTTGCTTTGAAAGGGAAAACTAGGCTCTTCTAGCAGCACTAAGCTTAGATGAGAAATTATTTTTACCAAAACCAAAAAAACCACAGGTTCTAAACAAACCATAGGTAACATGTTGCAGGTGGCTTTGCTAGGGGTCCTGTTTAGTCTTTTAACACCCATAGCTGGGAGAGGATGTTAGGCACAAGTGTCTAAATAATTCTGTTCTTTTCTATGGAAGAGGAAGTTTCCTGCTTCACCCTGCTCAGTGGTTTCCTCCTGCGGCAGACCACCACTGACTGCTCTGATTTGGTGATGACCTCAAAGCCAAAGAGCTCCTCTCCTGAACTTACTCTGCAGTTGCCTGCAGGGCAACAGTGAGTGACACATCAGGGAAACAAAGTGCAGGTACCTGGATCGTTTGGTTTCAGGTCTGATGGGAGAGGAAGCAGTTTTTTCAACAAGTGCATTTTAACATTTACTGTTCTGGGCTTGCACATTTAAAGGTTTTCTAATTCCTTCTTTCTGTGCCCTTAGGCAACCAGATAAATCATATCAGCTCAGAGATAAAGTGTGACCAGTCTTCCTCTCAGTTAAAAATTTTTTTTCCACAGTTTAAGGAACCAAAAGTGCCATTTCAACAGCAGAAGGGCAAAAGAGAAATTTTCTGCTTTTTACAGAAAACAGCATAGAACCAAATTGTCTTGCTACAGTGGTACCATCGCAGGTAAATTTGTTTCTTATTCAAAATAAGATTATAAGTGGGTCTTAATGCAAGTATTACTTCAACTAGTGTCATGTTAAAATCAGTTGCACTCCAGAAAAGCAGTACAAATTCCTGGCAGAAGGTAGTGAGGATGCAGCCAGAACATGGGGAGTTTGTTGGTTGGTTGGTTGCTGGGTTTTTTTTTCCCTTTTAGCCTTGTTAAGGTGTAGGTTACACACTCAGTCACATTGTGCTTCCTCAGCTGCAGGTGAGTCTTTCTACTTTGGGGCCCATTTGTGGCACCTGGTGTTGAGCTTTGCATTCATTCCCTTGCACCATTGAGGCAGACTCCAAACCAGAGAGGATTTAACACTACAAGGGATAGTTTCTCTTGCATGTTTTTCACCATGTGCTGGTGGGGTTTTAAGCTTTACTTTGGAATTCTGAGTTTGTCTAAGTTGAGTAATACTCCTTTCTGAATTTTCTTTCCTTCAATTAAAAAATGCCCATGAAGACTGACCAAACCAGCGTTTTGTTGCAGGGGGCAGCACTGTGACACAGGCTTGGTCTAGTTTTGAAAAGTTTAAGACACTAAACTGCAAATGAGATGACAAACACATGCTTATCCGCACAGTGTGAATTACTTTAATTACTACTAACCAACCACAGGGAAAATAGTGACTTGGGTAATGATCATTTGGTGCTCTGAGGCACCCAGCAGGGCAAGGACTTGGTGAGCTCTTTGCTCAGCAGATGGATCTTGGGTAAAGGGGAGTTAGAGAAGGTGGAAGACCAGGAGGAACAGAACGAATGCTGTAGCACAATCCCCTGTGGCAGGGACATAGAGAAACGAGTGAGAAGGACCTTCAGTAACAGACTGTGGACACTACCCCCTCCTTATTTAAATGCTTGAAGGCAACTTGTCTTTTAGGAGATTTTGGAATTCAGCCAACCGTTTGCTACAGTGGAAAATAATTTCCTCCCAGCTTTCCCAAGATGCCAAAGATGCAGTCAGAGCTAAATTCCAGGTATGCAGATGTGTGTACACCAGTCTCTTGTTGTCAGGGGTCTCATACTGCTGATCTCTAGCACACGTCTGGTGAGAGAACAGGGTGCCACTGTTAGATCTTGTGTGTCCCTTGCCTTTAACCAACACTGGGAACTGGGTACACCCTTGCAAAGGACAGTTTAGCAAACAAAGCTGTGCTCATGGCACCCTGCTGCTGATTTGGTGCAGCACAATAGCGCTTGTACTTCTGAAAGAAAAACTAAATGTTTTGTCACAAGTTGTGATTGGAAACCTTAGGCCTCCTAGTGGACTGCAGTGGACCAGAAATGAACTGGAGCAGCAGTTTGGTTTATGGCTTACACTAATTGTTACCAGTCACTGGGAATATTCTGTATAATACTGGAGATGCAAGTGTAAGAAGTGTCATTGCAATGATGATTTGTCTGTGCAGCAAACTTGTGCTGAGTGCTGTAAATACATTCATGTTTACTGCTTTAAAAAGAAAATTGCACATTTTATCTTTCAATGGGATTGCCTCCCCTCTTCTTCCCTTTCCAAAAAGAAAAATAAAATCAAAGCTCTTTTAGACCGACAGCTTCAGGTTGGGGGGAGCTTTGCCATATTATAAATATATATAAATATATGTATAAATATACTTTTTTAAGCATGAGAGAGGACAAAAGAAATACTACATTATAGAGTACCCAATATAGATCATTATACAATGGAATATGCACAATTCAATAAAGATGTAGTTAAATTTAATACTCTGTTTTAATCCTCTGTCTTGCAATTTTCCTTTTTCATGAGCTCAGAACCCACACTGTGTTTTCGGGTCATCAGTGGTTCCCCTCTCTCTGTAGGGGTCAGGTAGCTGATGGCCTACAGCTTTCCATTTCTGTGCTCACTGCCAATAAAACTGCTTTTATTCCTTTGCACAGTTCTTTCCAGTGGGTCAGAGCTGGCTGTACCAGCCACGGGGTGCACACCAGTTACAGGTCTAAAGAGGACCCTGTGTGAAGGCTCATCTTTTCCATCTGCTCCTTCCCCAGGCTTGCAGAGTCCTGTCCAGCTCTGCTCATACAGCACAGCTGCTGGCTGCTAAGTGCTGCTGTGGCCCTGCCCTGGGCAATGCTCTCAGCCTCGCCCTGCGGCCCTCAGCAGCAGAGATTGGAGAATCACATTAGCGACTGCAGGAAAGGGGGAGTCCCACAGAGGTCGAGGAGCTGCTGAAGGCTGCTGAAGGCAGCAGGCGGGATGCCAAGGTTTGTACCTTTGCTGTGGGAAGTGCTGTGCTCAGAGATCCTCAGGGACAGGGCTCCTGCACACACAAGCCCCGATCCCTGGCCCTAGTGCATTGAAAAGTGTGTAGCCAAAGACAAGGAATGTGACACGGCTGTGGCACGCTCACAGAACACATGGGGTGTGCTTCGTTCTTTTTATTTAGGGCTCATAACAAGAGGGTTTAGTACACAGCAACAGTTAATTCCAAGTACAATTAAAAAAATTTAAAAATTGGGTTTTGCACTCACTGGAAGGTGGTTCAAATGGCACACACACTAAAACGTTACTGGCGGCATACAGCTCCCCAGAGTCCTGCGGGCTTGGTCATTTACAGTGGGCTCTGCATCCATCCACTGCAGCAGCAGTGCCAAAAGCAAAAACACAGCGTGCTGCTCCAACTGCAAACCAAAGGGGGGGTATCTGCTTTCAGAAAAAAGTGCATGGACAAAATCCATGTTAGACACTGACATCTCCAGAGAATTCATAGAAACTACTTGTCCATGCAAGTTGCAAAAGACACTTTTTCAAATGTGAAAAGAAGCACTTGTTCTTTACAAAAAAATCTCGGACATGTCAGCACTTACCGCGGCGCTGCAATGGAAATGAATTTGCACACAGCTCTTGCCATTAGTCAATAGTGGTAGGACTCTTCGGAGGTGTAAAGAGGAACTGGAACCAACGTACTGCACCCATTTCAGCAGGGTCCCCATGTCAGTGTTTAGCAGGGTCCTGGGTGTAAGCTTACCTCTGGACAGCAGCCCACTGCTGCCATCAGTCTCTTGTAATAGGTCTTTTCACAGGTGCTAATAAAATTAGTATATTTAGAGTACCAAAACAACCCCAAACCTCTTCCTGGCATGGGCTGGAGATTGCACAAAACACATGGGTGGTTTTTTTTTTCAAATGAAAGCAGCAGAACACCATGATCTGTGAATTATTCTTTCTACCAGCAGTTGTTAAACCTTGGCTGCATCAAGCTTTCAGCACGTCCCCATGGACATGAGGTGGAGGTCCCACTATGCTTGAAGTTTTAACAGCAGAAGTAGGTAAATAGGACTACTACTACACATCGACTTCAGCTACTGTGGGGGGAAAAACCCCAAAACAAACCACACATTGTTCCCTTCTTGTACTGTTCTGACTTCTGTGTAATAACCATTTTATCCACAAAATGCAGCAGTGCCAAATACTGGGAGATGCCAGAAGCTGGGGAAGGTGAATGCACCTGTAAGCGCAGTAAATTCTTGTAACTGGCACCCCAGAAGCTGTAGCCCATCATCCTGCTGGGGCCCAGTTTCCACCACCACCTTCTCTAGAGGTTAGTGTTGTCAGTACTTGCCTTAGTGAATGCAACAGTGCTGTACGTTTTCCACTGCCACGGTTGCCAACACAGGTACTGAAGTTTCTGCATGGGGTTTGTAATGCCTGAAACGCTGCAGTGCTTAATCAGTGACTCTCTATACTCTGAATGCAACTACTGCTCCTAGTAAAGCCACAGCACCATGCTCTTTTCAACAGCATCCTCTAAGCAGCTTCCAAAAAGGGCCTGCAGAGAATACAGAATACCTGTTTTACAAAATGTCCTGTTGCACCTCTGGGAGGAGAAGCTCTGTAAATGCTCCCAGTTTACTAAACCACATAAAGTTCCATCCTTTCCAGAAAGGAAAACATGGGAGTTTTGCTTTATGCCTGGAGCCCACAGACGTAAATAATAAAAAAACAAGCTCGTTTCCAGCAGAGAGGCGCATCCACAGCATTTGCTAGGAAATGGTGGAAGCTGCTAGGAAGAGCACAGCATTAAGTCACCATCAAGCACAGGTGGGAGACACCACAGAAGTACAACAGTATCAGTGCACTCCTCTTCCACCTCTAGTCAACCATGTGCACATCCACAGCAGGCAGGCAGCCCACACACCCTCTGCTGGAAAAGGCTCCTCTGTCCTGCTGCTGCCTCGCTTTCCTTTCACGATCAACTGAAATACCCCCTATAAAAGTGGCACTTTTCAGAAGCTGCATTACTGCCACTGTCAACTTTGGCTGTCACCAAGAATCCTCAGCAGCAAGAAAAGAAAATGCCCAGCAGCTGTGAACGGAGAACAAACTGCTCTAGCAAGAACTAGCTGGGTCTAAGCCTTTCTGGCACCCACGGGTAAGCCACCCAGCCACGCACCACTGGACCTGTGGAGACCCGTGGTTCACACCAGCAGCCATCTCCACACACTTTCATGACATCCAACTCAACTATGTGCAAGGACAAGCCGAATTCCAGGAACGTGGTCAGCCTCCTGGTAACACACACCGAGCTCTGTCATCTCTTTCAGGGCCAAGCCACAGTGAGAGCAATGGCTCTTCAGTGCCTCAGTGCCTGCCTGCGTCTCACCAGTCAGACCAGCAAGTGTTCCTGCGTTGCTTCAGCTCTCTGGTGCCTACTCCAGCCAGTGCACATGGACACACCCTCGGGACACTCAGGCATAGAATTTGCTGATTGCCTCTCCTGCCCCTCTCAGCCCTCTGCTGAAACGGCTGGGGGGGAAGGGGAAGAGAAGAGGGGAAAGAATGAGCAAGACACGTGCAACCTCAGCTATCTCTCTTCGGCTGGAATGAAGGCACCGAAATTAACCTGCTGCAGCACTGGATGTGGACAGACTCAGTGAGACCTCCTCTCATGCTGGCCCACGACGGAGAGGCAGCTGTAGTTAATAGCTTTGTCCCTGGTGCCAGGAGGGAGGAAGAAACCTTTGATACACAGCAAACCAAGGCAAAATACACCGCTAGAGGATGCTGAACAATTTCTGTGCACAAATAAAACAGCTGGCTGGGCTAAGGCAGTTCTCACAAAGGGAGAAACATATACATTTTGGCCATTCAGCACTCTTTGGGCTATGCTGGAGTGTCTCCTTCCCCCACCTCTCATGCGTACACACTCCCGCTTCAACAGCCTGTGATGCAGAACACCATGAGCTGTGGCAGCAAAACTCAGCAGTGAAGAGATGTTGTGCACCTTATTTAAAATACTGAGGTGTTTCTCCCCCACCCCCCAACTTGCCACCCCCTTTTAAAGTAAACCTGTAAATTAAAAAGGGGTGGGGAAGAGAAGGTTTTGGACAAGGAGAAGTACAAGGGACAAAACTGGAAACACAACCCTCACTGACTTTACTAGCATGCAATCTATGTAACATTAATATACAAAGCCTGTTTACCTTGGCCTGGTCTATGACCATTACATCACATCATCCCCAAACAAGCAACGGAATTAAAATCTGTACAAAATAAAAATATGCATAAAACTCAACAAATTTCTTTACATTAGTACTGCATAATAAAGCATAAAACCAGCAGGAGGTGACCCAGAAATTCCATCCACAGCATTTCTTGCAGGATAAACAATTCCATGTACTATCAGCACAGACCAAACTAACCCCTGGCCCATCAGACCAAAACCAGTTCTTCAAGGAGCTGTCACACATTCCACTTTCAAGGTTTTGCAGCCTCATCTTCTGTGCTGGGCTCTGGCAAGCGTTCATCTCACGCCGCTCTGCTCTCACAACACAGAAAATTTGCAAGATGAAAAACCAGCTGATGGAAGATTAAGTATCACACACAGGGGGAGTACACACTACCCCACCCACCTGCCAGAAGTGTTCAAGCACAAGCTCTTGCACAGACTGGGTCAAGACACGTTTCACTCAAGTCTGGGTGCACAGGCAGAGGTTCAGCTCTCACTTAGGAACTCATTAAGCTGCCCTAACAATGCATTGGAGCACTGTGGGCTCAGGTTTTGCCATGAACATATCCAAGCTAAGAGAAGCCAGGAAAGCTCTGATATTCCTGGAACACACAGCTGCCCTGTAAGCACCAAAGGCTTGCGAATGCTGCTGTTCAATGACCTTCGCCTCACGCACCACCTCCCTGTGCCAAAAGCTTAGACCTGCCCAATGACACTAGAAACAGTCATTCCAGTGACTGCACAACCAGTGGTTCTGGACTTGCTCCCACAGAAATGATGGGCTGAGGGAACTGAACGTGGCTGCTTCTCTCAGTCTTGCTGCAAGAAAACTTTTCAGAGAGTAAAAGGCTTAAAGGGTATCTGTTCTGGCAAGCACTCATCCCAAACAATAATGCTGTCAGCTTCCAGAAAGAAGACAACAGTGCCTTGGCTACGTGTGGATTAGCAAGGGAGAAAGCGACTTCTATCTGCACATCGGTTTCTTCAAAGTTGTCCTTCCTGCAGACTTTACCCAAACCAGTTTCTTGTGCGCTGTCACAGGAGGTCCACAAGCTCACAGCAGGTGGTCCCGTTACTCCATGGCCTACAAACACGCCTCACCTATCTGTTTCTTCCTTCTTCCCCTCTGAGCAGCTGTGGCACCTCCCTGCCCAGGCTGGCACCAAACCTGCACCTCCATGCTGGTACTGCACTCATTACCGAGCAAGGGGCTGGGTCAATTCCCTGCACTGGTGCCAATGCCATCACACGGCCAGCCCCGCTGTCCCATGCACTGCTCTCCTTTACACACCAGCCTCTCCGGCTGCAGCGCTGTCTCGCCCCGGACAAGCTACTCTTGGTACCAGCTAGAACTTGGCCAGGTGACAGTCTAACGTTGCCCAGGAAGATGCCCTTGGCCCAGGAGGCTCTCGCAATACAGGATCAGCTCAATTTGCAGGCTAACGAGACTGAACAGGAAACGTAATTAGTAAATGCATGATATTTACCCAAAGGTACCATTTATATGTTCCCAAGGGCAGACTAGCACAACCATCACTTACAGTGATCTGCTGTGTACAATCACTGAGCAGAATTTTTAAATGAGACTAGATTAGAAAGCCAAGTATCATCACAAGGGGCTATAAAGCCTTCACTTGGTATTACTCCACCCCAAGCCACCAGTACAGCTCAAAATATCTATTATAATAAACAATGGAGAGGGCTAGGGGAAGAGCTAGGACTACTACTAGTTACTGCTTGGATTTCCATGGGAAACCAGTACACACAACAGCCCTTTTTGCTTCCACTGAAGAGATTTTGGCAACAGACATGAAGACGACAATTGCCGTTTGTCCTGCCTCTGCACAGGGCTCTCATAGTACATATGCAAATCTAGTCATCAAGTACAAAACAGCCAATTTACAATACCTGATCGGATTTTTAAGATTATATTGTGCATAAAACTAAAGTTGGGGGCAAGTTTCTCTAGTGCAAGCAGGCATGAGGAGATTTGAACCTTAGATCACACCCCCTAGAGTTAATCCTCAGACCCCAGGAGGACCTGTAAACTTTGTTTCGCCTTCACCATCATCAATGGCATCTGTGAGTTCTGTTTGAACTGGCAGCAACCGTGGCAAGGAGCTCGCTGTGGAGAGGAGCACAGTTCCATCAGTGCAGAACACAAAACAAATATGTGGCATTCAGAAGATGAGAAATGGGGGTGGGGGTCCTCTGGGCTGCAGCCATCTGAATTGTCTAAACTGAAAGGTGAGTGAATGAAAGCCAGCTCTGTGTGCCCTGTGTCAGCCTACGTGTGCAGAGCAGCTGCAGAAGTGTTTATGCTAAAGATGCATCCAGCTATCTGGAAGTCAGTTACAGGAAGGTCTCTGTGCAGAAATCCCAGTGTTTGCTAGCACATGACTGTTCTTCCAGCTGCACAGGAGTGTAGTGTAGAAACAGGAGGGATGTCCACTGGCCAGTAACCTTCACCACAAGCATCCAGGACATCCCCAGTGCCAGGCACTGCTTCCAACGGTAGTACCATGAGGGTGCACAGGATTCCTGAGACAGATCCCAAGGCCTGTCAGAAGTCAGAATTCGAGTGAAGTATGAGCTACTCAACAAGTTTGTTACATCTGAATGGGTCAGCTTAATTCAAAGTCAGATAGCTCAGGATAGCCTCTGCTGGCAGCTGAAGAGCCATTTGTTCAAACAACTCAAATCACTATTGTCTTATCATGAGGGGGAAAAGAAAAAAAAAACCAAACCAAACCCAAAAGAGTGGTTGTTACAATTATCCTTCATTCCGTTATACTGGATGGGGCCCCAGAGGCTGGTGGAGATCTGGGAAGCCCTGACAGCTCCTGCAACAGGAGATGCAGTGTTCTGTCCTCTGGTCTTCACTCCGAGTAATGCATGATGGACTCCACGTAGTTGCCCGGGAACAGCCCCGTCACTCCATTCATGACCCCCTCATACCAGCCGTCATCATTCTTCTTGATGACGTAAATGATGGCACCTTCCTGAAACGAGAGCTCATCTTCCTTGTCCTTGGTGTAGTCATAGATTGCCACCACTAGGAAAGAAAAGAACACGACTGTTAGGAGAGGGGAGAACATGACTGTTAGACTGTAGGGGAGGAGGAGGAGGAAAATCCAATTACCCTCCCTCATCCAGGTACACTGTGTGTGTGCAGAATGACCTGCTGAGAGAAATAGCTTCTTCCACCCCCTTCTGTACAAGCTCGTGCTTTGAAGCACATGAGCCAGGACTCCTTAAACTCTTCTATTCTTACTATTTCCAGACCCACCAGAGGAAGTGTCCAACTGTATGATAAACTTTTGATGCGGAATGATACAAGGAGGTGGCTGTGAATCCCCATGGCTATGACCACTCAGGACTATTCCTAGGTACATGTGCTAAAGCAGATCTCAGCACAGCTAAGAGCAGGAAAACATGAAAGAGGGAGTGTGGCTCTTCAGGACACAGTAAGAATGAGCTAAGGCTGATGTCCCAGACTTCCATCTACCTTAGCTACTTCCACATTTAAATCCCTAAAGGTGCACGTGCATCTCAATATCCAGCAGCCACTCCCAGGGCACACAGCACCAAGGTGGGTGAATTCCTGTTAGTAGCCACAAAGAAGGAAGGTGGAAACAAAATGGGCACATACTGTATCAGGACATTTTTCTTACAGCTGCAGAATAGTTTACTGATGGCACAAAAGTTGTTAGGAAAGGCAAAGGAATTGGCCAAAGCACTTGGAAATATTAAATAGGACAGTCCTGAAATGCCAGAAAATAGACATCAAATTGATACATTTTTCCAATCTCAGTGCTATCATGATGTGTTTCATAGAGAAAGTTTGTTATGCCAGATTCTGAGTACTTTAACAAATAGCATCAATCACTGCTTTGAGCACTTGGCAACGAAACATGCAGTGCTGCCACTACGGAAAATAAAAGTATGTTGGACAGGGATCCTAAAATATTGTACTGGGGATAGATGGAAAGACACTCTAAACTAAAGCAAGGATTAAAAATTAACAGCATGTGTTCATAAGCCTGCTGTCCAAGAGTCCTAGTAAACTTATCATTCTTTTCAAAAGAAAAGAGGTCATTTCCTTTTGAGGGAGCAAAGGAATCAACACAAATCAACACTAGGGAAACCTGGATCCAGAAGAGATGATAAAATATATGGATCAATCCCAGCGGAAAATCAGAGTATTTACAGAATTTTTTTTTTATCATGTGACTAGAGCATATTTAAAAAACACATGTTGTGAGCTCTACAATTGTGCCAGCAGCTGTTAAGTAACTTATTCTGTACAGTTTTAGACACATAATTCTAAGCAAACAAAACACAAATGGAGAAACAAGTACCTTTTTAGCTTGAAAAACAAGTGTATGAACATGTGATGCATTCAATTTAAGTCCTTCAAAATTCCTAAGAGTTTTGAAATTTCTTCCTAGAGTCACTGTGCTATTTTTCTTCAATCTCTTGATGATAATAATTATAATAATCATCATCATCATCCAAGGATCATGGTAACTTCCAATTCCTTTCTTTCTCACTTTTCAGGGTACTCTAGTCCCTTTGGATACTGAATGGATTCAGTATTTCACGATCACAAGAAGGAAACTCTTCCTTAAGTTTGTGAAGAAAATTTGTTTCTTGTTAAGCCTCATAAAATTGACCTGAAGCCTAGGTTTGGTTTTTACATCACCACTGCTTCCTCCAGCATGTTATTTGTGTACTGGCAACACTCCTCTCTCTAAAAGGCTGTTTAATCCTTCTGTCTGTAGTCCCACCAGTTCAAGCTGTGAGCTTGTCACATGCCCCGAGTTATGAGGAGTCCAGGCCAGTATTGCAAGAAAGGCTCCAGATGAGACAGGAAGCAGCAATACTGACTCAGGAGGTGGCATCCTTCCCTGTCAGCCTGAGCCAGGGCCTCTTTTAGTTTCTGTCTGAATATGTTTCAATGCAGTTTTGAAAAGGAGAATTACTCATTTAGGTTGATATTCTTCCAATCAGTGATCTTTGGTTCTTCAACAATTACACACAGTTTGGCTGAACTCTGTTATATCCAACTGACCACAAATGCAGGCTAGGCTGACTAACCAACTGGAATCTGTGAACACACACTTTCTCCAAGTGGTGTAAGTGCAATTTTTCCTTCTGGATACCCATTTCTATTCATCTGATTTGCAGAGCCAGGTCATTTTCTTATCTTTTCCTGCCACACATTCAGACAGAGCTCAGTGGAAAACTGCAGTGCACATCTCTGGACACTGCAGGTTGGCTGTTGCTATTACAGTCACATGGCAATGTCCTCACGTTCAACATCCCCAGTAACTATATCCCACTTAAGAATTTCTCCATCTGTTCAAGATGGATCTGCGATTCACTTCCATCCTCAGCTGCAGGATAGAGCATACCTTAATGTTAAAGGTACCTCCCACACTGCTTGACCCCTCTACAGAATGGGGTCATATTGAATCCCATTCCAATATACAGCAACCCTCAGCATTTGACACCTCTTTGGTGTCCCAGCTTCTATTGCAAAGGTCATCTACCCTCACCCCATTGAAAGTGCTCTCCTATGAACTTAAACAGGAGAATGGTCATATCAAAAGGACAAGTACAAATCCTAAGAATTGATACTCTACTTATTGGGGGTAAATGTGTTGGAACAGCTACTTACTTCCATCTGTTCTGTCCACTTTGAATCATGTGGCACAGAATACTATTTATAGGAACTTAAGGAGTTGCCACAGGATAAACTATTTTGCTGAATAAAGCATTATAATTCCCAGCAGTGTAAGTACACACATTCTTTGAGTATTAAAGTCCTCTTTTAGTGTAAGGCTTCTCATTAACTTTAAAGCTTCAAAGCTTGCTACAAAAAACTCACAGCCAAGCACTTCTCTCCCAACTCCAGCAAAGCAGTCGAATCTCAAGACATGGGCTGAGTAGAGCTATTCGTGTAACTACAACACCTATGCCAACTGGAATCCAAACCTATGTCAATATCTCATTTTTTCTGGTATCCTAAGACTACTGTTTAGTAGTTCTCCATACAATGAAAGCACTTCAATTTTCTATTACTTTTAAGAGTGTTTCTAAAAACAGACCAACCTTTTAGATGTTTTGGTCATCTACTTTTAAAAATACAGATCAAAATTATGTTTTTGCATGGGTCTCTACATCAACAGAGAATGTTTGGCTTCCTATACTTTTGTTTTCCACAGAAAACATTTTCTAACTAAAAGCCTGACTTTCTCCAGCTTATCTTTGAAGACTCCCCTTTACTGTTTTGCTATCCCATGTCAGATGGAACAGATCTGTGCATATATGCACCTAAACAAACTACTTTAGTTCCCAAGCTCATAACGTCCCACAGGAAAGCAGAACAGAGCTGTCATTCAAATATCGTTATTTCCTCAAATAGAAAGTTGTTTTCCCAAGGCACATGCACACACCCCCTCCCTCTGCATTAGCATGAGACACTATAAACACACATCAGGGTCCCCTTCTTTCTCTTTCACTCCTGACTGAAAGGCTGTAATACCAAATACTGCCTATGGAGGAGCCTAGGCACGCTCCATGTCCAAAAGCAGGATGGCAGGAGCACATACAAAAGTTGTTACAAATACAACCCTACTGCCTCTTCCAGCTCTAAACCCACCCTTTTCTAAGTATGTCCTCGGTGCCCAAGGAGGGTCCTCCTCAGCATAGGGATCGCTGTATTCCACCACAGCTGCTTCCTCCTCCTCATAATCCTCTGGAGGTGGGGGTGGAGGTGGAGACTCATCAAACACTGGCTCGTCCACAGGAGGTGGGGGGGGAGGAGTATCTGAAACTGAAAATAAATAACAGTACACCCATGAAAATGTCTCTTATAACCATGGTAGCTGCTTGAAATAATACTCTCTATCCCAATTAAATGCAGTGGGACCAAGAGTCATAACTTGTGAAAATACACTAGAGACAGGAAAATTCAGAGAAGGAAGGACCAGGCACCTCCAATATGATTATTTCTTTTTCCCACCCTTCACAATTTCAGACAAACTTGCAGAGGCAGTAGAGAAGGCAGAATTCTGCCTATGTACACACAAATCTTTCATCAACTCAATCCAAAAGCCACATCCAGTAATAAAACATAGCACAAGGAAGCAGCAAACTTACTGTTTTCTTGAACTCTGGCCACAAATCCCATTAGTGGTAACTGTGGAGTTACCTGTAGGATGGAGGGGGGAGGAGGAGCAAGGGATGCTGCCACAGAAATTAAAAAGAGAGAGGCATCCAGTTAGAAACACAACAAAGCAGCAAACAGGAAAGTAGACATCATCACCACTCAGACAGTACAGCAGGCTGCCAAGAAGATGAGATCAAAAGACTGACATTCAACGAAAAATGGCTCAGGTGGTTTAAGCATATTCCTAATCCTTTCTTCAAGGATATTTCTCTCTTTTTAAAATTTCCAACCCAGCTCTTTTTCATAAAATAAGGAATCCATGCTGAAGTATTTTTCTGACTATGAGATTCCCTTAAGATGAAGTTTCTTACTACAGAATATAGCACTTTATGAACAGACCTAACTAACAAATATATCAAGAGGACTCTCTGCCTATAATCCTCCCCCTTTCAGATCCAATTGATATTTATAGAGGTGACTAACAGCATCCATGAATCCCTAGTAATGAAAATGGATATAACTCTTTTTTTCCAAGATGTAGGCCAAAAAACCCCATTGAATGAGGCAGCTATTTTAGACAAAACAGAAAAAGATGCCTTTTGAGAACTGTGCAGATCTGAAAGATGCAGCACTTCTGATCCTGTTGGTAGAACAGAGCACACTGTGCTGCTGCCAAACCACAGGGCCTATTCCAGATGTGCTGCCTGGTTTCCTCCCCACCTGACTTCACTGCACTGAACTCTGAACAGCCCTTTCACTGGTACCAGAAGAGCTCTCTTTGTACAATAAGAGCTGCCTTTGTAGAATTTATATGAATTCACAGTTAAAGAAGATACTTTCAGCCACTTGCAAATGCTCTAACACTGAACTGTGGTTTAAGCCTGAAATGGGAGTTTCGGTTCTCTAGTTAAAAAATCAGCTAACTAGTTTTATGTGGGTTTAGTATCACTTTGAATAATGCAGCAATATTCTTTAAGCAAGTTGCAAGATGATTTTTCAGACAGCACACCTCAGGAGAAGCACAAATAATAAATTTCTTGTTAGTATGCGGCATACAAAAAACATTTAATCATGTCCAAAGGGATTAAGGGGAACAAAGGTCTATACTTCATGTACCAGTACATTTATTTAGCTACCAGACAGAACTAAATAAATTTCAGACTAATTCCAGAGGTAGTAAGAAAACTGGCAGGTATGATGTAGCACTTTTCTGAATTAATTCACATTATCATAGCAAGAGAAAAGAATTCTACAGCATTTACAACTTGTGTCGCAAAATTTCTTCTGTTTGCTTATTCCAGTAACAACTATCTTAAGTGCTCTGAATTTCTTCTGTCACTCACATTCACATTCCTTTCAGAACCACACACCATGAATGAAAAGACTAACAGCAGCCATCCTTTTTGTTGCAAAAATATCTTGTACCTCCATATAAAGTAAGTTTCATTATCTCACCATTTAATTGATATCTCTTGAGAAAAAAACTGAAATACATTTCTGATTACAGTTTCTTTGACTCGAATGACGTGACCTCAGAGTATTTATTCCTTCCAGTGTAACCATGATTGCTGTGAAAAGATTTGGTCTCGCATTTTTTTCAAAGCAGAAAAAGGGAACTTGAACTTAACGTCCTACTGAAAAGCAGTAATATTCATCAATTCAGCATTCTTGTCCCTGCTTTTTCAATTATATATGCTATAAAAGTGTTTCATTTCAAAAGGATTCCTCTATTCAACATCATATGGATTCGTACAATCCATACCTATCCTATGAGAGTAGCTTCAGTTTCCTTGGTCTCTCCAGTGTACTTTGTTCATGTGCTATATATATTTCTTTGGAAGAAATAACAAGGCTTCCCACGGAGAAAAATAAATCGCTCTGGACAGGCATGCCAAGCAAATACAAAAAAATCCCCTGGTTTAGTTTGGGTTGTGTAGTTTAATCCCAACGGTGATGCTAACACCGGCCGACATCATTCCTTGAGTATCTTAACCCCTCAGTTTGTGCCTCAGCCTGTGCACTGTGCAGGGACTATCATAATATTGTCTCTGTGTGCTGTATAAGGACTCTAGTTTTGACCTTTAGGAGCCAATACAATAAATAGTTTATTACTAATTATTTCGTTTATTAAATGCATCAGAAGAACTTTACTGTACCTCTTCAGTCTAAACACCATCTTAAGTGTTCTCTCCCATCTTTCTTCCATACTGACCACGGATAGATTTAATACACAGTTCCCGTAAATTAATTCAGAAATGCTCAAGAGCATCTTCCACTAGGCTGCTTCAGACTGGTAAGAATTTAGCTGTACAAATGGGGTGGGGTGCAACCACCATCTCAATACTTGCCCAGATTCTCCCACAGAGTTTTTAGCCTGTGCTGAGCTCTATACTGCTAAGATACTGATATCCAAAGTTGCAAGGTGAAAGCACTTGTTAGGTGGCTTGGCTGGCAAGAGTGGCTTTGGGACAGACATATGCTGAGATCACTTAAGAGTCTGCATTTCTTAATATTTTCTTTTCAGTTGTTAAATAGGTCTCACCATGAAGTAGAAAAATTGTATTATCTTAAAGTGATATTTAACAGAGCAGGGCAATGCAAATACCTTTCATCCTCCTGTCAAGTGAATAAACAAACATGACTATGCCACCATTTTTAAAAATGGCAATGGAAAGAGCAGTACTGTGTTACTGCCAAAGAGCCTCAAACAACAAAAAGCCATAGCTGGCACCCTCCTCTCCCTCTTGCAAGGCCTCTCTTTCCCCTCTTGTTCGTGTTTTCTCCCTCTCTTCAGGAATGCTGAGAAAAAATTGTGGCCTCCGTCCTGTCACTACTAAACCTGCTGCTCACAGACACATCAGTGCCTCTATTCTTAGGGCCTTCATCAATTCTGCATGCTTGAGCATCCTCTCCTTTCAAGGTGAACTCCAAAAGAACTTTGGTTTAGTGTAACTGCAAAGCTAATAAATTCTGTATTCTGCTAGGTATATTTAAAAAAGTCTCTTCCTACAACTGCTTATTTATATTGTCTCAGATATGCCAGTATAACTGAAGTATTTTGTTTGTGATTTACAGTTCAAATGACTAATCACCATAATCATTATCCTCTTTCTGGGTACACACACTGAACTGTGGTTATGCAATTTATTTAAAGTCTATTTGGCATCTTCTATGATTACCTATTAACAATGCAATGGCAGCTTGCAGAGAATTATCCCTTTGCTAAAGCAAAAACGCACAGCAGTCGTCAAAAACTCTCTGGATATACTGAAAATCCTCTTTATTGAAAAGGTAATCCTGAAAGGTTTCTTTTGTTGCTATTACCCTTTATTTCTTGCCTATTCCCTCCTTCAGCCTTCAATATGCACATAATGTGCTTAGAAAATACAACTTATTTCAGGCAACTGGGCTACAATTTAGCCCTATAACCTCCTCCGCTTCCCTGTCCCCAGCAGGACCATGCATTTCCACCTCACACTCAGCACACACCTCTCTCTGCAGGGTAGCTCACAAACAGTAACAGCTGAACCTGATCACATCACTTAAATGCAGATTGCACCATCTGACCTAATTCCAGGTTCAGTGCTCAACTTTAAAAAAAACAAACAAAACAAACAAACCGACCAACAAACAAAAACCAAAATTAAAAAAACCAAAAACAACAGACCAAAAAACAACAACCCAAAACCAACCAACCAACACACACAGCCCCCTGAAATTCCACCACCACAAAACACCAACGTACTCTGGTGCTTGCAAGTCAACATTCAGTCTCGCTGGTATTAGAGCATTTCCTGACAAGAAACCTTCGGCGTGTCCCCTGCATCTTTCCGTAGCTTTGTCAAAAGAGAAACTCTCCCCACTCTGGTATTAAACCCTCCTGCTCCATCAGAAGCACAGGAAGGAGGACTCCTTAGGTAAAAGGCTACTGTGGTACGCCGACACACAGGACACTCACTCCCTGATAAGGTCTCCTCTTGCTTTTTAAGGCAGATCACCCATAAAATACCATTACTTGTGGGCTTAGCAGGTGACACAGCTCCCTCGCATCCCAAACGCCACTGGTGTCTCCAAGGTGTCTAATGCTTATCCCTGTGTAACAAGTACAATTGCCTCAACTGTACATTACTCAGAAGGAAAAAGCACACAAGATAAAGACCTATTAATGAAGAATCAGCGTTCTGGTGCAAAATCAAATACCCATCCCACACCAAAGCAGCTCCATGACACATGGTGTAGTCAAGGACTAAAGCTTGTCTGATAGGGACTGTGACATCAAAAGTAAACTATTTGGCAACAAAGCCAGTATTTTTTAAACTGCTTGCCATAATGGAAGCTGAACACTCTGCACTTGCACTGCAGCTTTGGCACAGCTACCAGCAACATGCTGGAAGTGCGAGATCTGCAACGGAGACAGAACATAAAATTTCAGAGAGCTGAAGGTCACTGTGTTCGTCACCACTGAATTCAATGGAGCAGCCAAACTTTCTCACCTGGGTTCTGGTTGTAGAACGGGCCCCCGTTCATCTGGTTCTGAAGGCTCGTCTGTGACGTGATGGAAGGCGGCCGCCGATAGGGCAAAGAGCCCCCGATGGTTGGGGGCGTGTGCCGAGCTGCAGGCCTGTTCATGCTGTAGAACTGGACTGGGTGACCTAGGGCACAAAGAGAAATGCATGAGCAAAGAGAAGAATGATGCCTGCCTTCTCTCCACCTGCATTCAATTCCAAAGGTTTGGAAACGTTTCTGGATCTTTATTTTAAGACAGTCTGCACTTCAGCTGCCAGACTGGCAGGACACTGAATGACTCAAGAGCAATACAAAACACAACTCTCCCAACTGCCTGCACTCAGCACTGCCTCCAAAAGCCAGGATGAAAACATCAAGGTGTTTAAGCTACAAATCTTCAAAATGAAAGAAAATAATACCTGGTTATCTATTTTAAATAATGTATTACAGTAACTTCTTGTGAATTTACTTATAAACCTGCAAAAAACTCCCCAAAACATCACAGTTCCACAATTAAGGAACATACATGTAAAAAATAACTGTAGGCCATTTCCAGGATTCAAGCTGTTACTTTCTGTAACTGAAAAACACAGTACTACCCATCTTAGTGCTACTTAGAAGATATTCAGAGAATTATCTGGGGAGAAGAGAATGTTAGAAACTGCTTGAAGGATGGAATAAATGAAGTCAAACTCAAAGACCCTCTTTCAGTGAGCTGTCAATTAAAAAAACTCCTTAAAAACTTGCTCTGTATTTTCATTACTTCCTGTATTCAAGACATTGATCGTGAATCCCAGCAAGCAATAAATGAAGCAAGGTATCTTCTGTGCTCACATAAAATTCTCTGTATTTTATACTGTATATAACAGTAAGCTGGATTTATTATTCCCATACGGGTTATTATTCCCCACAAACTATTCTGCCTCCACCATTTGTCCTAGAAGCAAATTTGAGTTTGCAAGAAAACAAAGGAAGAAGGGATGGTCACTGTGGCTGAGGAGAGAAGTAAATAGAGAAACAGAACAAAAGAAAGTACAAAGTTTAAAAAACCTGCCTTGGTCTTCATTATGTTTTGCTTGCTTTCCACAACTTCATACTAGGTCAGTAAATAAAAATACAAGTTGCTTGCTGTTACTTGCTTGTAAGAGCAAATGCACGAACTAGAGACTCACATTCCCTCTGCTTTGTACCAATAATGTAGTGTACCATATAAAAAAATGCACTTCTTACAAATGAGAAACAGCTAAGAAAGAATCTATTCCATAAAGGCTTTTCCCCATTTTTCCTGATGTGTCTTTCCAATGTGTGTCTCTCTCTCTGTTACTTAATGTACTTGCAGAAATTGGTGGTGATTGGAGAGAAGGGAGAAGACAAGAAAGAGGGCTAAGAGGTTTTTAAGGACTAAAAGCTGGCTTCATAAGTGGTGACCTATCCAGTCTCTTCAAATACTTTATTTCAGAGAAGCCATACAAACAACCTCACTACTAAAACAGGGAAACAAAAGATCGTAAAAATAGTAACTAACGTGAAATTTCTCTTGTGAAATTGTGAATGTGAATTCACAGCCATTAAAATATTAATCTTTGCTTGATTTTGACTTGTTAAAAATACAGAAACAACATGGCTTAAGAACTGGGATACTGACAGTGCATCAAAAATGGAAAACTGATTGAGACCCCATATACCACAGCTCATCTTCATAAAAGCAGTTTAGACATCAGGATCATCTTCTGAGACCAAAATTCATCACACTTAAGAAAATTCTGGTCACAGTTATGGATTCTAATGTAAATATCTTCTAATTTTGTATGAGCTACAGCCCCTTAAACTAAATGCAATTTCAAGAATGCTTCTGGAACCTGGTGCAATTCTTCCTAAGAGATGAACGCTAACAAACACACGAACCAACTCCCACCCCTGAGAGCAGCCTCCACTGTAATGTAAAGTTGCAAAGCGTGCAGGTAGCTACACGTGAATTTGGCTGTCTGAAGGAGATCTTTCCAATGCAATCTCCTCATCAAAAGGTGGTACAGGAGAGCGTTAAGGTTGGTAAGTGCTGCACTCTGCAACCTCAGCACATGAGAAAATGAAAAATGTACCACTAAAAAAAGGAAGTTGCAATATACACTCCAAGTACCACATACTAAAACAAAATGCTTTAACACTATTCTGCATAATAAAAACTTGTATTTTACCTAATACTGGAAACAAAAACTCTGCCCTTTTCACCAGTTCATTAAAGGGAGACTTGTCACTTGACAGCATTGAAGAAACCAGTCATATAAATTATACTCTGCTAGATGCACTTTTTCTTATTGCATTTATGAAAGAGAGTAATAAGACCCAGAACTATCAGTGCTGGTTCCCTCCAAACAATTATTCTATGAGGTTCTCAGTATCCAAAAAGAAATAAAATTATGATCTAGTAAATTAGATAAATGTAAAAATAATTAAATTATAAAATTAAACAATTGCTGTTAATAAAATCAGCACACCTTGAATTGTCTACTATATCCGTAAGTTATAGTTGGGTGTTAGCAGATACTTTCTAGTAATAATTAAATTTTTTTTTAAATTATAAATCACTGCTGCCGAAGTAACTTTGCAAAGCCTCGGATCATGATTACATCTGGGTTCATCTGCCCAGCAGCTGGAGCAGACACTCACCTGCAGAGGGTGTGGAAGAAACAGCAGGGGGAGTTGGAGAGGTGAAGCCATCAGCAAGGGGCTGAGCTCCTGCAGCAGCAGCAGCAGCATCTGGGGCAGCGGAGGAAGGGGCAGGAGGAGCAGGAGGAGTGGGGGCAGGAGCAGAGGTAGCAGGAAGGGGAGAAGTGCCAGCTGAGCCAGCAGGGGCTAAGTGAAGAGAGGAGGAAGAGGTGGAGTTAATAAGGAGATATGTTAGCAAGGATTAGAGAAAGCCTCTGACTATTCAGTGTTAGCTATTTATTAGCTGCATAGTATTTCAGAATGCACAAGATGAGAAAACAATGGAGCTGTTAAAGAAAGGCTCATTCCTGTGTAGATGGTAAATGAGGGTCAAGCAAATCCACTTCTTTCCAGGTCTGAAGGGAACACAACCCAAAACTTTTCAGTGAAAGCCGTTACTTTTAAAAGATGTCTTTGCATTGTGTTATTTATGCTCCAATCTCCAGCATGGCTGTCGTTAGCTTTTGTATGCATTAGAAAATACAAAGAGGAAACCAAAAAAATTCCAGCTCTTTGTTTCAGAAGCATCAGGTATTTCGCTGCAAGCCAACTACAGGCTCTTCTTCACTGAAAAGGTTGAGCGAAGGAAAAAGAAGTACTAGGATCTCTTCCTACTTCTGGAAAGTCTGGGGCCATTACATTGAGCAAGTATCTCTTTGTGACAACTCAGGCTTGCATTGATGTACTAAAGATTTACTCTGGGCCTGCCTCTCATTCAATCTAGTTTTCTAAAAACATGCTTCTACGTATCTGCATAAACAGCCAATGAAAAAAAACATTTATTTGCTTAAAAGGACAAGGGAGAAGTGTCCCTCAGCCCACTGAAAAAGGTGCTATGTCCTACCTTGTCACATGCAGGCAGCCAGGCAAAAAATTCTGATAAACAAATTAATACATAAAAGGAACATTACAGCACATCAGACACTCTCAGAGAAGATACTACTTGATTCAAACTCATATTATCAATAGCAATGAACTCTGGGCTTCACTTGGAGTTTAGGAAACTGCAAATGCTCAAGGTTAACACTGAGGCAGAAAGAGGAACAGCAAGTTTCCATTTACCTGGATAGACACTAGGAGGAGATGGTGTGGGAACAGCAATGGGAACACCTACGCTTCCACTTCCACTGTTCTCTCGACTGCTGCTCCGACTACTGGGGTGGCTTCCTCCGCTGCTCCCACTGCTACTGTAAGAAACCAAAGTAACCAGGGTATGAATATGCTGCTGTTCCTGCTGAAACATAAAATCTCTCATAGAACATCTTACGAAATCAGAGAAGTAACAGGGAACAAGAGGAAAGAAACAAGGATGATATAGACCTATACAAAGCTGGGTCTTCCTGAAACTCTCCACTTTGACTACAACACAGGAGGTTTTTCAGTAAGTTAGCCTTAGTGAACTCGCCCAAGAATGAAACAATTCCAGAACCTTGTTCAAAGCATGTCATTCCAGGGTTGTTAAGCCCCTGCAGAGCAAATACAGACCTTTTTCCTATAACTTTAAAACGTAGAGAGTGCTTAGACTATGATTTGTATGCTTTCATATGAGACTACTAAAGTCTAGAAGTTGTAAGATAGTAATATTCAGATTTCTTATCTTTTAAGTCCACTTGTTTAGCCATCCTCAAGTACTTACTATTTTTAAAAAGTAAAGATTTCAAGGGAAGTATTTAGATCTATCACATCATGAAACTTATTATCCTAGAGAAAAAGCCAGTCTTCTGCAGAGCCTTTGGTAATGCAGTTCAGCTTTATTCTGTGTTTGAAGTTATCAATATCCCCAAAATACTATACTACAGTATCAGCTACTCAATCTATCAACATCAAAGACTGTTCAAAAATGTCAAGTATAAGCACCTATGCAGCCCTTCAACACGTAGAAGGCAAGTTGTGTACAAAGTCTTCCCCTAGCGTGGTAATCGCTTAGTAAAACAGTATCACTATCTACTCTTCCTTGAAAGACTTCACAGTCTGAATAACTCATTAAGTACTCTAGCGATAGCCATAAAACCAAAGTGAACAGGGGATTAAGTGAATAATCTTAACACGATTCACTATTCTGGTTTTATTAGCGCTCATTTTCATCACGCCAACGACATTCCCAGTCCGTAGGATGAACGAGGGAGCTTCACGGCAGAGGGAGGTGCCGCTGGAGCTGGTATTTAGCACGGCCCTTTCTGTCCCTGCGCCCACAGGCCAGGCCGGTACCTGTAGGTGCGGTTGCGCTGGTTGACCGAGGCCGTTCTGACGGGGCTCTGCTGGGCCGGGGCCATGGTGCGCGTCGGGCTGGGCACGTAATCGTTGGGAACCACCGGGGGCCGCACCGGCTCCAGCGTGCGGTACGGGGAGTGCCGCCTGCACCGGCACAAGCACAGGCCACAAGCAAGTTAGGATAACGCACACAAAACCAGAGATTTTTCACTCGTTAAAAGACAGCTACATACTAATCAGTCATGTGAGCTTTAAAAACGGTTTTTTTTGTAACTTTGCAGTACTTATTTTGTAGAACGAGGGAAAAAAACAATTAAAGATGTTCTTCGCATACTTCAGTCTTCCTATCAATAAACTCTGCGTTGCACGTCCCATTCTTGTTTTAAAGGTAAGCCATTATCTTGCACTAAAATAAAGGACCACGGTCTGTATGTACATACATAATCGCATACCAGCAAATAGCATTCATCCCGCTTATAACACATCTTCCTAAGGTCAAAGTCAGGTTCATAAACTTAGCAGGAAAGTACTTTTATCAAACATAGCACAAGTAATTAATGAACAGTGCCACATACTCATTTTTCAGTTGTTTAGCACCACCTGTGAAAGCCACAGCCAATGACATTTTACTCTAAAGCATGTAATTGGAAGTGTTCTGCATTGAGAAAGAGGTTGCTGTTGGGAAAGGCTGATGACGCCCACTGTCTTCTGGCAGAAGCACACTAACATACAAGACATGATCAGCATTAAGAGGATGCAGATATAACACCTCTTGACCTTTGTGAATAGTTAAAATGAAACCATAAAACCCCTCCCAGTACAGAAAAAGAAAGAACCTTCCCTCTTTTCCCCTCTGTTCACCCACTCGGTAACCGCACTCACCCAATAGTTCCTTTTCCTGACATCGGTGGACTTGGTGGCTTCTGGGTGGGTGGTGTCGTGCGAGGCAGCCCACCCATCTTCATATTCTGGGTGCTGACCTGCATGAAAGAACGGGGAGAAAAACGGCCTTCACTGAGCTCAGGGTCGAGGGGGAGAGACACTGAGATGCCTTTAGCAGCTAACTCTAAGTAGGGAAAGGTTTAAACAAACAAAAAAAATCGAGAGGCCATGCGTTTTATATGCAATTTCCACTCTGCTAGAAGTCAAGAGTTGAGCTCAAAGGACTCTTCATTACATAGAGTTTTTAGAAATTGTACAAAAAAGCGAATTTGCCTTCAGACGATCACATAAACATGAAATCTCTGACAATACAGACACTGTACCTAACTTGGCTGAACCTCCCAGTCACCTTTTGAGATAAAGGCAGTTATTTCACATGGCACTACTGAACGGTAAATTTGCAAAAATATTTTTGAACACTGTTTAAAAACACTAAGGCTTATCTAATAGGCCACAATCTAATGTGATTTATACAGATATGGAGAAGCCAAAGTAATCTATAAATATGATCCATTAATGTTTTAATATTTTCACAGCATATAAAAACTTTTAAAGATAATTACTTTAAATATTAGTTACATATATGTAAACTTAGAGAGAAAGCTATTTTGAGAAAAATACAAAGGTGTATTTTTTCCCCCTCATTAAATCTGTAGCAATTTCTTCTCTAACAGTTTATAAATAAAGGGACAGGGAGAAAAATACTTAGCAGTGCTGTGATATAACTGCAGTTGTCCACTTCCCCTCTGTCGGGTTAAAAAACTAATGAAGTAAATTTACATAAAATAATTTACTCTAACTTCTTTCAAAAACTCATTTGCATTCCTGACCGACTGATCAATCTAGGAATTGTAAACAATTGTTCCCGATGTGCATTTTGCTTCTCTGTAGTCTGCCAGCCAAGCAAAATTCCCTCAATGCACGCATCCTACAGGAATCATTACACGGTCTGCTTACAAAACAGCTCGGATTCACGAATGCCTGAGCTATTGCTTAGGCACGGAGATATTCAGCAAACCTAAACAAGTGTGCTTACATCCCTCTCTCTGTTCTTCCTGTCATGCTCTATTTCACAGTGTTTCTTCTTTCCAAAACATAAGTCTTGGCTATGGCCCCCACCTCCCATAGAAAAATGAAACAGTGATCAAGGCACTCGAGAATATTTGCAAACATGGTTGAAGGCAAATTACTCCTTCAAAATTTGACTGTAACAACTCACTTAAAACCTTGGCAATGTTTAGATTTGTGAATTGATAAATATTGACAACAGTATAAAGAGTAATATAGTCAGTATTCTAATCCACTGAAACTTGATTCTCTGGCTCTAAATAATCCCAGTGCTATCACATTTTCAATCTGCAGGGAGGAAAAGAAAACCCAAGCATTGGAAGGGGTATTTTGTCAGATTCAAAAACAGATGTTTGGATTTAGTTGCGCAAGAGTACTCTGTAATGTCAATTTAAGACAAAATTATTTTGCACGGCATTATAAAGTCCTTTAAGCCAACTCTAAGCAACAAGAAATCTAAAGTTATTTCAAGTGAGGGATGAGGTAAGCACTGAACTACAACTACTTGAAGGGAAAAGGGAAAGTGTAAAATGAAATACATTTTATTCTATACACGGAACATTTAAGAACTAGCAAAATCTGAATTTTTTTTTAAAGTTGCAGCACCTCCTGTATTTCCTCTTTCATTAAACATGCCTGTTTCACCCACCTACCTATTCGAGTTTTCAAAAAAACTCCCACAAACACACAAAATCCACATTAATTAAATGCTCACTGAATTGTCACTTGCTGTATTTCAAACAGCCCCCTCAGCCTCTGCTTTTGGATGCCTTTAGATGACAGACCAATCTGCGTGCCCCTGAACAGTCCATTTAGTGGTTTTAATTGGCTACACTGCTGTTTCTGATGAGATGATGTAACCACTGGCTATCACTTCACAGTTATTATATAATTCCGTATGTTTAATACAAATAATCTTATTATTTTATACACAATGACTGCAAGAACAAAAATTAACTTCTAGGCATCCCCAGGGCTACAGCTACAAGAAAAGACAGGATGGCTGAGGTGGAGGATGCTGGAACATCCCACTGGGTACAGCCAGAAGTGGAGGTAACCCTCACCTCGCTAACACAGAACTCCAGTGACTGCTAGACACTTTCATTAACACTGCAATATAACACATCCTTGACAAAGGATGGGAAGAAAGCTTTAGAGGATGTGGCCAAACAAAAAACCATCTCTTTTTAGCCCAGGAACTTAGCAAAAACAAACCCTCCTTAAAGACTAACCTGAAAGATGGGGAAATTCACTGACAGTAGGTTTAGTTTCAGGGTCCTGGAAATGACTTTTCAACATTGAAATTGAAATGTTCAACGAGAAGGTAATTAAAATTTACAGGGCTGACTTCAAATCTGACAGGACTGATGGCTTTAAGATCAGCTACTCTTAAGTTAAACAATGTTGTGCAAGTAACTTCCCCTTTGACTTACTGCCAAATAATTACACAAGAGAAATTAAAAATATACAATTATTTCAATAGTTCTGATCAAAACGGACAGATCCTTGGAAATAAAAGCATGCAAGATACTAAAAAACCCACCTAAAATGGCACAAGTTGCAACTACAGCTAAGATACCAACACTGTAATATATCCAGCTGTCTCCTTCAATGGCAATTTCTACTGGGGGGGGTGGGGTGGGGAAGGGAGGCCATTAGTGCCCCCTCTCTTCCAAACTTTACTCTATTGCCTTTTCTGTTTTGCACATGTGGTTGTAAATACAGTTTCCATACACAAATCCTCACCCACACACATCCCTCTTACAAACACCTAAAATCTGAAGCAACCACCAGAACTCATGGTCACATTTGCATTTGCTGTCAAGTTTAAAAAATCCTTTTTCTGAAGTAAGCTGCTATTTGCCAGAAGCTGCATTGTTTCAGACATCATTTCTCCTGGTTCTACACAGCTGGAACTACCCAGAAGCAGCTGATTTGATGAGAGGGTGAAAGCAGAGGAACGCATCTGTCTGATGGTGGTTTGTTTGACTGCAGGACCCCACAGGTCTGGGGCTGATTTCTAGTTTAAATCTCAGAAATCATTTTAAGAAAATGCATGGCAAAAGAGAGCCTGCACCCAGAAAGACAAAGGAGGATCTGTCTCTGCCTTCGCTCACAACTGCAGAGTTAACCAGCCAACCACTGTGCTTAGAACAGGAAAAAAATAAGAGAGGCAGTAACGATTTGGGCATAAAGCTCAGGAAAAAACCACAGCTGACTGATGTAAAAGCAGGAAGACAACCCTGTGAACGGACAAGTAGGGCATAAGGTCTGTTCAGAATGCATGCAGGGTTTTTTCAAATTATTTTTTTTCCTCTTTCACAGAAGAAAAAAAAAAAGTTAAAAATATTACCAACAGAAGTTGTGGAACACCAAATAATTCTAGCGAGATCTCGGTTGTTTGATTTTTTTTTATTGGATACCTTGCAGAAGCTTTTTATAGATGAATTAGCAAGCACATGCACTACAGAAAAATATCTTCTACCTAAGCTGTAACTTTGTCAGTATTGGAGCTGGAACTGGAAGTTTCACTGAGGAAGAAACTACAGAAAGTACTTAAAAAGCAGATCCTTGGTAAGTAACACATCCCGGAAATAGCTCTGGGATCCAGCCCCACGATAACAGCTGTACAATGAACTGTAAGGAAATGGATCCCAATGGACCATTCTGTTTCAAAATGGTACAATATTGATTTCATCCAATATTTTCTATTATTGAGCTACAGTTTTAGAAAGGTACCATCTGATGACTTCGAGACACAATACGGCACTGACCAGAGCACTCAGAAAAAACTATCGAGTCTCATTTTTTTTTTAATAATTAAGACTTATTTGGCCAATTTCTATTTTTGGCAACTAGTTTGTCATAGATTCCAGCAATTAAAACACCATCTTATGGTCCTACATATGACCAAGTTTCCTTCATAGTTACATTTTTATCAGCATTTAACATACTGAGTTTCTTTAGCACTCCACTGTATAAGGAATTTGTACTGAAATAAACTGGTTAAAACTGATAAATCCTGCCGTTCATTCAATTTAATTCTTGGGAGTGTTTTCACGAGGAAAAAGAAAATCCACTGAACAGGAAGTGCAGAAATATGTAGTTGGTCAGATATGAGAGCTGGTCAAGAGACTGCAAAACCTATTTGCACCCATGCCCTGTATTTATCCAGAGGGGAGGCACTTACCTGCAAGAAAGCAAAGTGGGCTTTTTGGGAGGTTGGGTCATTTTGGGTTGGTTGGTTGGGTTGGTTGTTGTTTTTTTCCCCCCACAATCCTGAATACCAGGATATTCAACACAATCAGAACTCAGGAGGAGCTACTTTCTAAAGCTGGACACAGCCAGAAATTTTGAAGTGGTGTTTTACATTCACACTGTATTTTCTAGAACTTTCAAGATGTCAAAAGAATAATTTTTTTGTCCAAAACCTAGTAAGAAAAAGTGTCCCAACAGTGATGTTTCACAGATTATATTCAGAAACTTCAGGCAGTTCCTCGACCTTCTTGAGCAGTTTTATACCCAATTACAGGAAAAAACAAGCCAAGGCTGAATGAAAACTACCTTGCCATGCCTTGCTTCATCTCGTTAACGCTACAGAGACGATGAATACATTTTTGGCCCATCATCTGCTACCTCCAAGTCAATTCCTTTTCAGCCTGTGCTCAGCCACTCAAATACTTACTGTGCATGTCTAATCAAGCTGTTTGCTTGTCAGCTCATTAACCAGTTTATACGGAAGTGAAATGTATAAATTTCAGCCCTGTTTTGGCAGATGACCACAAGTAGAAGCTTCAGCAAGTGAGCTTACTTGTTTTTACCACATCCACCTATGTCAAGTAATTGAAGAACCAAGTCAGTTTAATATTATAGCTGTTAGGTAAGGCTAAAGTTTTTTTGCAGTCACAAAAAAGAAATGCAGGCTAAACACTTCATATCCAACCACTCTGAAGTGAAGTAAAATAACCATTCACATAGAACTGGGGTTACTAACTGCTTTTTAGTCTTCTTTCAGCCTGATGCACAGTGACTATAGTGAGACAAAGAATAACTCAGGTCTACTGAGAGATGCTGCGCTGCTTTTTGCCTTTTTTGTTTTCTCTTTTAAACCCCCATGTTTTGGCAATGAGAAGTTGACTGACATGTTTGATTCCTCAAATCAAATTTCTAATTGGGTTCACTCCAGTAAATAAAGAAATGGTGTTGTAACAAAAAATGTTCTTTTCATTCCAAACCTATAAACAGAAAAAACATTTTCTCTGAAAAGCTGAAGAGACTCTTATTGCCACTGCAGATAATGCACAGATATGTCAGTTCACATATAATCTATAATTATACAATTTTAAAACTTTTCTGAAGATCGTCATTATTTGTTTATAAACTTCAACTGCAAAGAGCAACAAAGAAAATTGAGTTTGCAAATTGTTCCTTTAAGAACACTGAGAAAACCATCATCCAATATTAAGTGTGTCCAGAATAAGACATATTCAGCATCAAAAGTATCCATTTTATGTAAACAGACAGTAAAAAAACAGAGAGGAGACACACTTTGCCATTCTCAAATTAAAAGCATGTAAACACTAAATGAGTTGAAATACTGTACACCTCACACACCTTTGTAAAAATAAATTTCAAATGACAAGTGAGAATTCTCTCATAAATTAAAAATTTTCCATTGTTATATCAGATATGCTACATACACTTAAATACCTGACTAAAAGTACCATCTGTCCAATTTCACAGGGACATCAAGGAGATAGCTACAGAAATATTTCGTTTTACAGGCCATCTTAGGAATTTGCAGGATTTTCTTTTATCTTTTTCCAGTCATAGAAAATACTCAAAAATATTTCATGACAACTTGGGACTTCCTTTAATTAATATACTCATTCTACATATTAGCATTCTATGTTCTAAAATACAGTTCCCTCATTACAACTGTGGCACCTGCTACTAAAAAATTTCCATTCCCTCTTTCCCCAAACCAATTGCACTTTAGGAGGAGGATGCTATCAAAATACTCAATAAAGGCTAAAACTTATCTATTAATTAATGTACTATGAACTCCACCACAGTGTCATGTAACTTAATTTACCTGCTTGTCTAATTGATTTGATGCTTTTTATTGCTGCTTCTCCAGCCACTAAGACTACTAACACTCAAAGAATTTTACATACTTCAGCCTGAGTTATTTGATGCGCTATTCATTTAATATTCAACTAAATAAATCACTTATCTTGTTGTTTAACAGTTATTAAGTATTTTACACAATTATCAAATTTCTGGAAGTTTCCATAGATGAGTGCCTCTGAGTATTTAAGCAGTGCTATCAGTTTCTGAAAAAATTAAGAATACTGCAACTTTAAAAAATAATATACAGATTTGAATTTGTTACACACCTTTGGAGCCCATTATCTGGGCAATCTCACACTGAAACATTAATCCAAATCAAACTGTAACTTACACCGTATATAGGATAAAAAGAATATTACACAGGGGGAGGCTCATATTCAGCTGCTACCTAGTCCGTGTACATTTTTGTCTACACAAGGCTAGCACAACATCCCTCCCTCATAAATGATCTGCTAGATATGCTGAGGGCAGCTAATATTTTACCACAAAGCTTTTAAAATTAACTGTATTAACTTCCTTTCATATACACATCAATTTGTATCACAAAATGCTTTTTCCACAACGAATTACTCAACAGAAGTTCTGCGACACAGAAGGGAGAGCGGGTGTTGTTTTACACAATCAGTAGCATTGATGTCAATCATCTCCCCGTGTGTAATAATCTCAGAAGAGGAATGGAAATCCAGCCCTGGGGTTTCTTACCTTAAATCTAAGCAACCACTTAATGCATAAATGGAGCAAATAAAAGAGGTAAGGAAAAAAAGCATTGAAAGGTTAGTTGGAACTTCAGGATATGAAGAGAAAGGAAAAAGAAAGAAAAAAGTTAAGCATTCAGCATTAACAAAATAATGTATCAGTAGATCATAGAAAGAGTGGTTAAAGCAGAATGTCATGAACAAAAGATCTTCAAGCTGAAACTTTTAATACACATTGACCACAAAGCCTTTAAATTATTACTTTAAAATTAACATTCAAATGTTTGTACACTGTTTACTCAAGTTCTTACAGTGCTAACAAAAAGGCAGCTTCTTCCAAAATGTATCATGAGATCTAGATGGATTAACTTCAGAGATTAACTTATTTGAGCTGTCAAAGACGAGCCTTATCAATGAGCCTGAGCTCATTTCAATTGTTTACAGGCATTAGCATGTTTACAAGTAGCTGAAATGGAAGCGTCTAACATATTAAGCTAATGTATGTTCTTTTCTAGAGAATGCTGTTAGTTAACTTCATGCCATGAGATACCTCCTGAACAAAGATCAAGAGCAAACCATTACGTCTTGTAAGAAGTACAGCACTCTCTATGGATACTGCACCACAAATCCACATTTTCTAAAGTATAAATTAAGACATTAACCAACAGCAAAATCTTACTTTAAAGCCTATGTGCTAGCTTTTTGACACAAAGTCCTGCATCTTACTGGCACAATACCATACATCTTCTTTCTCCATAATAATTTCTTTTAAAATTACTTGTCTTTCCATTTGAATGATCTGTTTTCAGTTCAATTCATCTAAATGTATCATTAAATTTACTACGTTTTCTGCAACACTAGACATTAAATATTCATTGAAATGTTTAAATATTCAAATAAATAATTATTTGAATATTCTGATAAATAGTAGAGCATCCAGAGTGACTGATTTGTTTCACCTACTTAGGAGAGACCCTGCTCTATTAAAAAGAAACATAACCTGACTTACTAGAAAATCTCCTGTCTTTGAGTTTAAAGTTCTGTGGATCGATTAACCAATATGGTCTCTGCCTCACACAGCTGCACTGGAAAACCAAGTCCCCCTGTACTGGCCAGAGTGGTCACTTACACGGGAAGGTCCATCAGCAGAGACCTCAGCAGCACTGCCTGATAACTACAGTGCCTTAATACACACCTCTCGGAAGGGATCACTTTTTTTCTCCCCCCATTCTTTTGATTACAGAACTCTTTGGAGGGAACAATAGGTTGGAAGACTTTGTAACTTGGGAAACATTTGAAAAAAATTGAAAGCAAGTCTCTTTCATACAAAAGGCTCTTTAGATTTTTGCAGCATTGTAGCTTCAGGGAGGGAAGATGAGGAGAGGCACTTGAATTCTCTCACATCCATTAAGAAACCACACTAGAGAGCAACCCTTCTGAACATCGTCTCCACGTTGCTTCACATTTCTGAATGGAAGGAGTAGGATGCTCAAGGGCCTATACTACTTCTCTCAGCATGGCGTACTGAATTTCTTGGCCAAGGATCCTCCCTTTTATTCCTGCATTATTCTGTCCAGCTTGCCATCTTTCTCGGTGGGTTGCAATGAATGTCTGCTGCATCAGCATTCTGCCTGTCCTGAAAATACATAATTCTGGGTCCAAGTACTGGAGCAGAAGCCCTTCAGCAGAAAAAGGACAAAGAATGCAGACTGAGGAACCCTGATGCTAACTGGAACTTTAATGCTGTTTATGCAGCAACTCCTCCTGAATGCTCACTTGAAGGGAAAAGTATCACAGCTCAAACAATAAAGAGCTATATATAGGCAAATGTAAAGCTTCTACATATTTTATTTTTTTCTCTCTGTTCTACAGCCAGAGATCTAATAAACTAATCTGTAGTTACTCAAGCAGAACAAAACCAACAGGTTCATAAGCACAACTGGCCACTTTTTCCCCATCAACAAGAGAGCTGTTCTTTCTTCTGTCCTAAACACAGCATTAACCTGACTGGAACATATTTACAATCTTCAGGATAGCATGACTTCAAGTTCTCTGATTATTGTTTCATAATTGCACAATACTTCTTCATTTCCTAGACAAACACAGTGCATTGTAAATAAAATTTAAGTCTATCACAAGCATAACAAATGGATGTAAACACACACTCGAGTCATCATCCATTCGATGAACTATGTTCTTTCAGAAGAACCTAATTCATTGCATCTTAGCATGACTCTGCTACATTGAGGTAAGTGGGATACCAATTATAATGATTTACAGCCAGTGCTAAATAAGACTGTGCTGCAGAGCAATTAAAAACTATTCTTTAATGAGTTCTAAAATGATCTCCCTAAAACAAAAAGTGATTATTAAAATATTAGCAACAGCAATCCTACAGGTTAATATGCTCCATCCATATCCAGAAGGAGATCTGCTGACCTGCATAAATTCAAAGTTGGTAGCAGATTTTAACACAAAACTGGTAATAATTTCCTGCTCAAAACTGTAGTTATGAAAGTTGGGTATGCTTTTTTGCTTGGCCTTTTTAAAATCTGTTCAGAGGTTGATTCTTTGGGTAAGAAATGGGGGGAAGGAGACTTTCTGTTAACAAACAGGACGTTGAAAAGACCTTAAGTAAAACTGCTTGGGAAAGGTAATTAAATCAAACTGTTCAGAATTTGAATTTTATAAGTTAGGTTAAAGAACCTATTGCCATTTAAATGGCCGTCCAAGCAGACAAATCAAATAGGACAAGAGAGATAACCTAATCCAGTTAGAAGTCAAGCAAAAGAAATTCTGGCCTACTTTGACTGGAAGAAGCATCTTACCTTACTGCTACTCAGCAGGTTTACAGATTTGTTAGTTTGTCTTCTAAAAGTGACCTCACTTTGTGTTATTTACCTTCCACTTCCTGGAACTTTAATACTGTCAGTGTTCTCATTTCCGTACTTGTTTTCCTGGCAGCACAAGTTAACAATGAGCTCACGCTTGCTAAGATTGTGTTTACATTCAGGATGTGCTTTTAAAATGCATATATCTAACCTCACACATGATATTACTGCTGCTGTATACATTGATCTAACAGCCACCAGTTGTGTCTCAGTCTGATCTCTGCCCTGAAATTCCTTCTTTTTTCCTAATCTTAAAAGGAAAAACCAGCTGGCTTTAAAGTCAGCAGTTACAGTCTCATCCCGAAACCCCATATGGCACAAAAGTTGTAGAGAGCTCACTTTAACAAAGCACATCACTGGGTTTCTGCATAACTGACCCTGGCAGAAAGAAGAAAAGGGAGCCCATAATACTTCTCATGCAAACTCTTCCTTTGCGTGAGCTTCAAAGAAAACCAGTGGCAATTACAGCTGGATCACACTTTGTGGTGCTAATTCAGGCAGAAAAGTGATGGTCATTAGCCCTTCAGTCCCCACGTATATCCCTGGCAACTGATCCAAACAATAATAGCAGCATCACACAAGTTGATATTCAGAAGCATTTTAAAAGGTGAGACTCGCAGTCCCAATCAGAAATAAGATTCAGAGAGTTTGCAACATTTAGAAACACGGGGGCAAGAGAAGGGGAAGGGACAACTGGAAATCGGACAGGACTCCTCTCACGTTTATAGACACATTGTCCAGGCAAGGAGAAACTGGTATATTACCATGAAAAGCATCAGGTTATTTTGAAAATATACAAAGACAATGAATTTGCAGTTTGGCTGTTTTAACAATATCACCTACCTTCACTCCATGTCCAATATCATCTAGAATTGTATAATCAATAGGTTTCCTGATGTAGCGAACTGGTCGCTCCAAGTTAGCTGGTGCAATGATTTTGTGAGTTCTTGAGGTGTTTTTGTTTGTAGTCAAGATACCAATTTCTCTTCTAGCAACTTTCTCTTTGTGAATGTCCACCGTCTACAAAAGACGCAGTGTATTTACTAACAGTGGTATGCATTGGAATACAGAGTCAGTATTAAAAAAGTTAAATCAGTTCTAATGTTTTGAAGATCTCTACGCTGTACTAAACATATCACTACATATACTTGCTTACATCATCTTTCTTCAATTTACTGCTGGATTTGCCACCTCTAAAGCCATGCTAATAGCTGGGGGTTCTTTGGGTTTTCTGTTACCCTCATTCTTTCAGTTTCACAAAATTCCTTCTCCTTTCCATACTTAGTAGTTCACAGCAATTTACTGACACTGTTTCATAAGATTCTTTCACTTATCCTTTTTTTTTTTTACAACTGCTCTCTACGCTTGTCTTTGACGTAGGCTCCAACTAGATGAAGTGTAAGGATGCCTTCCCAAACCTTAATTTTAAGACCTGAAAAACAAACCATAAGCAGGTTTTCTTACACTGTAAATGTTTGCTAAACTAGGACTGGTAATGATGGAATAAAATTTCACTCAGACAAATCAGGAAAGTATTTTGGTCATTACAACTCACTCATCACAAAGCAATGATTAGATTTTAGAAGGTGTTCCATCCTAATTTATCCACAATAAAGCCAGAGGTTAAGCCCACTGCCTTCCCTTTGGATGCCTAGGGAAATCCCTCCCTTTATACATTAAAATCAGTACCACAGGAAAATCTTTGGTGTAAGACAAAGTCCTGCTGAAAATTCACTGCCTAAAAACATGCACATGAATCTTGTTAGGTAACAAGAGTAAGAAAATGCTACCAAAAAGTCTACTTATCTCTTCCAGAAAAAAAAAAAACATTTGTTAAATCATGGGGCATGGAGTTCCTTGCCTTATTTAAAACAAAAATAATTGGTTGTTCACAAAACAGCTTTCCTTATAGGAAATTCACTAAACTGTGAACAGTTTTAGCTACAGGATAAAAAACAAAAGTAAGAAAACAGCCAGATTTCTAAACACTCATAGATTGCTTGTTACTACTTCAGTGATCATGAATGACACCAGAAACACTTCTCACAGTTTTGAACCATTCTTTGTAGTAACTGGGGAACAGGTACAAATGAGAACTGATTTTCATAACAAACATTTTTGTCCATTTTATTTTTCTGTGGGCAGGCACTGCGGCAGTGGGGTTGGTTACACTGTTCTACCCTTCTGTTTGTGTTACTGATAGCATAACAAGCTAATGGAACCTGTGCTACCTTGAACAATCACTACAACCTTTAAAATTGCAAAAAAAAATTTTAGAAACCCCTACCAACTCCCAAACTACTTCCAAGAAGTTGTTTCTTTGCATTATTTCCAGAGCAGGATTTCCACACATACCTGGGGTATCTGTTTGTGAGCTTACAACACTATCATCAAGATTGCCTAGCATTTCCCAGCAACATATTTTCAAGATTTTGCAACTTTGCTAAAATTAAGCACTGATCACAGCTTTGTCATGTACCTTTCTGCCACCTCTAGTTCCACCTGCCTAGAACTGTAAGGTTTCCACTAAAGGTGCATAGCTATTTCTTAAAATAAAGCTACAGAAAAATAGATTTTTCAAGGTCAAAATGACCTTGAAAAGGTCATTTTGCCTCAAGAAAGGCAAACCCCTCTTTGGAAAGCTCGAGTTTGTTAAGCAATGATTTGAAATCTAATAGGAGTAGTTATACTATCTGGGACAGCCCCACAAAACCCACCCAGATTTGGCCAATAGATAAATTCTGCAAAAATTCACTGTTCACACAAGTGTAACAGATAAACATATATTTCTGCGACTACTTAACAGCTAAACGACCCTTCAATCAATTTGCCAAAGTCCTTTCTGGAGCTCCCCGAGCTGACCAGGACTATACACCAACCCCCAATGCAATAGTGCAGATCAGATCTTCACAGCTCTTACAGTACTGTATTTATGGTACAAGCGCAAGTGCAAACAGAGCACACCAACATTTTCCAGGCCCGAGTACCTAAAATACATCATCCTACATCAGGGTAAGATGTAGGATTTTATCTTCCATCTCAGGCTTTTTATTCCTTCTCTGTGCTAGACCCTTGCTTCTGCAGCATAGGGAGTAGGAGGACACGTTCTGGAGAAGATGTTCTACAGACTCCTCACCTCACCCGCTGAGGACTCAGAGGGCACACACTGCCTTAAGAAGCTGAAGATACGTGATGGCAACAACTTGGGAGAACAGTCTCATGTTTGATACCACTGGTGAATTCAATCTCTACTGCAGACCTTATCTGTGGTCTAAACATGTCACTGGAGAACTGCAGAGACACGACTGCCACTCTGGTATGTTCTTTGTCTCACAGGACCCCGATACCATTTGCTAGAACGTTAAAAAACTTCAGCTGCAACAGCAGCTGCACTTCAGATGTACTGGAACATCAAAATCTTACGGGGCTGAATCTGGTCATTCAAAACCAGTTTCATGCCTTGGATACTGCACCCAGAGCCTTAATTTCAATCCACAAATCAAAAGGGAAGTTATTAGTGCAGGGTTGGCAAGATGATTTCTCACTTTCTATTAAAAGTGCTAGAACTCTTGAGCTTTGCAACTCTTGCAACTTTGAATATGTTCTTTCAGTACTTTCTTATGTAATTATCTGCTAATACAATGCGAGTACAGATACTGAATGCTCGTGCTACTGCAGCGATGGTATCCTGGCACTGTGCAAAGCTGTTTCCGTGAATGAAAAGAGTGGATTTTCAATAGGAGCCACGAGTACAACCAGTTTCCTTAAGGACTATGGTGATCATGAGGTATGACTACAGTAACAAACAACGAAGTGCAGAAAACCTAATTAAAACCTGAAGCTCATCTGGTGGGATTTCTCTTGCATTACGATTCAGAACATCTCTCTCAACTTGAATAGCTACGGAATGACTAAGAGTATAAAAACTGCATCTAATTCTGGCCTATACACTGAAAATGGTATTGAAAAGCATTTTGCTGGCAGTTTTCCAAACATTTCATTTTCTTGTTTAGTAGACTATGGAAGTTGTGAGATCCTAATACACCTATAAAACAGCAGAAAGGAACACTGCAGTATTCCATTAATAGAGGACGTAACAAAGATTAGCCTGCTACTGAAGAAAATGAAAACATTTATCCTCAGCACACAGGTAATTATTACCTCCAGTACTAACATAAATCCCTTATCAAGGCAGGAGAATGCCACCAAAATGTTTATTCAGCAGTTTAGAAAGTTCTAATGAGAAGCTTTTGGGGTTAGAGCTGGACTAACAAAATACCTGGCTTGAAAAGTCTGTTAGGAAAAGCAGATGGGATACACTGTGCCCTGCCATAACTTAAAACCCTGTTTTCTAACAAGAAATTCTGGACTCCTGACAGCGTTATTATGCTTATAATTTTTTTTTTTCACATAGCTCCATTAGCTTTGGCAATAGCTTTTAAATGACAGTTTGTTAGAAGTTAGGCTCATTACTATCATCTTTCCGTATGCTTTCCAAGATCCCTGCAATAGCCAAGGGACAGCTTAAGGGGAAAAGTATGAACCATTGCATTTTTTTCCTATTAGGAATTTTCTGGCCATTTTGAAACACCAGGTTTTTATACTGAATTCAACAAAACCAGTCTCAAGCTCTGCCAATATTAAAACAAAAAACCACGACAATTTCTGGGAAAGTTAAAACTACTTACAACTTCACTTAAAAGTCACTGAACTCATGAGTTTTGAGAAATATTCTCTTCTACCAGTAAACAAAATTTCTCAAAGTATTAAGTTAGCATTTAACTAACTTAAGTTAGTTTTGGCTGGGACAGAGTTAATTTTCTTCACAGTATGGGGCAATGTTTTGGATTTGTGGTGTAAACAGAGCTGATAACTCCAGGATGTTTTAGTTACTGCTGAGCAGCGATTACAGAGTCAAGGCCTTTTCTGCTCCCCATCCCACCCAGCCCTGGGCAGCCTGGGGTGCACGAGAAGTTGGGAAGGGGCACAGCCGGCACAGCTGGCCCTGCTGACCCAGGGGACAACGCTCCATACGGCCTCGGGGTCAGCAACACCAGGCTGGGGGAGCCTGGCTGGGGGGCTGCTGCCTGGGGCCTGCCTGGGCACCGCTCAGCTGCTGCTGAGCAATTGTTTGCATTTGCATCATTTCTTCTCGGGTTTTATTTCTCTCTTTGTTGTTTTCATTTTCAGTCATTTTTATATTATTACCATCATTATCATTATTAAACTGTACTTATCTTGACCCACAAGTTTTCTCACTTTCACCCTTCTGATTTTCTACTCATAGCCTGGTAGGGGGGAGGGAAGGAGCAGCCACGTGGTGCTTAGTTGCCAGCTGGGGTTAAACCACAACAGCATGTTGAAAGTCTGAATTGTAGTGACATTTCAGGGATAAAAGTCTCCAGAAGCCTTCATTTCTTCCTCTTCTCAAAACATTCTAATTTAAATGTAACAATTAACTGTTGGTCTGTTAGTCTGGCCTTTTAAAATTCAGATTCAAAAATCTTAGAAGAAAATGTTGCTTAAATATAGTATTGCTGGACTTTTATTTTTTATTAATCTTATTAATTTGATGTAACTCGAACTAATTGCAAATTACCTTGAAAACCGGAGTATTACTTTAAAATTAGTAACTGCATAATTTTGACATGTTAGAAATGTGACATTAATTGTCTCAAGTTGCATGTAATTCATACACAAAAAGTGATTGCCAGCTGCTACAAAAATGCTACAAAAATGCTGAAAAGCTACTTGTTCCATAAAAAGGTAATATGCACTGTGCAACATTAACCTTGCGTTACCATTTTTTAAAGTGTTTTGCTATTCTTGTACCTTGCAACTGGAAGAGGCCACAAAGCTTTACTGACTTTTCAGTGGAAAGCCCAAGTGAACTTCCCGGCAGAGACCGAGCAGCTCACACACTTTGCTACAGCCCAGCCAAGCAGCACCTGCTGCCTGCAGAGGAGCCGAGCCTGCAGCCTATCCAATGCCTGTTCTCACAGCCAAGATCCTGGCAGGCAGTTCTGTAAGGGCAGGATGTGGCAGACCTCCCCACAACACAGGGCCACTGGAGAAAAATCACCATTACCACTCTCATCTTTGTGATGAGTGCTTGTTTATATAATTAGCAGCAGAGTTTTTAAAATGACCTTGCTAAGTAAGAGATTCTGTAACTAAACCTGAAAAAACATTTATCATCATACAAGTATTAAAACCTGAAAATCTGCCAATTAATTTAAAGAATTTGGACATTATTAACATTTCACAGGGGCTGCTAACTTGAAGGCTGCAAGATAATTTTTTTAACAAGTATAAATATTTGTACATATGATCTGTATTTAAGATTTAAATTCCTAGTCAAATATGAAACACTGTATCATCTAGTCCTGGACAAGGTTCAAAAAGGCAAGTAAGAATAGATTCATCAGCTTTCAGACCAAACCAAAGTAATTCTAATTTTTAAACCAATAGGATTTAATCACTTGCATAAAAATAGTTTCAATAGTAACAATTCACGACCTATATATAATTTGAAAAAGCACAAATTATTATCAGCTTCCTTTTCAGCTCTTTGAGCAAGTTGGCATTTAGAAGGAAACACAGAAAGGGACATAACCCGGGGTTCTACCAAGGAACGGAGAACCAGAGCATTTTATCTTTCAAAGCTAATCACACCTCTCCCAGTCTGAGCTACTTGTACAAAACAAGCACTTCGGGAAAAGTTTTCGTACCAAGCGCCAAATGATTCCGTTCCCTTCGTTGAAGAATATGTGGAATCCCAAATCAGAATTAAAAGCAGGATTACATCCAGATATCACAACTTGCATATAGTTTTCTAAACTTTAATACCAAGACCTACTGACCAAAAGCATTATTGCAAAAATTAATTTACCATCTGTGGGCAGATGGTAATTACCAACCTCTTTTCTGTTCTATGTTACTGACTTCGTTTCAAGTCAGGCTGACCGAAATCCTAATTTGGCAGTGAGGTATTACACCACAAAGCATTTTCAGTACTATTAGAAAAAGTCCACTAAACTTTACACCCAACACAAAGACCAAGGCAGCCTTCTGCAGGTTAGGCTAATTTCAGGAGAAGTATAAACAAATTTCTCAAAAATAAATTATTTATTTACAGAGAAACTGTGTAAATAAATTATTTTAAGAAAAACAGCCATGGAAATTAAGACAGATAACACAGTAATCTACGACACTGGTATTATGGGAGGAAGCCGTTTCCGAACACATCAATTGAACTTAATAAAGTTCCTTGGATCAACACTTCATGTATGTAATATCCAAAATTCAAATACTGTCTGCTCCTCTGATATCATTTTTTCCATGAAGATTTGGGGAGCACCACCCTACATATGGATGATGCAGGCTCAAAAAACCCAAAAGAAACCACACCAAAAAAAATCCCCCAAAACAAGCTGGATTTTCAATTTTACAGCAGTATTTTAAAAAAACATCATCACAGATTTTTTTTGGTTGTTCAAGCTCAACCTACAGAATTTTGCAGATACATCTTCATTAGGTGTTGAGGTACTGCTAATTTAGTGCTCTATTTTAAATAACTAGCTGTATTGTATAAAGGTCAAAGACAATCTAACCTAGCCCTCAATCTGCACAAATGTCACCTTCTCAGGAGGAAAAAAAATTTGAATTCTATGGCCCTTTCCACAAAAGCTACTTTACAGAAGGTGTGTAACAAAATGAATTTTCCACATTCATGAAATAAAAAATATACTGTCTTTTGCATCAGGCTCCCAAACAGCTGAAACACGTGTGAGCTGGCACTGGCCTGTGAAGAAGCACACACACACACAGAGGCATATACACACACAGAGCATATAGATACAGCAGAGAGACATACAGAGTAATTCACAACATTTTCTGGGGAAAAAAAATTAATTTACTTGTCCATGTAATGATTAACAAGGAGCATTTAGCAGAAGAAATCAAACTTCCATCTTATTTTTGATGCAGATCCATGAGACAACGGAGGCAATCTAATAGCATAGCACTATCAAAAGAGGAAATCATCCCCAGCCCTTTCTTTGTACTTGCCCTGAAATTCCTCTGACCCAATCGGAGCCAATTCAGCCCACTAAGCCAACATAAAATTATTCACTTTTGCTGGTTCAAACCTCTACTAGCTTAGTAACCCTTTCAGCACCAGCAAGTTAATAGATCAATCCATCTCCTTATTTCCTACCTTACACAGCCCCTACTTTCAAATGTTTTTCTAAATATCACAACATTCTTTATTTTAATTTATATTATATCACAGGGAGATCAAGAAACCCTAGTAGCCAAAATGTACTGGTCAACTAAGACACAAAATATTCAGTAAACAGACACAGAAAAACAGAAACTGCTGTATCATTGTTTCTAATTTCTCTTTTAATCCATCAGTGGCTGTTAAATCTCCACTTTATCTATCATTCATTCTCAGCCCATTCTGGCAGTCAGGATTCTCTCATCACTGCGGTGATTGAACCTGGGTTCCTGATTATAGTAGCTTAGTTTATTGCTGCTCAGAAAAACTGCAATGGCAGGAGTTCTGCAGCCGTACACAAATTGAAACATTAATTTTGGCTTTTGTTCCTGTCACTGCAAAGTACATTTTATTAAGAAAAGCCAGAAGCAAACTACTTTTGTCATCTATGCTGTTGTCATTAGATGCCAGTATTACAGCAACAGAAAAAGTAAAAAGATGACAAGTACTGTTTTCCACCATCCATTTTATATTTCTTAACATAATATTCTTATTTTACCATTAGCAATTTTTCTGTGCTTTTCACTTATGCAGAATGACCCCCTCTCCAAACAACAAAGTGGCTGAGAATGCATTTAATCTGCTTTGGTATGTAAAATGCTCATACTAACACTGGTATAGAATCACCTGATGAGACCCAATCACAGAATGAATACGAGAAGAAATGCATCCTTCTGGTTTAAATTCTTCTCGTTCACAAGATGTCACTCCAGAGTTTTACTTGCTATGTAATATCAAAGGCAAAAGAAAAAGTCTCACTTGTGAAATATGGTTGATTGAAGATTCCATGCGCCGAAGCTGGGATGCCTGGATATCCAGCATTTGGAGAACATTGTTGGCCAAAGTGTTGATCAGATAGGCTACGCTTGCTAACGACTGGGTTGTGTAAGCTTTGGTTTCTTCCAGGGCTCGCTGCTTATCTGCTGACTGAAAAGCAAAAGGAAAGGTTTATTAGCATAAATAATATTTTCACGCAAAGATTCTTGGAATGAACTCTTTTTGCCTGTCTTTATAGACAAAGAGTTACACAAGTCAAACTAATTCTAAATAAAAGTAACCATTTTTCCTCCTTTCCTTTCATTCCACAGAAGATGCTATCCTTGTATTTTAAGAGTTTCTATACTTTCTCAAAAGAACTAAGCTCCTTTTTCTTGAAATACACCCAGTTTTTCTTGAAAAAAGTCCAACTTCTTATTCAGTATTTTAGCAATTAACTTGAAAAGCACTCTGAGACACCTATTATTTATTTCTCTGAGACTTTATATGATTTAGAACTGTTTAGTTTTTCTAAACTTGGTACTTCATTTATAGCTCCTAACAGCCTGAAAGGAGCTGCCAAATACTATATTCCTCATCTCTCCCAATCATTTAGACCTCATTCTTATCACAAATGGTCATTCACAGTGAATGAACTATAATTATTCCCTTAAGATGGTAGCTGAATAAAAATGTGAATCATTTTTTAAAAGAGTAAGTCCATGTTTTCTTCTTAAACGTATTTTGTACTTTTTCACATTGTCAATACTTTCTTCTATGAAAAATTAATATGAGCCATTTTTCTAGTAGTAGAGCACCTAAAAGTATTTAGGCTAGCAATAGACAAGATATGCCTTAGAAGTTTAGAAACATACATACATTTCAAACAGCATTAAAAACAATAAGCTAAGAATCTAATTGTTAGGGTTCTGTGTTTCTCCTTGAACAACAGTTACTATCACTAAGATCTAATTCAGTACAAAGAACACAGATTGAAGCACAGGTAAAACATACAACTAAGATGCTAAGAAACTTTCCATTTTCCAAGGCTTCAGTATACACTGACCTTCACTTTTAGGTGATCTTTAGCCATCTCACAGGCTGATGGTGCTGTTTCTAAAGCAACGGTTGATAAATGTTCTCTACTCCTACCTCTCATTATAATACTGTATTTCATTATTTCCTTTGCTTTTTATATTATCCACATAGGCTGGGTATCAAGATTCAAGAAATGTGCTGTTATTAAGGAGGGAATATAAAGTCATTCCATATCTTTCAGCATAAGCCGAATCTGCCATCCATTTCATAATACGTACTCTGAGAAACACAGAAAGTAAGTGTATCTGTATTTTAGGAAAACAATTCTGACAGCTCGATATGTCTCCCACCACCTTGGAGTAAGATTCTTAAAAGAAGATTGCTAAGAGTTCCAGCTTAAAAGAAGATTTGAAGGGAAAAAAAAAAATCCCACACATGCAAACACAGGCACAGGACTTCAATTAAATACTCGTATGAAAGATATTCAGTAACAACTTCTTTCCTGGCAACCTCCGGTGTCCATAAACAACACCGCTAACTTAGCTGGCCAGTCAGCAGGCTACACTGGTACCAGTTCCTCCTCTGCTAGGAAGGAGGACAGCAGCAGCTGCTGTTCATCCAAGAGCTGCCTCGATGGGGCAGGAAGGAGGAATGCTGCAGGAGGTGAGCACCCCCACCGTGTTTCTCTCCCATGCAGAAGACAAAACAAGACCAACAGAAGAAGGAACTGAAAATTTTAGGAGATGGCTTCTCAGGGCACAGTATGATGGTATTCTCCAAGAGAGCACACTTATAAAAGCTGCCTTATATTCAGCTATAAAGAAGTTCGAAAAATGCTATCCCCAGATCTCATTCAAGAACTCATGACTTTCAACCAGCTGAGTAGTATGTCTTGTACATAAAAGAGCTCGAAACTCAGCTTAAGGATTCCCAAATGAAGGAATACCAAGCTCTTTACCTTTATTCTCACACTGTTGGCTCGTAAACACACTCACTCTTCCCCTCTCCCTACTCGTATCCCCAGCTCAGCCTGCACACTCCCCTGCAGCAGGCACACTCCACAGCCATTCAAACCATTTCTCAATGGCAATAATAAAAATGACCAGAAGCTCTCGCCTGTTTTGCTCTGCAACTGCTGCCAATCTATTTATAGAAGCAGAAAATGCTGATTTCCATTAGTACACTGTACATCCAGAGAAGCTGGGTATAATCCAGCAAACAGTATTTTTTCATTAATAGACAAAGTGTTTGAGAACAAAAGGAAAACAATTTGTAATTTAAAATATTATGAACCTCTGCTGTGGGTTTTCTGCTTCAAGAAGCACAAATATGAATCCATGTTCAGAGCTAGGGATGCCAGGGATGTAACCTAATAGCCAAATTCAAGTCACCTCCAGTTCAAACCAACAAGGAACTGACTTCTCAATATTCAAACGCATTAAAGATCTCATAAAACAATCCTATAAACTCCTTTGGAACTGTTATTAGCAAAAAAACCCATTTGATTGAGGTGTCTAATTTATGTATTTAGCTGATAATGTGATTTGCTCTACATGCCTTTTTACAGAGCCCAAAATTCTCTGAGGCAAACTCTACTCACGTTTGGCACAGCAAAATTGAACTTTCTTCCTGTGAAGAATCTGTTCAAATTAAAATGACTATTTGAACCTACTACTGTCAAGTCATCTCAAAAGAACGAAAAATAATTAGTGACAACATTTTAAAACAATCGTGTTTACCCTGAAAATTTTCAAGAGATGAAAATTCGAATGACTCACAGCAACAGGAAAAACTCTAGAATACTTACAGAAAAATCTTAAGTTCCCCTGTGGAAATATAACAATAAACATCAGTTAAAAATTAACTTGAAATGATAAGCTGTGTTTAGCATGAAATCCATCTTTTAATTTGATAAGTAGATTTCCAGAGATGGTATCTTATCATATGCTCCTATGTAACAAGATCCCTATTTTACACTCCTCACGGACACCAAATTATATTGCTTGCAAATGCTGCTGTGCTCACTGAGTATGTAACTATGTAAATAAAGGGATTTCTGCTAGTAAGATAATGGTTTCAAGTTATCAGTAAAAATTCAAACATAATCCTCCTCAGTCTAAGATCTGATACTCTGATCTTCCCAACACCAAAATATCAGCCAGTATGATTCATATCAGAATGTAACACAGACAAAAAGTTATTTCAATATCCATACCTACAAAAATTCTCTAGTGAAAGAAAAAAAAAATCAAACTGATAAGACTCCCTACAGCAGTTTCAGTAACCTATGGAATACTGTTTCTGTGTGGAATATTGGAAACAGGCGAAACATGTTCTGCTATGTTCATTATAACAAAAAGACTTGTTCCTGTGGATACTTGAGCATATTAACCAGAGTCCTTGAAGGCCTTCAGTTCTCAGAAACATTGTGTTCAGCATGATCAAGCACTGGTAGCAAATGTTTTCAGTGCCCTGACCTAAATTAAATGCCATGAAACAGAACTTTGAGTAGCTCTCCATTTCACTTCCATTTCAGTTTTTAAGTATCTTTAGCACTCACACACATAAAATTATACATGTCTATGAAAAAATACAGGCTCATAACATCTATCCACACACAACTCTTAGGAAAGCAATGATTTCAACTATTAGATCCGTTTGATCTGTATTTTTTTTACAGATAACAAATTTAAGAAATCAAAGCTACTGTTTGACAAACAAGACTTCTCCAACACTGCCAACATAGGGATCCTCTCATTCCTAGACCTAACATACCCGTTCCATTGTGATAGCACTGTCTATGTAGGGCTGCATGGCAGGCTGAGTACCTGACCCAGTTTATAAATAACTTCAGAAACAAATGGTTGTTTTAAACTCCAGTCACTTCCATTATCTTCCCTGCCATGCAAAATTGCAAACACTATGCCTAGTGAAACTATGTTGATGCTACAAAGAAAAAGCAAATCAACTCAGTGAATTATGGTCTGAGCAACTGTCATTATATTATGGAGACTCGGGACAGGAGATGTCCCCAACACCAAGTGCACACTCCATCTGCTGTAGTGAATTAGACCAGGAGGCAAGTGTCAAATGAAAATCATCTGATCCATAAACCAAATTATAAGTTTTGCCTCATCCAAACTACTGCGTAGTCAGAGAAACACAAGGAAGGATACAATCAAGAATAAAGAGGGAAGAACTATCCAGAGCTGTTGAGCTTGCTAGGAAAGGAACAAGTGCTGCAACATCACTGCAGTTTTTCCAGCCCTCCCCTACCTATAGTTTTTCTTCACCCAAACTGTGCAGTGTTCCACATTTCCCTTAATATTTTTCCATTAACTGTGTTCAGAATGCTGCTGTGTCTCCACCTCTTAAACTTGTAGCTTTGACTTCTCACACAATGGTAAAATACTTGAGTATCACAGCTGGATCACCTTCACAGCCTTAAATAGAAATGTTTAGCTCACGTCTTCTGTGCCCATGTCATGGAATTTCCAGGCAACAGCTTAGCATTCATTCTGTTCATCATTTTTCTCCATACAATGCACACATCAGGTGGCCCATGTGAGTCACAAGGCAGCATCCTTTCCTCCTGCTCTCAGCAGTGAGAGCACCATTTTAACTCACCACAGAGAGCTCATCTGATGCTCCTGCCAGCCACATATAGAGTGGGGATGGTGCCAGCTACTACTGGGAGATGCTCCCTCTGCTGCAGCATGAAGTGGTTCCCCATGCACCCTGGCACAGCAGGAGCCTTGGCTCTGCCCAGCTCTCCCCTGGAGAGTGTTTTCCATTTGTGGGAAGCACCCAGTACTGAAACAGTTATTTTGTCTCCACCAGAAAACAAAACAAGCTATCAACTCTATGGAAATGTTTCACAGGATGAATCCAGTCTGAGAGCTACAGCAAAGACTACAGCGACTATACAAACTGAGGCTTTTAGATAACACGAGATCAAAGTCATTCAAGTCAGCTACAAATGCACAGACTTCACAGTCAGTCAGAAAAGGCATGTATTACATACACGAGGCAATAGTGTGTGCTTGCTTTCAGACACTGGAGAGTATTAACAGTTTCCACTTCCACACGCCAGTCCAACAATGGACACTAAATCTAACAGCTCAGGAATGATCATAAACGTTCACCTGAAAATACTTCTCATTTTTTATTAGATTGTATAAACCAAATTGCTAGCATTAGAAATTATGTGGAATTCAACCGCAGTAAATGTAAAGATGACTACTTTTCATGCCAGGATGCAGAGCCCAGGCATCACTTCTTCCCACTCTGGAAGTTCCATTTACACTGCACAATTACATTACCATATTTGAATAAGAAATAGCCTGGACTGCTGACTATATAAAATATCCTTTCACTTTAGCAATTAAATGTCTCAATGTTTATTCTCCTGCCTAGGGAAACACAAACTTTTCTATTTATACAAGCAATAAAAAAACAGATTAAAAGAAGAAAAATATATTGAATGGAGAGTATGAGGCAGATGAGAAAATAAAACAGGTAGTAAGGTATCCAAAATGACAAAATTATTTGGCCATATGATTGGCAAAAGGAATTCTTACATGCATATAGAGCATAAAATGCAGGGCTAGAAAGAAACCAAGAATTTAAGGCATTCTCCCATCCAAAGAGTGATCAGTCAAATTCCTAGTGATACGGTCTGTTATGCCACTGTTAAGAACTTGAATAATTTTGTATAGAAAAGCAGCTACTAATGAATAGAGAAATTCTCCACAGAAACAAATGATGGGAGGCAACATGACCCCTACACTAAGATTTACAAAACATCAACCCAACTAGATAAAACTAGATAAAAGAAGAAATGCTACCAAATGTTCAAAATGCTACCAATGCTACCAAATTAGAACAAAAGACTTCAAAGACAGCAACATGTTAAAAAAGAAAAATACATTTCTTATGCATTGGAAAGAGCCAATAAAGGCAGGTCTGAAAGTGGTGCACACAAGGAAGCATTAAAAGGAAGGAAGCATTACTGGCAGTTTAGTTGGTTATTGTAACTAGGTTTCGTTCCTGCTACGGTTCTAAATGAACAAAATTGTTATTTATCCACTAGTCATCATCAACTTGGAAGCTCAAAGTTTTGCAGTCGGGCTAACAAGACTTTTATACAAATTCTACCGGATGAACCAAAAGCCTGGACCCGCAAGTTCAGAAAGAAACTGTGTTTCTTATTGCAAAACATTGGCACGAGTTGTTGTCTTCAATATCAACATGACTACAACAAAAAATTCTTCCAAGATTAATACCTAATGTTGAATTGAAAGGAGGTGAAAAAACAGAGATTTTCATTCCTGAGGCTACCGTCATTCACATCTTTGAGTAAAAAGAGTTTTGAATGGAAAAAAACCTCAATTCATACGCAAATCAACTCTTCAATGTGCACTGCATTTATGCAGTAACATTCAGACATCAAAGTGGAAGCTGAGGTTTAGAAGTTTGACACCGGACTAACTACACAAGAGAGTATATCCAGAATATACTAATCAATTCCCCAACACACAGAGCATCTCTTGCTCTTGTTCAAAACAGTACTCTTTAGTGGAAGAAACCCATATTTAATGTATGTGATGAAAAAGTAATAGTAAAATTTTAAAAATGAGACCGAAGATTAGTTTCCTTTAATCAATATAACAGTTGTTTCTTTTGATTACTGTTAACACAAACCCAAGCTGGCATTTGTCTTATGACCAGCCAGCAAAACCCCCCAGGTTTCTGCTGAGGTTGCATCAGCTTCAAGAAGCCTCAAGAACAAAGGCTGCATGCTAGAGTTCAACAAGCTTGCATTATTCAGTACAAAATGTGCCCAACTGTGATACTGACAAAGCACACTTCAGTTTTCCTGTGAAAAATAGATTGAGCTCTTATATCATCCTTTTCATTTTAATTGTTGCTGAATTCCTTGAAGATACTGAAAGCCTCATACATAATTAAGTATTTTACACACTTTTATTCAACTGCACAGATGGCATTTGCTCAGCCCATCCAAGTGCTTTCTGAGGTCCTTCCGTGAACTACAAAAAATGATTGAGAAGAAAACTGAGCATCATTAGTCCAATAATTAAGTCAAAATCATGCCAAAAACTTACATAACTGTCAGTGAGAAGTACAGTAGTTTTCTGTTTTAACAAACTGGCTCCTTAAATACTTGCTAAAGAATATCCCTCACTCCTCTTTGACTATCGGAACTGCTCATTCCCAGGATGAAAAACGTGTACCCACCAATTCCTAAGGAGCTGGTCGGTAACACACAGCAGAAACAGGCACAGAAAAGCAGAGGCAATCACTGACATGTTAGAACAGAAGGAAACGAGCTCTCCCAAAGTTTCAGAAAAAAACTAAGGGCCATAGAGCTCTAAGGCACTTATTCTGTGGCACCAGAAAAACCCCAAATTTCCCTTTCGGATACAGAACAATCCGTGTGTCCTATCAGTACACAGAACACAGGGAAACTCAGTCTACCTGTTCTTTAATATAACCAAAAAAAGCACAGTACCTACAGTTGGGAGTAGAATTTTTTTGTTTCTGTCAACTGCAATAGCATCATCTCTACACTACTCATCTCCCTGTGCAAACATCTTTCTCTATGTAATTGCTTATTCATGGTTATATAATTAATTATGTATAATTATTTCTGTTATTATTTTAGGAAGACAAAAGGTTGGCTTCATCGCTTGATTACCCTACTCAAATGTATACATCCTTCTTTTGAAATTAAGGAGAGCTCATAGTCATTGCCCATTTACATGTGCTCTGCACCCTAAACATTATGAATTAATCAAATGTTAGGCAACATAAGCAAACAACATTTTAGATACAAATGGAAAACACTTCTTCACAAATACCCTCCCACAAACCCACTCATAAGTTCTCTGACAGCTTTCTATTATTCTGCATTCAAAAGAAAACACGAGCAGAAACATACACCGAGACCATGAACAGGGGTAGCAACAAGATTAACGAAACTGGTAATTTGGCCTACAAATTAGTAAAAACGGTAGCACTAGAGTTTGGAGATAGAATATTTTTACTTCACAATAATTTTAGCATGACCTTATCTGAACAGCTAACTATAATTAATCTGCTTGAAAACTTTGTCACATCTGTGAAGAAAGGAGCCCAGCATGTTAAGTCTCCTAATGACACAACTCCTTTTTTATTAATGAACTGCTCTCGGAAGTGACAAGACACAGTGTAAGAATCAGCACTAAACGAAACTTCAGTTGTGGGTGGACCATCCAGGCACAGACAGAGGTTAGTCAGGCCCCTAAACCATCCCAGCTCATCAGTATCTGTCAAGCTGAGAGCTAAGTGCTTTCTCCACAGCTGTATCCAAAGGCTCTGCTCAACATCTACATGAAAGCGATTAACTTGCTGTTCACACTAAGTACATTTAAAATTTAAACACCTTTGAATGTGAATTTATTGAAGTAAACTCTTCTCATTACAGCTGATAATGGGATTAGGACTATTCTCACAGCACTGTGAATTCTATATGTCCTACATCTAGTAAAACACATCACCTTTTGATTACACATCACACAGTAACCAACAAAGCTGTATAAGGAACACTGGCATTTAGGCCAAACGCAATCATTACAGAAGATACTGAGTGTAGAATTAAGAATGCATCAAAACTATCACTAGATTTTATAATTCAAACAACATTCAAAGAGCAAGTAATAAATGTGATATTTAAAAAAGTAATTTCCAAATGCAAGGTTAATTGCATTTCCCTTATTACACTGATACTAATATCATATAAATAAAGTTATTCTCATTTTAAGTAAATTATTTATAATTATAATTTATCTTTATTTGTCTGCATACGAATAGCAAGCATGCTAGCTGAAAAATATACTCTTAGTATTCATACTCTAGTAAAGCCTTTGACATCAAGTTATTCTTTTTCCAAATCATTAAAAAACTGTAACGATTCACTAAATGTCTCCAAAATTTCTTGATTACAAGTGTGACTGCCTAATTTTTAAGCTATCTGAAACTCAGTATCAATAATCTGCTGCAGTCTCTACAAGGTCATTTGCATTAAATTGCAGTCTTTTGTTTTCACTGCCGTAAATTTATTTGATGTTTTCATTTCTCTGCTGAGCCTCAAAATGTAGGTTTGATTAACACATAGGAAAGCTACCTTTCAAAGAAACACACAGACAACCTAACCTCCTAAAAGGAAAAGCCACTTTTTAAAACACATACTGCATTCAAGGCCGCCAGTTGAGGGTAAAACTAGCTCACTGGTTTGAAATCTACAACAACAATATCAGTCTACTGTACCCAAGAGAAAAACAAAGCGAATGGGAGCTGGGGACAAGCACAGCTTCCCTGACATCCAATCACTTGCACCACTGTTTTCATGCTGCCTGCATCACCTCAACAAATCTGTCATCTGTTTCCCTTAACCATCACTGGAATCAAACTTTGTATTTATTTCCATACATTCACAAGCACAGCAGACCAGTTTTCACACACAAATGTCCTGCTCTCATCAGACCTTGCAAGTTCCTGTTCCTTGAGCGTAGAGACAAAGTCCTGTTTATGCAAAAATAATAGTGCAAGATGTATTCACACAAACCTACTAGACAAGGTTATAAAAAAACTTCAACACATCAGTAACACAGCTTAAAATGATGCATCACAAAGTGTACCACAAGAACAGCATGCCAGCATCCAAATGCATTTACATCTAAAATACAGTTAATATGTAGTTATATTAACAGTTATCCATCGCTGCTGCACAGCATCAGACTTCGCCCTTGCTCGAGAGGAAGCAGCAGTGAAGGAAACCTGCTCCCCTTGTACTTTTCAGACTCCCTGCTCATTCTGTGAAACCAGGGGAGGTTTGACCTTACTCTGGTAGCTCTTCTGCAAATAACACAGCTGAGAGAAGTGGGTCGTTTCCTAGCTCCTACAACAACGTAATTATTGTTGGAGTTCCAGATACAAGGGCAATTTGGGCTTTAATAGCGGCACAAAATCAACGTATTTGTGGCCACAAGAGGCTAGGCCAATACAAATGCACTGAATGAAGAACCTCAGAAACAGCAAAGATCCACAGGCTTAACTCTATTATCTCATGTATCTGCTGTTCTACAGCTCTTCATTCACCAAGGATGCTTTAGTATGCAGAGGTTTCGCTGAGTTTACAAGTCAAAATCATTGATGAACTCAAATTTAATTTTACAGCTACTTAATAAAAATAACGCAAGCTGTAGCATTCGCAAAAATTATTTCATATGCAAAGAGGCTTTCACAAGTAAAAACTACAATCATATAGTAATTACTGCTGTACAAAAAATGCTATTTGCACAAATTGTTTTCCCCATTACCAATATCAGATGAACAGACTTTTCTCTCTCTCTCTTGAAATCTGACAAAATCTACCATTTCTAAGAAAGCATGTCTACTTCAGCTTTAAAAAACATTATCTAGTCACACGGGTTTATGTAACAACTGAGCTATTTCCCAATTTTGCTAGTTTCTTCCTTCCACTATAAATTCTCAATTCAATTCATTACATAGCAGTGACTGAGGTCAACTAATGGCTTTGATTTCGAATCACAGGCAGAGTGATCCGTGGCAGCAGAAGCAGATTCTGCTTCCCAGTGTCCACAGCCAGACATCACAAGCTCATAGCAAGGAAAGCTATGTAGGACGCGCAGCCATATCCTCCACCATCACCGCTTAGAACCTGATGTACCCCTGGAAGCAGTCAGATGCAGGACACTTGGAATTGCCAGGGTGTGATTGCAGCATATCTGGGTAAGATACACACCCTGTTCAGCCAATAGCTCCCAAAAGAGAGGCTGGCAGGTGGGGAGATTACACCCACATCAGTTACCACAGCAACACGGAGCTCCGCAGCACCGTCCCACTTCCTCAGGCACTCAGAAAGAGTGAGGTAGCTCAAGGAACACGAGCTGCTGGAAAGCCTTTCCTGCCTGTCCATGACAAATACAGGCCTGTTATCCTCAGAATTCTTCCCACATCGTCAACCTAACTAACACAAGTCTTTCAATTGCTATTCACTTTCTCTACTTCCTCACATTTTATCACATTAGAAGTTATACTTTAAATTAACTGCCTTTGGTAAGTACGGCTAAAAAAAGCTTGAAGAGAAGTAGAGAGGCATAGCAACCAGGTAACATGAGTGTGCCTTTCAAAGACAATAGAGAGAGGGCTTAAACTAACTGGGGGCAGGAATTTGCATAGGCACTCTTCCTTTTCTAGGACATAAAGACAGTTGGATTACACAGATTCCTTCACACTGGTTAGTTAACCCTAAATTTGAAATTATTCTTACTAGGCACTTTTTAAAGCTGCTGCCAATTCAGACATAATGAAAGAAACAAACTGTCTTCAGATCCATGCCCACAATCCGACAGAACATATAAATATTTTATTTTATAAGAAAAACTACATATCAAAATAAGAAATCTTCACACAACAGCTGCAATATACAATATTCCTCTAGGAGGCAAAAGAACCATCGGCAGCACACCCCAAAACCTAGAGATTTATGCTCAAATTAGCAGAGCCTGGGAGAGCTGCGGCAGCAGCTGATCACTCTACAGCACAGAACTAAAGAATCAGAGGGGGTTTCCCTCATTCCTCCGTGAAAGGTTGCCCAGTCTGTCCCTCTTTCTTTTCTGCATTAAAACAAACAGGACAGCTGCCCTTGCCTACTGCAGAACCACTTAAAAGGCCCCAGTCTCTGACCCCTGCAATGCTAAACACGTGCCAGAGTCCCATCGCCACAAATGCGCGTTTGCACCCCGTTACAGGACCGGACACCGACATATTCTTGTCTGACTCTGAAAAATCACAGCAGTCCACACAACTCACAGGCCTTTGTCCTTGCTGTCACTGTAAAGGCTTGCCAGAAAGAGGGCAGAAGCAAGCAACGACAGGTTGATTTGTTCTTGATCTCCATGCTCATCTTGCCGAAAGCCGCCCTCTGTTGTACACCTGCTGAAGGTGGTGGTGACACTCAATGATACCCAATCATAACTGAACCTGGGATGGAGATTACCTAAACGAACTATCATGATTAAAAAAAGTGAAAGAAAGTTAGTGAAAGTTCACTCTTAAATCCGAAAACCAAAACCAGTGCCTTCTCGTTAAGTAGATTTGTTCCCTATGTGCCCTGAGAGAAGCATCTGCTCATTTTTCTGGCAAAGAATGTTTTTACAACCTTTTGCTCCTGTTACCATAGCACTGGACAAAACACAACACTGGCAGAGCGAGAATGGGATTCTGGCCTCTTATGCAGAGACAGCCAACCCCAGGTCTCTGCTCAGCACTTACTAGAGAACATTTTAGAAATATAAGTCATCTCCTTACGTGAGGAGTCCCCATCTAATTCCCAAGGGTAAACCGCTAGAAATAAAGATTTTTCAGAACACTTCACGTTCATGTTTGTAAGAGAGTTGTCAACGAATAAAAAATCATAAGGTTACAGGTGGTGTTTCATTTCAACTAGACTCAAACTTTGCTATGCTGCTACAATTTAAGAATCTCAGAAAACAAGCGGAAAAAAACCCCTTTTCTGCAGGCACTGTACCTAGCAATTATTCTTTTTCCCAGTTTAACAAGCAGTTTTGGTCCATTTACTTCAAAATTACAAGTAAACCTTCTGTCAATTGCTATGTAGCTCAAGAACAGCAAGCCAAGTTGCTATATTCAACCGGCAGCACGTAACTTAACAGCACAGCATCAAGTGTTCTGTAATTATTTCCAACAAGATCTCTATTTTACACACACGTTTTCTAAGCATGACCTACATTCACATTAAGAGCAGTACTTCTTACCCAAAGAGAGACTGTTTCATCCAAGCGGTAACTTAGTTTTTTAAAACAATGTAAGGCCATTTTACATGCATAAAAGGATGTGTATTTGATTTTTCACATCAACTACACTGCAACTGTAACACAGTAATCTCCACACAGTTTAAATACTACTTCTTTCTGAAAATTACCGAGTTACTCTTTTAAGAATTAAAAAGTATCACACCGAGGTATAAAAACCAATATGCTTGATAACCAAATCCAATCTTGGCAAAGTTTTTTTCCACATACAATAGTTCTAACATTGCCCAGACTTGAAACAAAGTGATCCTGATGCAGGTCACTGAGCCATTTCAGAATTTCTCTCTAACAATGTCGAGAGTTTTCTGTCTGGTAAAGAAAAGCCAGGACTTGAAACACATAAACTACCAGGAATAAGGGTCTTCTTGCTGAACTACAAAGGCCCATCATTCAGAACATCAATGAAGATGAGCTTGAAGAGACCATATTTTTCTGAAAATTCCTTCAGAACAATATCAGAATTCCATAAAGTCAGTGTGTACGACTGCTGTCTTAAAACATAGCACTGGCATTACCTAAGAGCCAAAATAATGGACCTGGACCCCCTGGCAGAAGCTCTGTAAACTCGACAAGGTTGTTTTTACTCTTTCACGCAAAGAAAGTAGATTATGCACCAAATACATTCTTTGAATCAAAAGCATTTAATAAACTTAAATGAACACAACAAACCCCATGAGAATGACTGCAGTACCAAACAGGAGTTTCTATTTCTAAAATGTTTGAGTTCCTTTGTTCTAACATTTAGATGTCAGCTGAAGACAACACCTAACTATAACTCACGTGAAAACCCCACAAAATCACATGTGAGGACATTTTGAAAAACAGAACTTCAGCGATATCCCAGTCAACACCCAGGAGAAACTCTCTGTGCAGGACTTTGTAGAGGAGCAGCTAAGGACACAGTTCTATCAGAACACCTTCAAAAAACCAATCAAGTTATTTGGGATCCAACAGAAGACAGAGCTCTGTAAACCTGGAAGCAATTCTAAAATGAAAAATAAGCACCACATACAATGGCACAACAAGTTCTACAAAATCTGTCCTGAAAAAGGTGGTTGCCATAAAAGCTTCAGAAAAGGACTGATGAATGAATCAGACAAATACTCTCAAAGTAGTATAGAGCATCTGCAATGCTCCAAAATTAACAGCTGCCCACCTCTGCACACATATTAATGATGTTCCAGACCTCAGCTTCCACTAAAGCACTTTTTTAACCGCAAAAGCATCTGCAGGCACTATCTTATTTTACCAAAACAGGTGAAATAATAATTTTTCTTTTCCCTGTCTGATGTGAGCTAGATTTTCACCAGGCCCTTTTACATTTGTACAGATAGTGATTTCAGCACTTACTGGTGCTGTTCTGCCCAAGACATTTATAAACATCCCTTAGACAATCCTATATCAAACAGGATGCGTTTTTTCAAGAGCAATTAAATACCTTTTTTTTCCATATTTATAGAATTTTTAGTGTTTTCAATATTTATAGATTGGTAGGCATTCATATTGGACAGAGAAGACACCATCTGTCACAGACATCTCAGCAGAAGATAAAAATGTACTGCTATTTTTCCCCTACAACAGCCACATCCAGAGTAGTCCAGGAAAACTTAAGACCAGAATTTACATGCAGTAAATTAATCCATTATTTTCCTCACCTAACAAAATTGCTAATAATGAACTTTTTCAAATGCAACAGTCTAAAAAGTCGATTTTTTTCAAACAATTTTCAAAGAAAAGTCACATACAGACTTTGGTTATCTCAAACAGGGGAAACACTTCCTTCCTGCTATACAATCTAAATGTGGTGACAAATATTTCAGGAAAGAGTCATTTTAATCCCACAGTTAAGAATTATCACGCTGTTCCCCACATAGGCCGAATTTCATCATGTCCAACTACAGCAGCAGTACCAGACAGCTTTCCACATGCTGGAAACTCTCCCAATGGCAAGAGCTCTCCAGCACAGAACACATCCCAAAGGCTGCACGTGTCACAGGCAGTGCTGCAGCAGCCCACTCCACCTGCGCTTGCGAGCAGAGCCCCAGCACTGCACTGCACAGGATGGGAGCAGCTGCTCTCACGGCTCAGGTAACAGCAGCGCTACAGCAAAACTGCAGGAACGAAAGGTTACACCATGAAAATCAAAAGGGACGCTGCAGACTTAAGAAAAAACACACCACTCCTCTCGCAGCAGCTTTCTGCTCCAATACAGGATATGAAGAACCCCCATGACTGTGTTTACTTTCACCATAATTATGACACAGAGGGAGTCTCAACCTTCGCTTACTCACCAAATTTTAATGTTATTGTTCTGACAATTTTGAGCAATTTGTTGTCACAAAAATAGAAACATCAGAGAAGTGAAACGACAAAAATAAGAACATTTCTATGTCATAAAAGGTTCTCTTGCCTTGCATTTTTCTTTTTAATGTGATTTCATTTTCAAGTTGTCTTAACAGATTGTTACAACTATATATTCAGCAAGTTCTACTACCATCTGAAAAAAGGGTTTTCTCTACACTTTCATGAATTAAAAGTGTTGCGTGAATGACCTTTTCATTTGACAAGACCTGCCTAAGTAATATCACCTCTCTATCCATCTAGCTATGACAATAAGTACAACTATCCTGGAGCGTTTCACAACATGAAACACAGGTTTTAAGACAAAGAGGCACAGAGAAAGCACGAATTTTCAAACTCCTTTTAAGACAAGCAATTGTCTTCTTCTTAAAAAGGATCCACCAACTGCATAACCTCTAATCCTCCACCTTCCTAGACACAGGCAATTGGCTTTTTTTGTATCACTCATCATTTTCCAGTCATTTTACCGAACAGTTTGTCCCTAAAACTCAGGAAACACCACTCATATTCCTCCTACAATTAGTCAAAGAAACACAAGCAAACAATTCTTGAAGGACTATGTTCAGAGCCTTAAGGGCATATGGAATCCAGACCAAACTAAACTCCTTCCACTGCTTGTACACCAAAGCTGTACTTACCCTGATTTGTAAAGTATGAGATCTAGAGATGTGGTAATCACATAAGAGCTGTGGTACTTAAAACCAACAGAATTAGGTATAAGAAGCTGTCTGCTCAAGTTGAGATTTGGTCTGTGCAGAGGCACTTACCTGTTCAGCACACACCAAAAAAATGCAGTTTGAGAAATGAATACAATATTTTCAAACAAACAAAACAAAACTCTCACTAATCCTTGCATTTCAATCTCCAGAGCTTAACATTTCCATCTCCAGTATAAAATAAATAGCAAAAACCATTTTCAAGATTTTGGCCTTTCAGAGCTGCCCTGGGAGTTTCATTGAGTACAGCATTTACTATGGTAAATGTGCTAATACCAAGACACCTGAAAATTAAGGTCAAATCAGTTCACCACAGGAAGACTATCATTTCACTCCTTTTAAAAAACCAAGAAAAGCATTTTGGGATCCTTTATGAGAAGGGGAATCGAAGTCATATTCATACAGTAGCTGCAGCAGACCCCCAAACCAAACTTCAGATCTAAAACTGGTACTTTATCTCTACAACAGCTTTCTTCCTCAAATGATAAAACACATCACAGTGCTTATGGAAAAAGCCAGCTCCACAAAAACTCCTCTTGCTGCCCATAGCATTACATAGCCTCAAGATGGTTTACGGGTTTTTTGTATAATTAATTTAAAACAGAAAAGAAGTCATTTCCTTAAGTATGTTTTTAATTTTAAAGATACTGTGTCACACAGAAAATTTAACTTGAGATTATCTATTGAATATTACAAAGTTGAGTATGCTGTTTAGAAAAGAAACTAAATGTAACAAAATTCAGTACTCTGAACCTTCACCAGTGGCAAATAAATTTCTAATTCTTCACTGTGTCCTTAACAAAAGCTACAACTATAAAAAAGATAAGAAAATTTCAGGGAAAGTAAAACACACAAACACACAGAAAATATTAACCCCTGTTCATCCTAAGAAAACAAGGCAAAATCCTCTTCTCTTTGTAGTACTTTTAAGCACAGCCTTTCCAGAGGACAAGTGGATTACTGGCACTGTATTCCCCACTTGTTCTTTAAAGAAAAAATTATTTTAAATATGTAAAAATGGTTAAATAAATTATACTTCTGCATTAATTATCCAACTGTTGATCAAATGAGACAATTCATAAGAGCCTGTCTTGCATAAGTATAACTTACAATCCTTACCTAAATGAAGGGTCTTAATATGCTACAAACACATGTAACAGGCTCATCACAGTAAAAAGTTCTGTTTCCAAGGACCTGCATTTGGTGTACAGATGAGTATACAAACGAGAAAAACAAAAATTAGACTCTTGCTCCAGTCATCAAAACTGGATCTCCCCTACTGTATTTGTAGTATATACTGTAGTACACACTGACTCCAATAAATGTAAAGACTTCCTCCATATTTAGAAAATAAAAAATTTACATTTTAAGCAGATAATAAAATGGGAATGATTTACAATAGTTCTATTAACTCATTCCATCAAGTGGTTATAGAAGTGGTTATCCTCAATTTGGAGATCATTTAAATTAATTACTATCACCACCAAACAAATATAACAGCAATTCAGAGTCTACTGATAACTTTCTACCTTCTATTATCCAAATTGATTAATTTATACAGACACACACAGAGTCAAAGAATTACCTCCTGCTCAGGAATGGACTGCTCTTATGACAGTGCACTCAGAATGTGACACAAATGCTGCAAAAACAACATCCTCACCAATTTAGGCTGATTACACACGACTCTTTCATCCAGAGATTCTGCACGCCCAATCATTCTGCCCCTTCTGAGACAGAGTCACTTCATGGGCATCACATCTCTAAGGACACAAACACAAACAGGCCTAAATCTTTGAAGCTAATTTCTGAGATCACTAACAGATGAATAAGTGAGAAAACTGAGAAGGATATCAGAAAACACTACAGACTGATTTATAATAAATAACAAATAAATGTAATGTCACAGTTTCATTCTTCTCTACAACTCCTTTCACTCCCGGTTCACTAGTTATTAGTCATGGTGGAAAAATCCCATTAATTTTACGATCACCATTTCAGCACACACGTATATACTCCATCACATAAAAAGCTTTAGCTCTCTTTGCCACAAATGAAATTTATCTAGATCTTATTAAATTGACATGAGCAACTCAACACATTAATTCCCTCTCCTTGGAAGGCAAATCCAACACCAATTTGTGCAAAAAGCATTTCAAAGGATCCAGGATATATCGTATTCAGGACACAGAAAATACAGTATTAAATAGAAGCAATATCCCCAATAATCCAGTGAAATTACTTACAGTGGACAGTGCAAAATACTTCATATAATAGACATAAAACTCCATCACGGAATAAATGCAAGGCAAAAGCATATGAAAGGAAAAGACAGAACTGCTTATATTCTCATTATTTATTTAAAATGTCTAGCCTTTCTAGACTACCATTAAATCCTGAGAGCCTTAGCTCGTAGCAATAATTCCATAGATTAAGTAGCATTACCTCTCAAACTTAATTTAGTATCCCTGTACTTTACCCAAGAAAAATGGGAAACCAGTGTACATAGTTCACACTTTTCAAAACATTATTTGAATAATCCTATAATTCATTATTCCTCTGTCAAAAATAGCCACCTCTTTTTGGAGCGTCTGCTCATATGGGCATTTTTCAGTGTCTCTGAAGCCTGTCACCCACCTCAGCCTCCTTTTGCTGTTAGCAGTGTAGGGGATAAGAGGTTGGCTTTTGTTTTTACTACTTCCCTTTTCTGATACATTTATAAATAGAGAAATTTACGGTAAACTTTCCATAATGGAAGGGTATCTTTAGTATCTAAAAGATTTTTTTTTAATCTCCTTTTGGCTAAATGTTTTTGGCTTGTCCCTCCACAGACCCTCCATACGGATAAATGTATGTTAGCTGATTCAAAATAGTCATTTAATTTGGGATATTTAACATTTTTACGTTTCCCACAAGTTGTGGGACCTGTGGATTTTACCCAATTAAAAGTAGGTAGACAAAAAACTTCCACACCTTGCAGCAAACACTCTCCCTCATATAGAAAGCTATGAACAAGCTCCACTTCTCAAGCCAACTTACAAAGTCGCCACCTAGTCAAAAAATTAGAGTGAATTACAAATGCTGCAATGACCAGCATTGCTCAAACTTGCAGTCTAAAAGGACACACCTAAAGATAACTGAGAATCTGCACTGCATATTGAGTGAACACACACTATTTAATGGTTATTATTAAAGCAAATCAAGACAAGTCAGTGTGCTGAGAGTTCATACTACACTATTCAGTGATAAATGACTTTGTATATTTTGTTTGTTAGACATACTAAAAGTTTTGTGTGAACAGAGATCAGACTCAAAAATACTATTTCAGCTAAGTTTGTGTACTCCTGTCTGGCAAAACCAGCAGTACCAAGAAGAGACTTTGACTGTTTTATGAGACAGACTCTACAGAAAGACAAGCACTGATTCCGCTTTCAAAAGTCCCGTATTACCTACAGGTTATCTCTCTTCTGCATCATGTTTAACAAGTGTCAGCCCCACTGCTCACAGCTTTCGCTGGGGGCCACAGAAACACCACCTGACATTCTCACTAGAGGCCTCCAGGCCCCAAGAGCAGCACTGCTGCTGCACAAAACTCGAAACTACCGGGCTCGATCCCGGGTATCTTGATGAACGTCTCACTTACCTTAAAACTGTCCATCTAACAGCTCACCGCCTCAGTCATTCCCTCCTCCTCCCTCACTCCACGCTCCCACCATCCCTGAGCAAAGCAAAGGCACTGCTCGTGTCAGCAGGAAATGCACAACAAAGTTACAAAATACCCTAATAAAAATATTTGCATTTACTTAGATGAGTTTTTAAGAAAAAAATACTAAATTTATGGGCTGGCACAAAACTAGCTTTGGCTATGTGTTATAATCAATACAGACAGGTTACTAAAACCCCACACCAAGTAATATTTGCTCCTCGCCCTGCATTTCACTGAGCATAAAACAACTTCATTATGGTAACGCTAAGCCAATAATAATAAGGCAAGCACTTATTATTATTCAAACTGAAATACCATTAAGAATAGATATTAAAATGACATCTACTGGGAACTAAGCTACAGGAAAATGGAATAGCATATGTAGAGTCTATACTTCAGAGCATATAACTTTAAATTTGACAGAGCAACTTATTCATTGCGCCTGAGAAACAGAAAATTAAGATTTCTCACTGAAATAGACACAACTCACTTGCAAGAACATATTGGTTCATTCACTTCAAGAAAGAATTGCCAACCCAACCGGTGAGCCCTGAGAAGAGGACATGCTCCTAAATTTAGTGTGCCGTGATGACATTTCATCTACTGGCATGGAGTTTTGCTTCATAAAGCAGCCCAATGACTGAAGTTCCTGGTAGGGATATCCAACAAAATTTACAAAACTTAGATTACTAAGCAAGAGGTCCATTTCAGGTGTGCAATTAAGTGTGAAAACACAGAATTTGAAACAAAATTTTAAAAGTAAAGGGCCATCAGCCTCTAGACATAGACTCTACTGAATAAATTTGCTACAAACATGGTATTTAAATCAATGTTTTCATCAAGAAAATATTCTGCTGAACACTACAGAGTAAGATTTCACTTGCTTAAAGCACTGGCTGGAGAAGCTCTTGCCTTACATAGGCACCACTTCCTGCCTTAGCACTAAGCCATAAAGATTAATAACTGCAAACTCAAGTAAAACACAAGCAATGGACAATAAATTTCAGAGAGCTGATTAAGTGTAGGATGCAGAAGCTTGCTACTCTGAATTAAAATTGTTGATCAATATAATTCAATAACCACAGTCTGAAAATAAACTATAAAAGGGAACAACGAGAATGCCGCTTGTAACCAACATTTAGTGTTACAACATTTGTTTTATATTAGCAACTTGCATACTTACAAATTTTATTTTCACACCTACACATACAGTATTACCACCAGCAACTCCAATCACCACTAATAAAATGGCTCATGCTATTTCCATATCCACTCAAGAGAGGATCAATCCTGCTCCTCCTGAACTCCAGGTTGAGCTTGTGGCACTATTAAATGCATTAAATTAGCTTTCCTGGCAAAACACAGCACAGCTGATGAAAAAGGAAAGTTAGACTGGTTGAGTGATAAATCCTTCACCAACTTTGCCAGCTTCACTGATTCACTTAAAGGAAATGTGTTCTAGATTATCCTCACTAAGCTTCCCAAACCTAACAAGCCACTTTAGTGGTGGCCAGGTGGCTCCACGAGTGGCCTCTGTGAGACGAGATCAGGAGCTGTCCCCCACGTCTGACAGAGGCAGCTCTAAACCAGCTCCAAAAGAGCCCCACCACTGGCAAAAACCAGTCAGCGACGCTGGTGGCACCTCTGTGATAATGGGTAAACCAAAGGGTAAAAAACATTGTGAAGCAACTGTGAGAGGAGTGAGAAATACCTGAGAGAAACAACCCTGCAGACAGCAAGGTCAGAGAAGGAGGAAGGGGAGAAGGTGTTTCCAGGCACTGGAGATCCCCCTGCAGCCCATGGAGAACCCCGTGCCCACGGAGAACCCCATACAGGTGGATATGCTCTGAAAGAAGCTGCAGCCTGTGCAGAGCCCATCGAACAGGCTTCTGACAGGAGCTGCAGCCTGCGGAGAGAAGTCCATGCAGGAGCAGGCTTTGGGCAGAACTGTGGCCTGTGGGGCACCCACACAGGAGCGGTCTGTTCCTGCAAGACTGTATTCTTTTGGGAAGAACCCATGCTGGAGGAATTCTTGAAGAACTGCAGCCCATGGGAAGGACCTTGTACCTGTGTTTTGGAGCACTTTGGGAAGGACTGTATCCCACTGGAGGGAGGCCACATTGGAGCAGGGGGAAGACTGTGAGGAGGAAAGAGCAGCGGAGACAAAGCGATATCAATGAACTAAAGCATCCCCCATTCCCTGTTCCCCTGCACCACTCGAGAGGGAGGAAATACAAGAGTAAGAAATGAAGGAGTGAAATTGAACTTGGGAAGAAGGGGGAAGGTGGGTTTAGTTTTGATTTTCTCACTGTCCTACTCTACTTTTAATTGGCTGTAAATTAAATTAATACTCCCCAAATTGAGTTTGGTTTGCCCATGACAGTAATTTGCGACTGACCTCCTTGTCCTTAACTCAACCCATGAACTGGTTTTTTTTCTTACTTTCTCCTGTTGTTCAGCTGAGGACTGAGAGTAAGAGAACAGCTTGGTGGGCACCTGGCTGACATTCAAGCTTAATCCACCACCGCACACTTCAAATCTAAAATCACGTGGTTTTCATGAAGTCCTATCATAGGCTGATAGACAAGATATATCCATGAAATAATTCACTGCACTTAGGAGTTAGACACTATAGCATATTGCCCACACATTCATTACTCCTGTTTTACTAGCTTCATAGGGTTTTTTAGAGTTTCAACTCGTTAGCATCTTCCTGAACTTCTGGACTAATATTCACTGGAGCTAATCAATATCCACTTTCATGACTGAGGAACAAGTGTTCCATCACTGCTAAGATTAATCACCCCTTCACTGAAGTTGGATTATAAAATAAACAAGCTTAAGGAACAGAAAAAGTGAAAACAACTTTCCTCTGATACTCAACGCTTCTGATAATTAAATAGATTTTACAAATCTCAGTCGCCTTTGTTAAGGTGATACATATCTTCAGTAAAGAGAAGAGAGATCATTCTTCAACTTGTTTATAAACCACAATGCCTACAATTCCCTGTGTAACTACACAAGTTATGTACCGGTACCAGCCATCACAAGCAACTCCATGGAAATTTCCCTTTAGTAAAGCTGTAACCATTAGGTTGCTATTTGTAAAGATCACCATTCCTGTAGTTTAAAACTAATATGGTAATAGATGCCTTATTCTCTTTGTTCAGCCTACTGAAGATGCTTCCAAATCTACAGCCACTTGGTTTTGCTTCTGAGATCTAAGTAAAATTAATAGATATGTAGAAAACAACTACGAAACTCATTGATCCATGGACTGTAGTAAAAGTACCGAGAAACAAATGGTTTTCACCTTTATGTCTAGTTAAATAAAGCTATCTGCAGGAATGAAAGCAGGTTATTTCTCGTAATCAGCAGGATGGATTACTGAGAACAAGAATAAAAATCTTCTTTCTATCCTTCCCCTCACAAACACCAGAAGAGTGTTTCTGTATATAAAATGCAAACAGTCATGGCAACATGAAGACTGTGAAGGGAGGAAAATCAGAAGCTCCCTCTTCCTTTTCGGTCTCTCTAGAGCTGACAAGTAAAGCATCATAATCTTGAATAACTATTTTTTAGAGCCTTTTAGAAGAACCCGGCCAACACAGCTGGATCAGAGAAATCAGAGGTTCCTTCTGAAGGCTGGGCAGGGGACAGCAGCTCAGCTTTTCACTCAGTTCTGCGTGCTGTGGTGGTGGGACCTGCCCCACCTCAAATCTCTGCCCACCAAGACACTTACAGGCTGAAATGTCTCCACCTGGGAATTTTTTCTGACTCTTTCAACAAAGAGTTACAGACACAAGCATTCAGTTACTCTAGAAAGCTCCATGCACTGCACAAAATGAAAAGCTGATTTTTAAAAAGAGCGATGATAATGAGAAACAAACAAAAGATTATTCCAGAATAGACTTATACAGGACAAGCTCAAAGAAACTTAACAGGGCAAGCCGGTGTTGGAATTTACATCACTATTTCAGTAACGAGATGTGCAAATCACGTAATTGTATGGTCTTGTTACTTATACTATCATAAGCAGAATTTTTCTTTACGATACTCCTGAACAAAATTAAGCAGGAATATGAAAATTTTGTAAACGCAGCACACTGTCCAATATAACTATTATCTGCTTTTTACGAAAGACCAAATAAATCAATGTAGACTGCAAATACCAAGTACATCAAATAATCAAGTTTTATAGAATGACTCTGTTGCATGTTTAGACTGAGACTGAACTTGGTACCAGAGGACACAGCACTAGTACATAAAGCACTGAACAGACCATCCAGAATTTAACCTGTGACTGACATTGTGTCAGATACCACACAAACACCCTCCCAAATAAAAAATATATCTTCCCCTTCTCTTTAAGAAGCAGCATGACATAAAAATAACTGTATGATTTCTACAAGTTATTACACGAATAAGAAGGTTTTGACATGAAAAAACTTTTTCCCCCAAACAGCAGTCTTTTGTCTTTCAATGCCACAGGTCCATTTATTATATATTTGCTGTATTTCCTACAATTTTCTACAACATTTAAAGCTGATGTGCTCTGATACACTACCACATCACAGACTCAAGGGAAGGATAACATTTTATGTAACATTCCCTGTTGCTAAAGTAATTCAGCTACATATCAATCATAATTTGGATAAACACTGACAAAATTTTTAAGAACTGATTTTTCATTTAACAAGGAGAAGTCAAATGAGTTGCAATTGCCACAGCTCTACTGCTATGAACTAGCAATTTCCTCATGTATGAGATTACATGTTTAATTATTTTGAAGCTACGATTATGTTGCTGGGTGGGGGAAAGAGAAAAAACACATTCACTTCAGCACTGAACTTCAAATTCTGTTACACTGGCCTATGCCTCACTGGCTTTTGCAACAGTTTTTGTACTGGACAATACAACTTCAAAACAGCAAGTGGCACAGAAAAGGAGTGGCTTGTCTACTGAAATATATAATGCAGGCCAATGAAGGGCTTTCAATGTCCCCAGCACCACAGCACCTACCACCCTGCACATAAACTTCAGGTCTCAGTCACATTCTGAGCCTCCCCTAGATCTCAAGATTATCCACAACAAATCTTCTGTCAGCAGTGAAATACTACAGGATTAAAGTAGAATTAGTTCATCTTCATTACATGACTTTCTGGACGATTATTCTTCCACGCGTTTCAGAGCGGTTACGAACCCATCGTCCCCACAGAATTCAAGGCTACTGTTTTGAACATAATTTGGACTTTTTTTGGGCATAACAACTTTAGAATAATAAATATTATTAGAAGCAAATCCACAAAAATCATATCCAATTAACCAACACTTCTTCTCCATTAATCTATTCCCCTCATGTAGAGAAGAAAAAAATAGCTTTTTATAGCGATCTGGTGCAGCAGTTTACGTAGCTCTGGCACTGTGAAGGTGGGGCGAGCTTGCTGACAGATTTGTTACTAGGACACTTGCATCACTCAATCCAGAATCCCCTCACACTGAACCTCTTCTCCACAACAAACCCACTCTGTGATGTCTCAGAGCATTCCCAAAGCCGGAGCCTATTGCCTGGCTGACGTCCTCCACTCCTCACTTGTTTAAAAATTTAAGCGTGTTCATGCTGTGACCCGTACTGCACCTCACGGTCAACACTCCCAACACAATTTCATTCTTTCATTCTCGCCTCCCCCTTAAAGCTCCGTGTTGTCACGATGCTTGGATAAATTGCCAACAGTCGGGATATCGCTGTGTGGTGGTCAGAATCCATCAGGCTGACCAAGAGTGCCTCGCTCTTTTCCTTTATTCACCATCTGTCTGCATCCATCTCCTGCGATCCCAGACTGTCCTTATGGGCTGTGTGCTGTCTGGGGCAATAACCATCTTTTTTTCATTCTCTATTTGCACACAACAGCACGGAGCCCTCTTCTGCAGTTTTCATTAAGACATTAAAAGTGAAGCTGCTCCATAGGGATTTTGCAAACTTTGGTTTATACAAAGAATACCAAAAAAAAAGCAAAGGAAAAAAAAACCAACCACAAGCAGTTCTTCCTATCTGGTTCTGCCTTCCAATACTCCTCTCCATATTCCAGAAAAATCAGTTTTCAAAAAAGCAGGAATTTAAACACATGAATGTCAGATCATAACGGTAAGAAAATATTTCAACACGTCTCTTAAAAACCCTAAGTCACACTAATTCAACATCGGAAAAGTTATTACATAACAAAATACATCTATATCATTTTACTGTAACTGACCTGCTTTGTAAATGACCCAAAATATGCAAAGTCTTCTCTCTAAAGGACAGCTGGTCATTCAGCAATTCAAAAGAAACAGTGAGAGCTTTTTTACAGGAACATTTTAAGGATTCTCTGCCTCTGGTTAAATAGTCTCTCCCGTTTTCACTGACAGAACAGTCTCACCACAGATCTCATCACTAGCTGCCCTCTGGAAGCACACAAGCACTCTGCCCTTCGGGGACCGAATTCAAAACAATTCTGGGACACTTCGGAATTCTCTCAACACTGACACCACAAATCCATGTCATCTCCCCCCACCTTTCTCTCCTGCACACTCAGACATGTCTTACTGTATCTTCTTGTGTTTGTTGGGGGGCAAAGTCTTCATTTGGCCCTACTATCACTATCAAAGTAAACTGACAATATTTTGCCTTTCTTTCCGCTAGAAAGGAAAAAAGCAAAGTCCTAACACCAGCCTGGCATTTCGAACAGTCACCGCAAAAAACACACTATGCGGTAGCAACTTGCACTTGATCTCCTTCTCCCTAATTCTGTACCAGCTCTACTACATCATGCTTTTATATCCTGCACCTACCACCCGGTAGCTGCCCTTCCTATGGAATTCCACAGTCCTGCTCGAGAAGGGAAACACAAACGGACAGACATAACCCTACTAAAGCACAGACAGCAAAGGCTAAATTAACAGGCACCAACATTGTATTTGCAGGAGTCAGCTGTGCCCTCGGTTTATCACATCACCTCAGCGCCAGCAGCGAAGGAGACCAGAATGTGCGGAGGGAACGAAAAGAGGCGACAGAGACACGATCCAGAATAAACATTCACTCACAAAGTGGAAGGAATTCAATTTAGGAATCAATTACATATTCAAGCGCCGGGGTAGTTCACGCCGGAGGTGAAGCAGCTTTCCCCCC
>VZTA01000159.1:33963-63716 GCA_013398855.1 Mohoua ochrocephala | reverse complement strand
GCTGATCGGCTCCTCTCATCGCCGGAGGGAGAACAAAAGGTTTCCTCTGTGTGGATCCTCTCCGAAAAGCTGCTGTTGTACAGAAGGGTGAGGAAGGGTGACCTCCCAGCTTCCCAGCCTTGCCAAAACAGCACATAATGAAGGGTCAGCAGAAACAGAGGAAGGACAGCCTCGTGGCTGAAGCACTGCACCGAAGCCATCAGTCAGGAGGTCTGGTCGGTCAATTCCTGGCTTTAACACTGACTTCCTTTATGTCCCAGGGAAGTCACTCTACGATTGTGATGAAAATGCCCATCCTTCGAGGAATGTGCAAGGCTTTCCCACTCAATTTCTCCACCTGAACCTAGAAGTAACCTTTCTCCCACAAAAAAAAAAAAAAAACACCAACCAACCAGCCCTCTCAGCAGAAGTGTCCCAGCTTTTTGCAGGGGAGCGCGTTTGTCTCTTTGAGATGAATTGCAGCTGTGATTACTCACCTCACGGTCCCACGAGGCTCCACAAAGCTCCCGCTGCCTCTGCTAGTGCAGCCCAGGGCACTGATAAAGCAGCCTGACGCTCTCCCAGCCTTCACGGTACAGACGCTTTGGTAGTTGGCCAGAGAACACCCAGCGCTGCAGGACCTGGCCATCAGTCTGGTTTCTCTTGCTCTGAAAGCTGTTGCAAAGGCATGCAGCTGGATATGCCTGACTTCTAGAACTGCAGATTGCAAACGCCTGGTGGGGTCAGGCAACAAACTAGTAGTAGTCTTTGGGGCCAGTCCTTGGAAATTTCTTCCCTTAAAAGAAAAATGAGACAGAAATCCCTGCCCTGAGGGTCATTTCTTCTTACCTTGCTTAGTCCTCACATATGAAGGATGAGTCAGGCACAGTGTTCATCATACTGGTGAAAAATCCCTCATATGCAAAGCATTTTTCTCCCATTTTAAAATGTGGTCTGAAATTCACAACTTCAACTACTTGACGTTTCTACAGGCAGTTAGAGAGCCAAGGGCAATTTGTGTTTTACTGTATCTGCAATAGTCTTACTCTCAGAAGAAGGCTGAAGAACCACAGAATACCCTGCCAGAGACACCTCACCGTGATGCGTGTGGGGAGGAGAGAGGTGACTGCACGTGAGCACCTACACTGTCACTGAACAGCCGTGGAGTCAGGCTGCCTGCTGTTCTCCACAAGAGTCTGGTATCCTGCCCTAAACCCTCAAGGACCAAAGAAGTGTCATGCAGCCTCATTCTTGGTGCCCTCTGCCCACGGAGTTTATAAACCATGAGCTATACGTGCAAAAATACCGGGTTTGGGGAAGTTCAAGAATGAATTGTGATTGTCAGCTCCCCTGCTGATTGTTAATGCACCTCTTGAGGGAGGGGTGTTTTCTGCAATGGCTCAAGGAAGGAAAGCCAGCCAAATCAACCCACAAAGGGCTGCTGTACAGTGTGGAGCTCCAAGCTTTATCCCACACCTCCAAGAATCATCCACGGCCAGGCCTCCAACTCCCGCAGGGTGTGCAGCCGATGGATAACGCTTTCGCACTTTGGTAACGGGCCCCATGCTCCCTCCTCCACTGTAGCTTCAGCTTGGATTCTGCTCATGTCACAGCTGCTGCTGCTGCTGCTGCTGCTGCTGCTGCTGCTGCTGCTGCTGCTCCAGGGGTTGCTCATGCCCATGCTCCCAGGACTCTTTATGTTTGTGCCAGGCTGGAGGCAGGCTGAGGCTTTCCTTCTCTCTTCATTCATTTGCTTCTCAGGTGTGAACTCAAGCTGTCATTTGGCAGTTTCCCCAGTAAACCTACATGATCTTTCTCTTGGCAATAGGAGAAAGCTGTCAAAATGTAAAGGAGAAGGTTCTCCAAAAGATGCTGTTAGGAGTTTAAACTTGGATTAGCAGCACCAGAGCGTAGGGAGGGGGAATTGTTAATTGTGTCATCTTCTCTCTGTGCCTTTGGGCGCCACCAGGGCCTGCTTTCAGTGGAAACCTGTGGGAGCCCATCTGCTCTCAGATCTGCACTCAGCATCGGCAAACCTCCTTACAGGCAGCTCCCACCTGTGGGTCAGGCACCCCTCGACCTCTCAAGGGCTCTGCCTGTGGTTCTTAGGGCGTAAGAGAAAGCATTATCTGAAATACATGCACACAGCTGTTCACCAGGGTAGCTGGACTAACCTCTCTGCATAATCAGGTGCTTGTTATCACAGCATGTTTACATTTTAATAGGGTACTCATTTATGGATTTAAATTTAAACAGGAAGAGCCCTCCTGTCAGAATAATGGCCATCTTATAATCCTCTGTATACATCCCCAAAATAATTAGAAGTAGTGTTTAAATTAGATCAACTGAATCCAACTACCACTTCCCTAAATTTACATAACTTACTTCCCATCTGTCAAGCGATGTGCTAAACTAATTTTAAGTTTTTATATTCCCTCAGCTCTAATTTATTACACACTTTAACTTCTCCAATTTTTTTCAATCCTTTTGTGCAAGACTTTCCCTTATATCAGTATCTTCAAGACCGAGAAGCAAACGCATTTTTCGCCTAAAGGTGCTGTTCAGTCACCAAAAATAGAAAGGCAAGCAGTCTTGAGACCTTAAATTGGAGGTCAAGATCCAAAAGCACGGGGAGACCACTATTCTTCCAAGTTCTCTCACATGTCAGGGTTTGACCTATGCCAGTCACCCAAGGGAGTCCCTCCTCACAGAACTTTGCACAGATGAGCCAACCCATTGGTCATGTCCAGTCTTGCAGCTGGGCACTCTGCATGGGTGTCCCACACGCGCAGTTTGAATCATCGATTCAAATTGATTCAAGTAATAATGGGGTAGCTCAAAGGCCTGTTTTGCACACAGTAAGAAATCACAATCAAAGTCTCTTCCATTTTCTTTGCTTTATGGAGGACTGAGCAACACAGTCACCACATAAGGGGTGCAAGTAAATACCCTCTTTAGACAGATGACCAGGGCAGATCTCAGACAGATCCTGCTGCAGGTTTTCAGTTCACTTCTTTATATAACTGTGCTCTAGTTTTACGAGCATTTTTCCTTTTTTCTTTTTCACTCTTTGTAAACAGTAGAAACAAAAGCTGCAAATCCCTGTGCTGCTGCATCACATGGAGCTGAGCAGATTTGCAGCTGGATAAAGGACAAAGGACTCTGGCACCAAAGTTTTGGTCATGTGTACTGACCAAATATATAGGCCCATGCCCTTTAGCTGGAAGGTAGCATTTACTGGAGGGGTGAGGGAGGGAAGGAAAATTGGGCAATTGAAGAAAATAGTCTGTCACTGAAGTATGTACCTTCACTCCCCCAACAGAGACATAGTCTTCACACTTGCTTCACGTAGTGTCTGGGTCTGCCTCTGCCTGGATGGCCACTCTTTGCCCGTCTCATAAACCAAAGTTTCTGAAGCAAACAGCAGTTTATTTAAATCCCATGGCTATTCCAGAGTGCTGAGGTGGCCTCCCAGCACAGAATACAGCTGTCTAGTGCCGCAACAAATGGTGTCAGGATCCCGAGGCATCTTAAACACTCAACCTCCAGTGCTCACTGTAAACCAGATTGAAAAACCCACGCACCCTGAAGCTGCACATTCTCCTCCTGCTTCCTCAGGCATTCAGCAATTTGCTGGGCAATCAAGATTGTAACCACAGATAACCTCTCTGCTTATGAGAAACTGCAGCTGGGTAAAAGGCTTGCTGCACAGAGGTAGGAGAGGTGACCGATGGAGTAGCTTCCATCTCATGGAAGCGTTTGCCCTAACACTGCTATGTCAGAACCACCTAGTGCATGATTGACATCTGATACCTCACAGCACCTCCAGAGAGGAACAGGACATGTTGCAGAGATTCAGACTGTCTGTTTGAGGGCACGTCTCATTCCAAATCCCAAGCTTTTTTCTAGTTTTCTGCTGAACTTACTTTCAACACAGCACTGAATGAGGACAGAGACAGTACAAGGGGAGGAACGCTCCCAGGGAGGAAGAGGTCAAGCTACATAGGAAAAATAATTACCTCTTTCTAACATTTCAGACTTTAAAAGAAAACAGGCAACAAATGGTCTCAAAGAGAGGCCAGCACAAAGCACAGTTGCTCATCGGTTTCCTTCCGAGGGTTCAAACGACAAGCGTTCAGGGAACAGGGGAGGAAAGAACAGCTCTAATTTGTTTTTCCTGCTGGTATTCCTTCTCTAAGATGCTCACTCAGACCAACTGCCAGTCCTTTCCCACCCTGTCCTGACCCTATGGCATCCTCCAGGTAAGGGCTGACATGGCCAATGAGCCACTGAAGGGTAGATAGAGGAGTTAATGCTCCAGTCCAGCACATACAAAAAGTCATCCTCTCTGAACTATTGATTCTGGCTCACTACGGACTGGAGTACATATTACTGACCTACTGATGCTTTTTTCACATTTTCAAGTTTGATCTGCAGCAGCTGCAACAGTCAGAACCATTCTCTGAGGTCTTTGTTTCTTCCTGAAATTAAAGTTCAGATTTTTAGGTACTCACATAACTCCGGGAACTCACCCCCTGGAGCTTTTCTAATCCTGTCCTGTTTGTAATCCTACTTTTACCACATAAACCACTTTAAAAATATTTTATGACCTTGCATATTCTTAGGAGCCATCAAACCCAATGTGTGTTGTTTCTGTAACTAGCATAACTCTCCTGCATAGGAAGTGTAATTAATCACATCTCTGAAGTCATCTTTCCTCCTTCTATCACACATCTGGACAAGTAATCCCCTTTCTCAAGGCTGCGAAGGCAGCTTCTCCTTGCACAGCTTCTCTTCACTACTACAGTCTGCATCTCCCTCCTTCCCCCAGCTGCTCTGTCCTCCTGCTTGGCGCACGTACAGGAGCGTTTCAGCCCTTTCTCTTACCCACAGCTAATTCTGACAGTATGGGAACAACACAAATCTCAATGATGCAGTACTGCCTAACAGGAGGTGGAGGCTGATGGCTCCCCATGGGCGCAGTCGTTTCACCCACCTGAGTCTGAATCCAGTTTGACAGAAATATTTATGCACAGAAGGCAGCCAGGCCTCCCCACACGTCTCCTCCGAGAGGGAGCTTGAAGGCCTTATTTATTTCAAAGGCAAAGGCATCTCTGAATCATACAAGTGAGCTTTTAGCAGGAAGGAGTTAAGAGCCTAAGCTGTACCCATCCTGCTGTAAACTAGTCAAAGTCACAATCTCTGCACCCTGGGGTATACGGCAGGACCCAAATGACTGACCGCCCTGTGTCAGCATGCAAGGTTTGATCTGTCTCATACAGGTATAAGGAATTTTTTTCCATCTTCATCTATTTAGGATTGGGCTTTCCAGAAAACACAACGGAGGATTCACACCCCTGAATTCAAATGGAGCAGGGTAACCTAACCCGTTTTGCAGATGCCAGCCTCAGCTAACAAGCTTCTGGTGGGTTAGGACTGAGCTGGGTGCGCAGCTGGGCTGTACAGCAGCTTAGGACATTGCTTTCAAGAGCCCCTATCAGACTACTGCTTCCCCAGCTGGGAATGGGACTGCTGCAGGAGACATCCCAAGGGTGAGGGTAGAGGGGAATGGCTGGAAGGCCACAGGTTGGTCACTCTTCACCTAATGGGAGTCTGGGGCATTATTGATGGAAAAATAAAGCTGAACTGTAGTGATCAAAGTAATCATACAAGTCTGTGCAGATACCTGGCCTCACACAGAGATTTATTTGAATCAGGAACACCAAGGCAATTCATCTTCTCTTAACAGCCTCATTCCCTGCTCTGTGTGCTCACTACCCATGGGGCCCAGCTATGCAATCGTTCCCCTCCTTCCCTCTGCGCTTTCCTGCAGCATGTAGTCGCTAAATATAATCTGACAGCTTACTTTCTCTGGTCCAGAGCCTCAACATCCATGCACTGCTTCTCTGTGCCAGAAGCTCTATTTTACAAGTCAAACCGTAGTCTCCCTCCCAGCTCATCTTGTATGAAAAATGAGCATATCTTCACATCCTCGCTCTTTCCGTATCCAGCACTGTTGTTGGAATGGGCTCGCACAGCAACTGCGGTAGCACAACCCCCAAAAATCCAGCAGCCTCAGAGCCACACAACCAAGAGTTAACTTCTGCAAATGCCAGCTAGCCCTTAGCTCTAATCAGTTCATCCACTTACACTAGTTCCAGTTTTGGCTTAATTCTAAGTCTCTTTGAAGCCATCACATATGTATCATTTCATTACATAGCGGAGTTCTCACATCCAAGTGGTACCTTACTATTTTTCCACACCTTTCTGCCTCACCAACTTCAAAAGGTGCCATATTCCTCAATGTGCACTCACTGAAACGTCATTGAAACTTGTTTTCTAGATGTATTTCCTGACCTATTGCACACCAAATCTCAAGGCCAAGTTTCTTAATTTTATTAATTCCAGAAAAATCTGATCTTTGTCAGTATATATGACACTTCCAGCCAAAGAGGTTATTTAGCCACTTGCTGGTTGCACTCCTTGATTCAGAAATCCAGAGCTCATTAGAGTACCGAGTGCTGTTTAGGTACATACATCACTAGGATAAAGGGATTATTTCAGGGCACAGACTGGCTATCATCTCTAATATGTAGGAAGAGGAGCAGAAGAGCAAACACATACAGCTGGTGTGCTTTGGCTTCCCTGTTGCCAATCTGATATTTCAAGCTGTTTTTATACAAATGAAAAAGCAGAATGGAGAAATCCTCATCTTAAAAAAATGGCTGGGAGCTCAGTGAATTCAGCAGCTCTTAGGATAAAATACCCACAATACATTCCCCCTGGCTGCCTCCTCAGGAACCAGCAGTATTTCTCACAGCTTTCCATTAACCACTTTTATTATCTGAACGTCTGCCCACATGAGTAATTGAGTGAGTCACATCAGCAAAAGACTTGTGGAGTTTTATGAGGAGGCTGTACTGTAAAATTTTTTGATATCACAGTTTAATTTACAGAATGAGGATTTTTAGCTGTGGTGACAATTTCAAGACCAGTGCAGCAGTAGTGGGAGAAAGAAACACAGAAGTGGTAAGGATTTCTTGAAGGTAATTGAGAAAATGCGATTGCTCAGCTCAGTTTGCCACACTGGAACGGTACAGCTATGAAATATATAAAGGCTAATGCATGATCTATGTTTGCAGTATTTTCATCTTTACTATGTAAAAATCACCATCGAGCTTCCTCAAGTAAAAGAGACATTTGCTGTGAACTATGGTGTATATACAGCAACAAGCTCTGCCTAGTTATCACTGCTGGGATACGAAACCAGAGGCCAGGCAACTTCTATATCATTTCCTTTTTCTTTGCATTATGGCAATACTAGACTTACAAAGACAGCTAGGCGTTTAAATAGTCGAGTAGGTGCTTGACTCTTTGGGAGTATTCAAAATCCAAATACCTAAAGAGATCCAAAAATTTGGGTTCCAACAACTGAAAGCCATGACTTGAATTTCAGCGCAGCTGTGCTAGGCCAATATATTGGATAGGCAGTGGTATTCAGTGCAATTGTACAGCATCAATAATAGTCATGCAAAGGTTTGCAGAACCAGGCCCATGGCTGAGGTTAATTTAGAGCATTCTGTTAACAAGCAATCAATCTGCTCCTTCCTCTTAGAACACTACCATCAAATCCAGGTGCAGGGTCTGTCAAATGTAGTGTGAATTCTGCACAGCAGAAGAACTAAGTGCTCTCTCTGCTCCCAAGTACCTTGCTTACCAATGAATGTGGGGCAGCTGCAGCCACTGGTTTCCCGTGATATGTGGCAGTGTATTCTCGCAGGCATCCCTGTTGGCCCCTGCTGACCCACACGGCTCACTCCTCTCCTCCCAAGGCACCTTTCTCCCCGTTCAGACTGCTGGAAGAACTTGCAAAAGCAGGACGGTCACCTCACAAAGCCAGGGCACGTTCAGAAACAAATCTGCCACACCTTTATCCCCAAGCCGGACTGTTGCAGGTGGTAGCCAAGCTGCCAGCAGGCAAGGCTATTGGGCCTGGGAACGGCATTTGTGGAAGCTGAGAGCCACGTAAGAGCGCTCGTCCATGGTGGCACACGGCAGCGTTTGTCACTCCCTGCACAGCAGTGACCGGCTCCCGCTGCCCCGGAGCCCTGCCCTGCCCCCGGCTGGCTGACACACACCAGGCACCCGGCAAGAGGCAGCTCCCGGCACACCGGCACCAGGGACTGACACTGCTGCACTCGTGTGATTCAGGGATGGCAGAGTTCCTGCCTCTCCGGGAGCTCAGCTGCGAGGCAAGTGCACGGAGCGAAGCATCGGAGTGTGGCACAAAACACCACAGTGGCCTCAAAGGAAGCGATGGAATAAACATGATACCTGTAATCGGTAACTCACACCTACCAAGCCCTACGTGAGTATGTCAGTTGCTTTTCAGTCCAAGAAACTATAAAAGCCAGAGTATGCATTTTCATGTTAGTGCTGACATCAGGGCACTGCCTTATTCGCAGAATTAGGAACAGTGTATGTGCCCACAGTGAATCTGATAGAGCATCCAACAGTGGCCTAAGTGCAGCTTTTTTCCATGCTGCTGGTAGGTTTTATCAATGAAGATGTAGGGAAGTTGACGAGTCATCTTAGCTAGATCTGAGCCTTGCTTATTCTGTATCAGCTCTTGGTCAATGTGAAGCAGTGCTGCCAAGTGCCAATTTCCACAGTTTTGACAGTATGAATTTTGCTTTTTTAGATACCCTTATTTGCATCCTCTCCCTCTCCCCAAAAGATAAATGGCCAAATATCAATTACTTTTTTTCTCTTATTATTCCAATAGATTTTTGTTCCTTTCCTGAATTCATGGCCTAGGGAAGTTTGGTCAGGAAAAGAGCCTTAATGGGTGAATTGTCCCTTCTTTTTTCTTTATGAGTATTCATTCCCCCCCAATCTCCCCCACCCAGGGTTTCTGAGCACAAAGTACTTGTAGGAATCATTTAGTCTATTGCTGAAACACAGGCCCTGAGCTAGCAGGTACACAGCACTGCTGGAGTATCTTGTTCCATCAGTTAAATTAAAGAACTGAATCCAGCTGATGGCTGGGCTCACCAAGCTCTCTTTTAGAGAGGATACCCAGGGCCTTCTGCTGTAAAGCTCTGAAGGGGAAGATGATCACTTTATCCTTGCTGCAGTGTCTGAGTCACCACTGAATTGGAGGCAACTGTTAAAAAAAAAAAGAAAAAAAAAGCCTTTTTTTTGGTGAGACTTCAAAGCTGGCAGCCAAGCAGGCACAGCATTGGATGTGCCAGGCTCGTGACAGAGCTGACCTGCCTGGATGCCAGCAGGGAGGTGGGAGCAGAGCGTGCCAGTGCCCGTGAGTTGCTCTGCACTGCAGAGACTGGAGCAGAGAAGCTTCAGAGAGGTTCAGGGGTGGCCCCAGCACCGATACCCCATATCAAGAGCAAACATTTCCTGCATAATAGTGTCACTGGAGCGTCACTCGTCCACCTACAGGGATGTTTCACTGTCATCAAAGTAACCAAGACACTCACCGGGGACATCTTTTAGCTGGTTTCTCTACCCTTTCAGATCTGCATCCTCTCCTCTTTGGCCAAGGCAAAAGGCCTCAGCTACCTCATCACTACTACTATCACTTAACTGTACATCAATTAAAATTAAGATTTCGTGCCAAGTTACACTAGTTTTAATGTAAAATCCTGCAAGATTTGTCCTTGTGACTTTTAACTGGTCTAGCACTGATTTATTTGAACTACTTTTCCCATTAAAGAGATGATCAAGTGCTTGAGCCAAAGATGTTGGAGCAGATATAGAACTATGACTGATGCTTCCTGCCTCCTGCAAGCAAGGCTTTCTTTACAGGAGCATTAAGATCATAGAAATCGCACATACTTCATTTATCTTGGGAGCAGGCTCCTCTGTAAAAGAAACTGGAATGACCTGAAAAGTAGGGGGAAAAAATCTTTCCACTCCAACCCTCCCCCAAATCTTTTTGTGGGAAACACAACTGTGTTTTTGATGCTAAAATTCACAGATTTAAAAATACTTATCTTCAAGGAATGTTGCCATGGAAACCTTTACCGTGTCTCCTTCCCCACCCTCCATATGTGAAGAACATTTTCTTCATCTTTTTTTTTTCCTGTATGTGGTAGTTCCTCTTCTCCGTCTGCTACCACCAAAACCCTGGCATTGGATTCTAAGAGATGTCAAACAGGCCTTTTGTTTAGTTGAAAAGTCACTGCTAAAAACCACTCCTGAGCTGAACTACAAAGAGGTGTCAAGATGGGTTCATACTCTCAGGCTCCAGAGAAAGATGCCTGGAATATCTTCTAGCAGTTCTCGCTTTGGACAAGCGGAAAGAAGCAACAAGAGCTGCCATGGTCAAAAAACCAGTTTCACTTCCTGGTAGCATAACCCACAAGTGATGAAGATTTTCCTTTATGCTTTCCTGAAGGTACTGCTCTACCCCCTTCCTTTTGCCCCAAAGCCACAAGAGGATCTGAGCACAAAAAGGAAGTCAATAAGCGACAGGCTTCCCTGTGCTGATCAGGATGTATCTATATCCAGTGGTCAGTGCCAGGGAGCCCCTTCTGTAGCATCAACAGGCACCTTGGGCAGGTGATACCTGGCCCCGTTGAGGGGTGAGGCTGTACAGACATCCCCTGCTGTCAGTGGGGAACATGGCACAGACAGTGAGAAGGCAAGGTGCTGACCTGTGAGTTAAGCAGGACCAAATGCTCACGAGCAAACTATGCAGGAGAGAGTGTTTTCCCAAGCTGAATTGCCAGCAGTCCCTGTGCAGGTTCATGTAACTGCACAGCTACTGGGGGAGCTGGCACAACAGCTGCCCAAGGGACTTTAAATCAGCAAACATCCACCCTGCCCAATAACCAACATTTACATTTGCAGCAAGTAGGAGAGAAATTGCCAAGACCATCCTTTCCATGTAACAAAGGAGAATAAAGCATGCAGCCCTAAACTCTGTGGTGCGTGCCACAGCCACTACCAGCAAGTCCTTAAACTGCTGGGAACAGAAGGATATTACTAATTTGCAGTGGCACTTCTATATCTAGCCCATGTTAATTAAAATGTAGAGATAACAGCATTCATAGATATTTTGGAGGTAATGGGAAGCTAGATCAGTAAACTCTCTGCTCAGCTCAGAGTTGTTAACAACTCCTTCACCAGCTGCCACCAGGACAAGGGGCAAAAGTAAAAGGCTTTGCCAGCCATCAAGAGCCATGACAATGCATTAGCAATGGCCTGGCTGCTCCCACCACCTGTGCTGCCTGCCTGCTTCTGAGGGCAGCAGGTTGCATAGGCACAGGAATATACTGGGCCTCTTACCTTTTGTGAGTTTGCAGCTCTCTGTAGAAACTTGTCCTACAGTAAGAGCCTAAGGAATGAAATGACAGCTTTTCTGTGTGCTTTTCAAAACCATCCTGTCAAATTTGTGAAGCAGCTTGCTGGTGTAGAGCAGGAATATGAAGCATAAAAAGCAACAATTCCCTATATTATAGCAGCAACCTCCCCCTCTTGGCTTTCTTCCTAGACTAAGACATTTTTTTCCACAGGTTGCAATGCTTGCCCATATCCCCGTGTTACAGGCAGAAGGCATCTCTGGACTTGAGATGTGTCCTCAGCGCGTGGGTCTGAGCAGCACTGACAAACCCCTGTCCTCTACTGACTGGACTCCTGAGATTGGTTGTCTGCATCAGTGCTGGTGCTGACTCAGGCTTTTCCCTGGGCTGGCACCATCGGTGCTGTGGCTTTGACTGCAATCTTGGGACATGGCTAGCGTACGCTCCCTATCCCAGGCATCTTCTTTCTACCTTAACAAAATTTGCAGGAACACAACAGTGTAGAGAATTCAAATCCCTGTCAAATGCAGCTGATTTGGCCCAAGGGCTCAGAAGTTAGTTCTTGTGAGAAGAGAAAGGGGAAAATGGCCAAAAAAAAAGTGGGAAGGGTGCACACTCTATGAAGACTCTAGGAAACCGGGCCAAACAAGAACCAGTGACAGTGCATGCCAGACAAGGGGTGGAGACAGAAATGGGAGAAAACTGATACTTCAATCTTCAAATCAAAATAGATTAAAACTTCCTAAGAAAGCTCCATTCCATGAACATTCCCATACAAAAAAAGGAGTTTGCTGCACAAGGATCCACAGCTGGGCTGATGAGTGTTGCACTACATCGCCGTAACTGGGCTGTCTGAAGTGGCTGACACACAGAGCAAGGAATGGAAACCTACAGACTTCAGCAAACAATGTGACCTCAGTGTCACTCCCAGCAGTGCATTAGGAATGCCTGAGAGCGCCTTACCCCCCTCCTTTCCCTCCGTGCTCAACACATTTCCTTAACTGATGAGTCAGGGTGTTTTTTTGACAGCAGTTTTGAGCAAACATGAACTGATCATTGGCTTTCTCCAGCACACTGGGCCACATTCTTCTCCTGTAGCAGTCATGGACTCCTGCAGCATGCTTGATCACTGGCCCGGACTGAGCACAGCCTACGGGTACAGGCTAATGGAAAATGCCTAACAAATGATATGGAATCACTCCCATTTCTGATTCCTCTAACTGAGGAAGGGGCTGTTGCAAGGCAGTTGGTTTGATCAGCTCCAGCAAGGCAGAGAAATGCTGTAACAGAAATCTGGACAATTACACTTGGGAAGCTTTCCTAGCGTTTGAAAGCTTCACTCCTGTGACACAGCTACAGGAAAGCAGATCTTCATCACTCAATTATATTCCTTGTTCAGTTCCTAGCAGGGACAATGCTATCCTACCATATTTTCCCAAGAAGGCAATAACTTAGCCTTCGTTTTGCCTCCTCTGCACACCAGGGATGCTTTAAAATAAAATTCCTTACCACGCTGGTTTCTCCAGAAGGTTTAGGAAACATCTGCAACCTTCAAGAAAAACAGGCGTTTTTGCATAAGCAGCGAAGCAAAGCCTAACATGAATTGCCATCTGGGGACACGACCAACCTTTAGTTAAGTGGAGGTCAGATGAGCAAGAGCTTTCTTGCAGTTCATTATAAAAATCAATGCAAGAGAGTCAGGAAGCTGAACTGCACAACCCTCCTTTTTCTGCCCAACATCTCTGTATCACTCTACCCCAACAGAAGCTACACTGGGGGGCATCTGAATCTCTACAGCTCTACCAAAAGCAGAGCTGACACGTTCAACCCAAAAGCAGAATTTTCTTTGTCTGGTGCCCACAGAGGCTGGCGTCAGCTGTTAACCCCGTAAGAGCTGACAGGATTGCATTCAGGCTAGCATACCTGAGACAAGAGCAAAAACATTTTTAAAAGAGCAGCAGATTTCCTGACCTGGAAGGTACCAGTGAAAATATCAGTGTCTGCAGAAATGAGAACTGCAGTTACCAGTGTGCTCTGTGTGCACAAGCAGTAAAAAATAGCTCCAAGAGAAGGCACACACTCCTGGCCTGCTCTGTGCTGCACTGGCAGCTGTGTACAGCTTAAGCAGACACAGCTGCAGGAGGAGAAACCCCTCACCTACCACCACACAGCTGCTGGGTGGGAAAGGGGCTGGGAGAGCTAACAGAGAAGTCAGGTGCGTGGAGAAATATAAAGATCAGATAAAGGGTGATCCCGTGTAAGAGAAAGAAGGGAGAAACACCACGGGAACACTAAGTCAGATGGCAATTACTCCAGTGTGGTGATGGGGTAGGAGGTTCCTGCCTTGCAAACCTTTCAGTGGGGCTCTGAATAGAGCTGTCCTATGATTGGCAAAAAAAGAAAGGAAGGAGCAGGAAAAAGCATGTGAATATGAAGTATTCGGTGCTTCTCTGGCTGGCACACATTTTGGAGGAGGCAAAGGATTCCTTGAAAGGCTTTTAAGTTATTAAGTACATTAATCTAGAGCCCTATAAAATCAGCACTCTCCCTTTCCAGTATTTGCATGACCAGTCTCACGCTGACCCAGTGCTGAATAAATTGCGAGCATCTGTCAATTTCTGATGTTGATTAGATTAGACACTGCCCTCAGAATTGTCAGGATAGAGCCTCCCTTTCTTGAGGCTTTGTTCTGTGGTTTTATTTCATTTCATTATATTATTACTGATGCTTCTGTTTTCTCAGGGGCCAGACCAATTTTATTCCTCTTGGTTTACTAGCATTTCTCAGTGATCCTTTTTCTTGCAACCCCACAGCAGGCAAGATTACACAGCAAGAGAACTGGTGGTGCAATTCCCACCCCACTTTATTCCTCTCTTTCTCACACTCACACATACTTCTCACAGGATATATCTGCTCTTCTTGACAGATATAGCTCAAGGGAAGGAAAGACACTTTGAATAAAAATACCTATATATAGAGAAAGGCTTTGTCCTTGTGTCTCCAAGGTCTTATTTAGCTAGGAGCCAGGAAGAAGCATTCCACTGGATAAGGGGCACTCTTACCCAGCTCTGGCTGCTATTGGAAAGAGGCTGGACTAACCAGTGCTCTGGTCTTTGACTAGCTGACACCCAGTAGTTCATACATGCATCACCGCAAGGTTTTGCTGCTCTCTTTGCAAAGGTTTGGCCACAGATCCAAAAGCCAATATAAAAAAGACACATAGATTAAATCTACTTTAATACGACTACTGGTTGAATTAGAAAAAGTACCCAAGGTAGGCATAAGGTTAAGAATGTGGAAAGTAAAAAAATCTGGATATAAAATTCCTTGGCTGAGTAAACATGATGCCAGTATGATTCTCGTTAAGACCCTTGCTCAGAATTTCACTGCTGGCACTTTTAACCCCTTGTTCTGCTTGCTCTTAGCTTCTCTTAGACACCGTTATCCAGGCTTCCTCCTTTGGTGAGGTTACCAGTTCATATTTTGTCTCCATGACTTGTCCTTTCACCGGGTGGAGATACAGTTTCCTTACCAGGACACTCAGCAGAACTGTGGCCACCATATAGGCAAACCTGAGGGAAGAATCAGGAGAAAAAATAAAAAACCTTGCTGTGATGTAAATTTGCCGAAGGACAACAGCCAGCTTGGACAGGTTGTCCCAGCAGTAACACCAAGGTGCTGGAAGCACCTTCTCTCCTGTCTGCCACAGAGACTCACTAAGACCTCCTTCCCCGTGCTCACCTCAACTCTGGGCACTCCTGGCTTCCTGAGAAACCCAGCAAGGAGAGGTTTTTCATGGCTGATTCCTCATTGAATCTCTCTGGGTCAAACCTATAAAAGATGAAACACATTAAGGTTTTCTGAGCAGGCACAGCATCCTTTCCCCAGAAACATGCACACAGACACACAAGTGAAAAACTGGAAATTAAATACAGAATCTCACTAATTTGTTCTCTCTGGGTCATTCCACAGAAACATATGAAGGCAATTGTGCATCCATTCCATCAATGTTCCCAGCTGGTCAGCTGTGTCCCATCTTGGACAAAATGCTGACAAACTGAGGTAGTGTGAGACAGGGCTGGAACTAATATGCAGTACACAGCTGAGCTGATGCTGTTACCTGCCCTCTATTCCTCTCCAGGGCACAGGCAATCTCATTTGTCTCTCTTTCTCTCTCCGTCTCTCTCCCCCTCTGAGACCCTTCCTTTTTCACTTCCAAAAATACTTCCCTTTTCTCTTTGCCCCTCACCCTTCTCTTCAAGCAGCTGGTGTGTGTATGTGTATGTGTATGTGCTGGGGGAGGGAAGCCAGTGACTCATTCAAGTCAGAAAAGTGGTTTCCAGCTTTAGGATGGTAGAGGCTGTGAGAAAACTATTATCCAGGGCTGGCATGAGTTAAAACAAGGGAAACTAACAGACTATCATTCAATTTAAACATGAAAAAAACCCCGCCCCCAAACAGAAAATGTGATGGACAGAAAACAGTTCTTTCAAACCTTTCTGCTAAATACTTCAAGCCTTCGTTTCCCTGCTTAAACATCCAAGCTCTGCTTCTAACAAGGTGAAAGGGCATGTGGGTGCTGATCCTTAGGAAAAGCAGCATCCAACTTACATTTCCCCTGAACCGAAGCGCAAATTACAGATTTTGTAATAGGAGAGAAAACGCAGATGCCTAGCAAAGAAGTAGGGAGGGCAAACAACCTTGCACAGTGTTTTTGTATAGTAGATGAGTGAAAGGATCACTTGGTCTCCTATCTCTGTCACAGAAATATTCATCTACCTCAAGCTAAACCTCAACCCCAGCCTTCCTGAAACAAACACAGCGTTCACAGCAGTCCTCACTGTCGCTCCCATGAGGCTTCAGCAAACCTAAACACAGTCGTGACCTACCTTGGGAGGCAATCCCTGCCAAGGTGCTCACAGACTGATGCATCAATGCCTGACCCCTTTCTAAAAAGTGTAATTGCAGGAGAGGACAAGCGCTGTGCTAAAGACTCTATCCTTTCTCCTAAATCTCAGCTGTCTGTTCTCTCTGTCTAGAATAACTGACCCACATTTTTTGCCAGCCCAAGTGAAGTAAATCAGATACAAGTTAATATTTGCCACCTGGAGGCCACAGGAAGCTACAGCGATTTTTTTCTTTAACCTCCAAAACACTGGCCTAGATCCACTTCAGTTTTCACAGACAGATGGAAATATTGGGGTAGCATTTCCCTGCACCCTAAAACCCAAAACTTCAGACTGACATTTCCTCCCTTGCATCACTGTTTCGTGATGACAAGCAGTGATTCCAAAGCCATTCAAGTCACTGTTTCGGAGAAAACCTTCAACAGAAGTTAGCAGCATTAGCCAGGGAAGCTCCGTGTACGTGCACAAAGTTTTTACTAAACCCTAACACATACATGCACACACACAGACTGGAGCATGGGAGGAACCTGACTTTAATTGCCCCAAAACCATGCCCATGGGCACAAACGAACCCAGACCTTCATAAACAGATTTTCTTACAGACTCTCTTTCATCTCCAGAATCTGCTTAAGGCAGGCCCTGCAGCACAAAAGGCTGTGCTGTAAGATCCAATCTAACAAAGCAAAGGAATTAGTTGCAATAAAAGTCGATTCTACATACTTGTATGGTGATGGCCAAGATGAACTATCCTGCAGCATCACACCCAGAGCATAAAGCACAAGTGTCTGCAAAGAGAATTACAGCACGTCAATGCAGAAGGAAATGCACAATTAAAGATGCCTCTCGACAGATCTGCTGGATGATGATTATTCTGTAGACTACTCATATTTAGGTGGATTAAAAAGACAATTATGATGTATTCATCTACAGATTTTCATAATCCATGCCCAGATGTTAGGATTTTAACTTCTAAGAATAACGCTGCAATTGTCGGTGGTTACAGAGGGTGTGACCCCATTTCTCTGCGCTTGCTGGGATGGATGTATGGACTACTTAATCTCCGGAATGGAAGGTGATATGATGAGTGATATGATGAGGCCTGAAACAATGCTCTTTTATGCAGAACTGAGCCCATGGGCTGCTTCAAAAGCTTACTCATCCCTGGTGGACCCAGAAGCAGAAGCAAATCTGCTCAGCAAGAGAACATGAATTTGCAGAGCCCCTCCCGCAGAGGAACTGCAGGCAAACTTTGAGCTACACTGTACTTTCAGATGACAGAGCACCTGCTCAGGTTCAGCGTCAGAAGAAATGGTCTTCCTGCCTCACCCCTCGTCTGGAAGAAGAGGAAACAGCAAATTCCCCTACAGGAAAGGAGAGTGGCCAAGTGCTCCCAGCACTGCCCTACCTCTTTGGGGATAGTGTGTTGGTCGACCCTGCCCTCCAGCTCCTGCAGCTGTGCAGCGACGGGAGTGAGCTTTGCTGTCCGCACTGTCTCACACAGGACTTGCCGGCAGTACCTGCAACCAGTGACCCTTGGTTAGTTTAACTCTCAGAGAGAAGCTTGTCCACGTCCTTGTGGCAGCAAGCAGAGCTGAGTCAACTGCTGTATTTAGAGGCACTTCTTTTTTTTTTTCCTTTGCATGAAGCATTAAATCTCATAAACAGCTTTTAGAAAAGGTTATCGGAATCCCTCTTCTTTCAGATTTTAAACCAAACTAAATCTGCTAAAATGCATAAACACGCCAGCCCTGCCCTGTACCTCTCACCCATACAAGCAGCAGCAAGAAAACCACACGCTCGATATTCCCTTACTGAAAACTTCCCAAATACAAAATGCACCCAGCTGCACCAGCGTAACAAACACATGCACAAAACATAAAGGTACACTGCTGACCCGTCATCATCACTTGTGGCCCTTTGAAAAGAAGACTGGTCCATGCTTTCTCTCTAAGTATGTCTATATCCAACCACCAAAATGACTGATTACTTCTACTTCTGGAAAACTAGGACAGAAACCGAACAAGACAGTAAGCAACAATTCTGGCCTGACAGCCAGGGCATTGATTCTGCGCTTTTCCTCTGCTGATGAACCTGAAGGGTTTCCTACAGAGACCCTGAAGTGAGCACCTTGGTCCCTGCATCTGGAGTCCCAGCAGACTCTCTCTGTGTTGCAAGTCATCCTGTGGTTTGATCGCTTCCAGAAAGAAAAAAGGGAGTAAGTAGCTCCTGGCCGCCTTCTCTTGGCCTAGTGTAGGCCGGGCATCAGACTCCACGTGAAACGCCTGTCCCCATCACGTGACACAGCCTTCCTCTGCATTCCTTCTATAGGACCCACCTGAGCTGCTCAATTTTCTCAGGTGTAATTGGTCCCTTCCCCAGAACACGGTCCATCTCCTTGTAGAGATTCTGCTGAACATCTTCTGAGGTTGTCAGGAAATAGACTGCCCAGGTACACACTGGGGAAGGAATCGAGACAAGACTGGACCCAGAAAATTCAATCCTTTACAAATGGCATTCAGTTTTCTTACTTCTCGTATTTTCAACATTACTTTTTGACCTAAAAAAAAGGTGACCTCTGTTCACAGCAGGCTGTGCTGATTCTGTATTCAGTGGCAGGAAGAGGCCGAACTCCTGTGTAACAAGAGGCCCTGCAAGCTAAAATTCTCTTTCTGATGCTATGAGGAGCTTAGGGAGCTGTGCAGGACACTAAGGCATTCAGCCTCACAGCTCTGGGGCAGGGACCACACAGGCCAACAAACCCTGGGGAATCAGGTTTATTAGACCAACCATGCAAATGAAAGGCTGGTTTGTTCAAAGCTTTAGAAATTTCCCTTATTTGGGGGGCTTCCCTAGCACATCTCAGGCAAGTGCTCCAGACAGCCAATGCCTGGGGCTCCTGGAGGGAGCTCTCTGCAGAGGTTGGCCAGCCCTTGTCCCCCTACATCTATTTTTTGAGGTACTTGAGATATCTTCAATAGCAGAGTGAGAAAAAAACCTTGCATAAGAAATAAGTGTGTAGGATGCAGTTTCCCTAAAGCTACAAGGGAATGTTGCTAGCTCTCAAAAATGTCTATTCATGAGAACTATCTGGAATCTTGGACTTGATAATCCTTGTGGGTCCCTTCCAACTCAGAATATTCTGTGCTTTTGTGATCCTGTGAATCCGTGTGGATTCAAGCCCCTTAAAATTACAGTCTTCCTGGAGTACTTGGAGAGGATATTCTCTGGAGAGAGTATTAGCATAGATGTCTGATTTACTTCCCACGTTCTTTAACACCTAGATGCATCTTGGAGCTTTTCTTTGGAGTCCCAGTCCCATTGGCTGAGACACAGGGCCAGATAATCATCCCTTTATCATAAGGTATTTTACATAGCTTCAGTTTGTATTTTTATTTGTTTGGGTTTTTTTTCATCATTTTTGCACAAATCCCAGAGTAGCTTCTTTGGCAGTTCTCCATACATAGAACACACCTATCCTCCAGAAATTCAAAGCACCCAGACAGATTCTAGCACTCTCATTTTCTTCCTGTGTGCCAGAACCTATTTCACAACATGATCTTTGTGGCTTATATATTTTGGTGTTTTTTCATCAAATTTAGCATCCGTTTTCTGGGGTTAAGAATGCAAGCAAAAAGCAAAGGGGAGAAATTCCAAGGTTCACCAAAAGACTGGAAAGGTTGTCAAACACAGCTTAGGTTCCGCTCACTAACTGTGAGGCTGTGTCAACAGTCTGATGTAAAAATTAGCTTCTTCTATATGTCTGTAGTTCAGGAGAAAGAGAATGATGAATACAATTCTTTATTAGCCTAGAGTAAGTCTCATGTCATCACACAGAGTTTTTGGCAGCTGAGTGGAAGGATGGGAAGTTACCTACAGTTACTGTACTTACAGTTAGCGGTGATTACACATCCTGCCAAGGAGAAAATCATCGTATCTTCCAGAATCTAGGAAAGAAAACCTACTTCAGAGAATGAAGCTCATAAGACTGCAAAGAGAAAAAAGAAGCGGCACACTCTCCACTCAAGCACATTAAATCCCTTTAGTGCAGGGAGCAGGAAATACATCTAGAAGACATGGACTGAACTCTCTGTAGAACTTCCACTGGAATTGCACAAGACGTGCTTAATATTAACATACTTCTGGTTTATAAAAATAGCTATGAAGCAGTGGCAAGGAAATCTACCAAAGTCTAATGCAATCAAACATTGCGGGAGTGGAAAAAAAGAACTAGAAGCCCTGCTTTCGTAAAGAATTTAAGCTAAGATGCAAAAACTTCCATTAATCAAAGGCTACAACGTAATGAATTGCCCATCTGGCAAAACTCCATTACTGTAAGGAGGTAACAGCTGCACAGACCTGCTGGTCACTCAGGCTCCCCTGCAGCAAGGTGTCTATAAAGACATGCCTGTTGAATGATCTGCCTCGGCGCTCCTTTGTAACCTTCCTTAAGATGGATTCCATCTCCACCAGCGCTTTGCAAGAAAAAGAAGAAATGTTTATTTTAAAACCTGGTCATCCTGGTGCTGCAGAGAAGCAAATCCATCTCCCCGAGCAGATTTTCAGACCAGCTGTCCCTGCTGGGCTCACTTACAGAAGCAGCCTCTGTTACATGTTACTGTCAGTTTGGAAAGCAGTATCCTCAGTTTAGCTGAAAATTCAGGAACAAAGTAACACGGGTCGCCTATAAAAAGCCATCCTTACAGGTATAATCAAGATGCAAGTCAAAGAACGCTGTCAAACCAGCAGAGAATGTACTTCACCAGCCCCCACGAAAACATGGACGAGCCACATGACACCGGTTACATGACCTGCAGAGTTACAATCGCTACAGCACCACTGCACCTCCACTGAGGGAGCCCCTTTTGCCACGGGTTCCACAGGCACAGGGCAAGAGGATGGCTCTGTGCTAGAGAGTCTGCAGAGACAGAGAGAGGAACGGGGGGGAAGCGTGGGAGGGCACTGGCACAGAGGCCACACATCTGAAGATATGTGAGTGCCTAACTCCTGGTGACCGCTGTGGGAACCAGGGGGAGTTAGGGACCTCGATGCCATTGCCTGTCTGATTAAAATGACCTACTGAGGGCTATCCAAGAAACACAGAGCGGAATTTGGGTCTGAAACTCCCTTTACCAAGGCCCAGTTCAGTTCCTTTCTCTTAGAATTACCTTCCCTCCTCCTCTCTGCGTAGGAAGGCCAGCAACACTCAAACACCAAGGCTCACTATCTGGAGTTTGTGAAATTGTGTCCTGGTGCATCATCATACTACAGCTCAGGAACAGAGTGATCATGGGAGGAACCCATTTCAGAAGCTGTCCTCAGGTTCTGAAACCCACAGAACCAGAAGTATAAAGAAGGAAACACTGGGTTTGGACGATTTACAAGCAAATCTTTAGTTCCAGATACAATCTACTTTTGTTTAGCATCTTATCAATCAATACTGAAATGGTTTAATTATTAAGAACAAAAAGGATAGGACAATCTAAAATCAAAACAGCTTACTATAAAATATATGAGAAACAAAAGTACTGCTATAACAGACCTGAAGATCATGTTATCTCGTAAGAACACATTAGAGGCTATCACATGGAAGGTGTATCCAACAAAGCAGCACCTCTGTACTTGTGTCTTCCAGCCTGTGAGTGACTGACTGGCAGTGCAGTCCCCAAATAGTGCATCATTTGAATGCCCATAGAGGCCAGAGCAAGGGGCTCCATCTGTCTCCACCCAGCACAGCTGCTTGCCTCCAAGAGAGGTCAAAAGTGGACACTAGGGAACGGAACAGGAAGGGAGGAAGCACACCCTGATTCTTCCCCTCTATCACTCTCCAGACTGGACAGACTCTAGAACTAGATCTGGAACTAGAGTTCTAGTCCTGCAACTTCTCATGTGATGGCAGCTTGCCACGTCACTCCAAAACACTGATCTAGTGTGAGAGTAAGTACGACACATCTGGTAGCTTATGGCATGATGAGCAACTCTGAAGAAAAGCCAAGACAACTGGGCAAATGAAGTGCTTCCACATGCTAGCTAACTCCTAAGTACTAATCAGAGTGGGAGGAAAACTGTAGTTTTGGGAGAAACCTACCATCTTCGTAGTGCTTCTTCCTAGTCATGTTTTTGTCAAGAGACCCATCCAAGAAACCTTTTCCAATCTCTGACCAGATCTGGAAGAAGGACACAGAGAACAGCACCATCACTCACCACAGGCTGAGACTGCTGGGACCATTCTATTCTTCCCTATTCAGGAAAATGAAAACACCAAATAAAATTAAGACTTCCTGTCAATATGGAACTGGTCTTCTCTTTAGGACACCACATCCCATTTCGGACACTATGACTATGATAGCTGGAATTAAGCTGGAATGAAACAACTCTAATTACACCTGTAGGGAAAAAGGTATGGGAATCTTAAATGGGAGAGGGAACTGTTTCTTTTTCACCCTATCACCAGCATATTTAACGTCCCCACATGTGGATACAGCTTGAGATCTCCTCAGATTTTCCTTCCTCCACAATGTCACAGAGCCTTCAGAAGATCTTTGAAAAGGAGAAGTTCCACTGGCAGTCCCAACAGAGTTTAACTGACTTAGGTGCCAAAGACCTCCCAACTGCCATTGGATCTGGGTTCCTGATCCCCATGGATCCTTTAGAAACACCTCAGACTAATGACAGCAGGATCAGCAGGAGGATCTTTCTAACAGTTTCAGCTTGGGACAAGTGAGACGGAGCCCTCAAGCTCATACTTTAAAGTCTCAGCAGTAGCCTGTGCTAAACTGTACACAGATACAAGCTCTGTGGTTTCAGTTTGGAAAAATTTACTAGGAGATTTCCTGGCTCTTCGGGACACTTACTGCATCGTGGTGCCTGCGGAATCGGATGACTTCCCGGTCATCTTCAAAGCTGCTGCCCATAGCTGTCTGCGTGACAGACTTCATGGCGAAGCCCAGCATGTGCTGGCAGAGTGGCACATGTTGTGCCTCGGGGAGAGACAGCCATTTGGCCAGCAGCTCTTCTGACAGCTTGAGAGGGAATGAACCATTAGTTAGCAGTAATACCAGCAGTCTATCTAGCAAACACACCCTGGACACATTCCCACCCAGTTCCTAAGGCAGACCACACTTTCATGGCTATGGAATAAAGCTAAACTCTTTCCAGGGTTTCTTTCCATTGTTAAACAGTAACATTTCAGCCTCCAATCTTCTGCTTCTTTCAAGGCTCTCCCCCAACAAGGCAACCCTATCCTCCTCTCTTGCTCCCTCTGTTACAAAAGAAACCTTAAACTTTAATACTAACAGCTCCAGAATAAGAAAACAGATCCTATTCTGGCTGCTGGACTAAATCAACAGAATAGTTCTTCACCTGTTTGTGGCCCCAGAGGCTGTTCCTTGCTCCATCCTCCTGTCCTGGGAAATATATCTAGAATCCAGGTGCTCCAGTATTTTTAACTGCATCTGGTATCTTGGCATAAAAAGTAAGCAAGCTCAGACCTTCCCCCAATCCAGTGGAGCTAAGAAAAACCAAATATCCACACCATGAAAGGCAGAGGCTGTTTGCTATCTCAGATGCTTACAGCTCCACCACTAATTTGAATGCAAGTCCTTTATCCCAGTGATCATTCCCACTAAACCTTCTCCTGTGAGCCACACGGGGCTCTCTGCTGGACAAAGGCTGTTACGCACCTTCTGGATGAGAGCAAGGTTACTTTGCAAGGACTTGGTCACACCATTCTCATACAGTTTTCTCCTCATGTGGCTCTCTCCTGTATCCCCATTCAGGCTGGACTGGTACCTCAACAGGGATTTCAGCATTGTCTCAAAGGGATCCACTGAAAGCAAACAGAAGAAACACCATTCAAAAGCCACACTACACAGGGCTGATGAAAACAGCAGCCTCTTTGATCGGGTACTGCTACTTCTGGGCAGTGAGCAAGGTGTGGCTCCTTCCCCTAGAACAGTCTCTTTGGGGTGTCAAGTTTCTCTTGCTCAGCGTGGGCTGGTACCTCATAAAGTCTTTTCTTCTGGGGCTGGTCGCCATCCTCTGATCAGCTCCCCCTGCAGAGCTTGTCCGCTGGCTCTACCGAGTAACTCTTTACTAGCAATGCCTTCAGAGCTTGTTCCCCATTTGCCAGTTCCCAGCTGGCTGTGCCATCAACTTGGTGACAAGAGTGTGTGTGGCATGGTCCTTCCCCTTCTCCTCCAGCCTGACCTAGAGTCTCTTTAGCACATTGCCCTTCACATCTGGTGTGCCCTCCTGCCCTGGATGTGGCTATGTACTCAGGACACATCAGCTCACATAACAGACTCAGCCAGAGGTTGCTCTCTGCACTCCTTCCCTTGTGCCACAGAGCCAGGAAACCTTGTTGGATACCCTACTGCTCCTGCATGATTTCTCTTGCATGCACTGAGTTCCCTGCTGACGAGCTCTTCCCACACTAGCACCTATCTGTCTGCCAGGGCTGCCCCCAGCACAGAAGCTCTGAAGCTCCTACGGAAAACCGTACCCCACTAAGCTACAGAATGCTTTCTACTGCTCATCACCTTCTTTCCATCTCCCATCCTTCCACACAGACACTTGCATCAGTCTACAAACTAGACAAAACCACGTAACTTCCATATCCATGACTCACTTCAGTTAGATTTTTAACTCTGAATTTCACCACCAAGAACCTCTATTTAATAAATCTGCTCAAGGATATTAGGTGTCAATGCAAAACTGTGCAACAAACCATGGCATATGTTTTTCCTTTTCTGTAAACCTTTTAGCGTGTCTTGTGGAACTGGCAGAGTGTTTAAGGAACTGTTTGGAAGCAGCAATCAGGGTTTTCAAGAAGGATATTGTTACTGTTTATCACAGTCTGTTATTTCTCCCAGATGGAGAGTGAAACCTCTGAGGCATCAGAAAACATCAAGGCTGGGCTAGACACATATGACTTTACCAGCTGTGGATGCATCTAGGATTCCCCACAGAGATGGGGGCCTCATTATGCTACTAGGCAAACACACGAGAAGAGAAAATTCCCACCTGCAGAGGACTACTACCTAAAGACATAAAAGCAGCTAACAAGGCCAGAGGCATGAATATGGTAATCCTTCCTAAATGTTTTACTCTCACATCTCTTCCCTTCCAATGTTTTTAAGCTCTGCATCTCACCCTCCTTCCCACTTTGAATGACAAGGAGCATGAGCATGTGTCTTTTGGCAGAGCAGATGGTACCTGCGGCTCTCCGCGTGGCGCGGGCTGTTATGTGACTCTAGCTGCTGCCGACAATCCCTCCTCCGAGGTACTTTGTCATGGAGCGGCTGCTGCTATTCATGCCACAGATCCCTGCTGACTGGCACTGGCACAGCCAGGCACAATACCGGGTAGCCAGGAAGACACATGGCAGGTGGTAAAGCCCACACAGAAAATCCGGCAAGCAGAGGCATCTAGAGAGGCAGAGGCTGGAGGATGCTTAGAAGCAACACCTGCTGAAACGGCAAAGTTTTCCTGCTGCATATGAAAGAAAACTGCTGGATTAGCTACGGGCCCTGGGCTTTTCTCTCCCCAAGTCCCCAGCCTAAACTGGCAATCCCAAACCACCAACACGTGCTCACTGTTGTGCACTCGGGGCTGCAGAGCCCAGGCTGCCCTTTTGCTGAGGGCTGCCTCTGCCTCATGCTATTTGGGAAAGGGCTATTTCTGCACAGCTGTGGGAGGCTAGTGACTCCACAAGGCACAAACTGCCTCTGGAGAGAGCTCTGTTCTGCCAGCACTTGCACAGACTTCATCCTTTGTCCTTGTCTTGAAAACATCTCCAGGGTTACATTTTCAGCCCTCCTAGTGAAACATACCAAAATTTCGACTGTTCTTTTCACTTACATGGAAATCTCCCCATCCCAAGAGCCTCAGAGTGCTGGCCTGGACACCACTGCAGGTAAATATAGAGAAAAGACCTGAGATCGAGCAGAACTGAACATCAGAGACAGAAAGGACCTCTGAACCTGCACAGTAAAATGCCCACAGAACAGCAGCAAAGTCCTGCTCAGACAGGCCAGAACCCATAGCTCCATCTGCAGCATCGTGTGTGCTTCAGCTTCATTGCATCAACCCAAAAAGCAACACTGACTCAGGCGAATTTTCCAAGTCGGTCTCTGAACCCACTGCTCCTGGCAATCCTGCATTAGTCCACCCTCTTCCCATCCACATCCTTTGTAGGCCTGAACTGCTTCCCCAGAGCCACTCAGGGGAATCACCGGTACCAGCTGCAAAGTTTTACTTCCTTTGAATTCTCCTTGCAAATTAATCTCAACCAAGCTTTATGAGGCCATGAAAACAAACTAATTTCAAACACTGCTTGAAGCCCAAGGAAAAAGAGTCTCCTGGCATTGGAAATGTTAATAACTATGAATACAATTAGTCCAAGGCTTTATCTGCACCTCTCTCTCTGTCTCCAAGAAGTTTGGCCATACCTGTGGCACACACATGAGATGAGAGGAACCTCTGTATGACACCTGGAACCAAACCCTGCATCTCAACCTTGGAAGCCACTGGCAGGTATCCATGAAGACGGATGGTGGCCTCAGGCATCTCAGCTGACTGAGGAGGAGTCACATGGTGTGGGTTTTCAAGTGGGGCTGAAGAGTCAGGAGTTGGATATAACACAGTCCACTATGGGCTGCCTCCTGCCCTACAGCACTGTGTGCACAGAAGAAATACGGGCAAGACCACATCTCCAACAAAACTTCAGGCTGTCCAGAGCCAGTCTGAGGCTGAGACCTACTGCAACCCCTATTCCCACTCACCAAAGGGTACAGGAAAGGCTTTGCTACAGCTACTCAGCTACTACTGTTTATACCTCGATGCTTCAGGAAATATAACTTGTAAGATTCCTCATGTCTAATAAAGTTTGAGCACTTCTGGCAAGCATCAATGCTAAAAGGAAAGCACTGATGCAACTAATATTGCTGCTTTCCCAGCTCTGAGATCATAAGAACCCTCCTTCTCAAGCCTGTTGTCGTTACAGGGACCCTCTCACAAGCTCTTTCTTCAGCTGGGCTGAACACACTTTCCCTGGCTTCTGCATGACAGGCTCCTCACTTCTCTGAGAGCACTGGCAGCCTTTATTTGCACTTGCTTTTTTCAAAATCATGCCTGAGCACAGAGGTCAGAGGCACACACAGGACTCCAGGTCTGACTCATGCTCATCTTGTGCAAAAGTCCTCTCTTTACAGAAAATCCATGACTCAATGTGTCCTTTTGTTTCCATGGCCATGCCATCCCACAGGCAATTCACACAGCCTGCTGCTTCTCCTCCCGTTCCTGTTCCTGCTATCCCAGCCCTCAGGGATACCCATCTCACTCTGCTGCCCTGTGCTGACAAACGGTTCCAGCATAACGCCATCAGGGCAGGATGCTAACATAAGATGGAGTATTTCACCTCCTCAACACTGCATTTCACTTTTCCAGCCTTGCTTCCCCTTTCATTTATCAGCATCCAAGCAAATTCTGAACTGAACCCCTGACATAAACACAGTTCCATCAGTTTCCTTGTCCAAAAAGCTAATTATCGAAGTACAACATGCATTTCCCACTTATCCCCCATTCCTTAAAAAAAAATGTTTATTTTGGCATAGCAGGATACTAGGCTAGTCTGTAGCTGCCTGGGTCACCTAATTTCCTGCATTTAAGTCCAGGCACTGTATTTCCCTTTCTCCGGTACTCAGATCCTCCCAAATTCAGAACATTAATGAGAACCTGCCTGTGCAAGGGCCTGTCACCACTTCTCTGAGCTTTGAGAAAGTGACTGTCTGTTTAATTTCCCCCTAAACACACTTGAGAGCATTCAGATCCTTCAGGGTAGTTTTCCACCTTCTGGAGTGTCATCGTTATCCACTGTGCCTTGCTGATCCTTGTTAACTCCCACTCCTTTCCCAGATTGTCACCGTTTCTTTTTCTGATTCCATCAGGCAACCGTACATGAAGCTCACCCCTCACGACCCCAGCATAAAGTGAGCCGAGATATCTGCCTGTGCCTAGAGACAGCCCACAGCATCAGGTCAGAGGTGTGCACCCAGCACCTCAGGCAACCTTGTAAGATAAAAACTGAGAAAGCAAGAGATTAAACCCAAACATCAGCTGAGTTAACTTATTGAGTGTGATAACCTTAGGAAGCAAAATGCCCACCTAAGAGGCTTAGGCTGTAAATTAAAATACCCTCCCATGACTAAGACGGTCAACCCAGCTACCAGTACCACCAAGCACTTCCAAGACTGGAAGATCATTAAAGGTTTTCAGCACAAAATTCTACACACCAGAAGAAAAATGAAAGTTAAAGAACTGCTCCAAATAACAGTTTGGAAAACCTTCATGCTGAACCACACAAGGCAGTTATCACAAACTAGCAGAGCTGTTTTCAGACTTAATTTAGCAAAGTTTCCCCTCTTAAACTGCATTTCAAGCTGCTTTTAAAATGCATGCCAAGTGGCTACAGGATGTTCACCTTGCTCTATCAAGTGACTAATGAGCATGCTTTCCATGGACATTTGCCTGCAAGAGAGATGGTAAAAGACACAAGCGTACTGATTTCCTGATGGCCACTGGACAGCAGTAACTCTTGGTCACTGATACTCAAGTCCAGTAAGCAGGACCAAAGTCATACCTGAACCACCATGTCAGCTACAAAGTCTCAATTTCTTCCAACTTAGAATGAAACCCCGACTTCCTGTGCCACCCTTCCTTTGATGCCCAGCAAGGCCAGAACAAACAGACTCAAAGACAATGTCGAAGACACTTACACAACCGGTTGGGGTTAATATGTTGTTTCAGGAGATCAATGGAGCCGAGGCTGACGACAAGACGCCTTCCAAACCAGAAGGAGACCAGTGGCCCATATTTCTCATGAAGGTTGACAAGAAACTCATGTAAACTGCTGCTGACAATGATATCTGGCAGGTTGCCATCCCTGAGAAACACAGAGGATATCTGGTTATGAACGGCATCCTCTGCCAATGCTGAACTTGATCGATGTGGAGACAGAAACCACTTACTTTTCATCGGTTGGAGCCAGCCCAGGGATACCTGACGCTTGCCTAGATGCCTAGAGTAAAAGGAAATCCATCAATCTATACGAACTTCAGATTTTATACAAGTCCCACAGCTTTCCAGCAGGAGAGATGAATTTTCCACGCCAATACTACTACACTACTTACAAACATTAAACAGAAGCTGGATATGCTACATCTGCAGGCTTTAAACCTGCTAAGCCGATAAACCTCAAGTGTGTGCCTGGTGCCACTGGCTAAACCAGGATTATTCATCTGGTTAGATGAAAGAGATGTCTGCGTAAAGATTTAAAGGGTCAAGTTTGCAATGTAGGATCTTGCACACGGATTGGCCCTGGAGGCCTGCAAAATGCAAGGCGAGCAGATCGAGCCTTTGGAAAGCGGGATTCACCGCCGGAGCACGTAGAGCGGGAGCAGTGCCGGGGCTGCGCTGTCCCGGGAACGCCCTGCCCGGCAGCTTCTCCCGCAGGCCTCTGCCACGTCCCGCCCGGGCCCCGGGGTAC
>VZTA01000159.1:0-33266 GCA_013398855.1 Mohoua ochrocephala | reverse complement strand
GCAGCGCTGCAGCCGCTCTGCGCTACGGGGCACGAACGGGCGCAGCGCTGCAGCCCGCGGGGCCCACGGGCTGGGCTGGGCTGGGCTGGGCTGCTGCGGTACGGGCGGCGAGGGCAGTGAGAGCAGCAGGAGTCGGCTCCGGACTTCTGCCTGGAAGGAGATGTTTTAGAGGCCTCCAGAAGAAATCCTGCTGCAAACACTTCTACCCACTTAGAAGAAGATCTTATCCCTAAATACTAAGTGGCATCTTTTTATCCTTCTTAATCACATGAGGAAACATTTCTTCCCATATGTCTTAAACCTCTGCTCGAGCCGTGTAACCACTGGTGTTAAGTGAAGGCCATCACTTAAAGCACATCACCCAGCCAGATAGTTCCATGATGGACAGCAGCTGAACTTTGCTTGGAGCAAAGATCTTTGCAGAGCAGCCTACAGCAAGACCTCCACCTCTTACCTATCGCTGTTCAGGGTAACTTTGGACCTGTTAGTGTAGTAATAATCAGTACTCACTTCCCTGGGCAGCACACTTTGCTCCTCGACTTGCTGGAAGATTGCTGCTATCAAATGTCCATGTTCTTCTGTCTCTCTTGACACTTCCTGTACTCAGCGAACTCCAGCAAGGCAAATCTATCAAAGTCAGACATTTTAACAGAAACAATACTCCCATCAGGTATTTGCACGAGCAGTGCTAGAACCAATGATGGCACATCCTGTCAGACTTCAGCACAGCCAAGCTGAGGACTAACAGCTTTTTCCTTATTTTCTAGTTACCTGGTAATGCTCAGCAGGATATTGTGCCTCATCCTGCACATGTTGAGTGAAATGCTCTGCTCCTAGACACTGAGTGCATATATCCACAAAGCAGACATTCCCTTTTGTACAGCTGGATGCTGAAGCCCTGCACTAATGTAGGATGTATACTCTGTTTTACTCTGTTGTAGAGTTGTCTGAAATTTCCCTGGTTGAGACATTGGGCTCAGGGTTGGAGGAGGTGGGCAGGGAGGGATTGAACATGTCACCTTCTTCCACCAGACTGATGTGGCAAAGGCAAATACTTTTTCATTTAAGGTTATGGGCTGGACAGCATTCATGAATCTTGTGATCCAGTGGAAGCCGTAAGGAAATCTGAAGCAATATTTATTGGTAAGTTTTACTTCTTACTCCCCAGTGAAGGTTTATATACTGGGTTAGTCCTGCTCAGAGGTGGCACTGAAGACCAACAATTAAGCAGTTAGGCCTACTAATTAGAAACTACAGAAAACAGCACTTGGGAGCCCTGAGACCCTAAATTTAGTGGTGGGCTGGGAAGTAGATTTATTAATGGAATTTCATCTCTAGTAAATTTCAAATTATTATTTTGAACAGTACCTCAGTGTAAAAACACGATCATAACAGCTGTATCATCTCTTTATCAAGCCCAAGAAGATCTAGTCCTAGTACTATAGTCCTGGGTATTAGAAGAGAGGTCACTGTCAGACAGTGCCAGCCTAACAAGGACAACTCAGGGCATGAGCCCATGGCCTGCCCAATGACCATTCTTCTGGTTTTTACTGCTTCTCAAAGCAGGATCCTGCCCTGAATAGAGCATAGAACTCATTGAGCCTGCCAAGTTTGTAAAGGCTTCAATTGAACTGATGGTGAAAGCATGTTAAATAAGCTGAACTTTCTTTCTGCAGGAGGTGGGAACACATTCCGTCTCCTGAAAGCTCTTTATGACAACAGTCTGATACACGAGATCAGGAAGAGAGTTCTTGAGGTAAAACCACACATTCTGGCCAAGTCTGAATGGCAGGATCTCATGCATGAGCTTTTGTTCAGACAAATCCAAGCTGATTCTGCATTTTTGTCTCTAATATACTTCAAATATTGAGCCATCTCAGACAAGCTGGTGAACTGAAAACTATGGCCAAATAAGGCTGTCATAGACAGGACTTAAGGTCAGCAGTCTGTCTGCCTAGAGCAGTTCTCTAAATGCAGGATTGCAAGACCTTGGGGTGTACAATGCTGCACAGAACCCTAGAAGCAAATCCCTCAAAATGCCAACAAAGAGCAGTGCAGGATTTAATCTATGTCCAGAAACCCTGTTTTTCAGCTTGAGATATCCACTTCACATCTTCTGGATACAGATGTGTTCACGTTGCAGGTTGTCTGCTCATAAACTGGTGACAAAGTTGGATCCATACGTGCCTTTTACACAGGGTCCTGTTGATGTTGAAAATTACGTATTTTTTGTATCTCCTTGGACCTGAGAGGTGTGAGTGCCATTGAGCCCTTCTGGTCAGCAGCACCAGTCTAGCTGGTGAATCTCACAAGGCACAGCAAAGATACACCATCTCTGGAGGAGAACAGAAGCAAGGTGTTCCCTAGCAATGTGGAATTGCAAATGACTTTATGCAGATTTATACAAACCACAGTAAGGCCAGCTGCCAAGAATAAAGGTTAGCTAGGCTTATCTTAATATATAGAAATTCAACGTCTGTTGTGGGAATAAAAGCCAGAAAACGTCCAAATACCGGTCAAGTCTGGATAACTGCTTGGTTCTATTACCACCAGTTGTCTCCAGATAGCTCTGTTTTTACAAATTGTTCAGCATTACCTTTATACTTGCGTATTTGTGTGGCATTCTTCTGTGTACAGCATAGCATTCAGTACTAATACCTAAACAGTGCTAAACTGGTCGTGGTACTGGTGAGCTGATGCTGTGACAACATTGCACTTAGCTTCCGATGGTCTACTCTGTTGAGAAGCTAGGTAAAAGCCAGGTCAGGTATTTCCTGTGGCTGCAACAGAGGCAAGTCTCTCCTCTTAACAGCAAAGTGCAACATGCACTGAGAGTCTGGTGAGTTCTCTCTTGTGGGGTCACAGAGCTGTGAGTACAGGGCAGCAGCAGTGAGTTCTCTGGCACAGACAAGCTACTGCCTACCTCAGAAACTGAATTCTTGTTCCGCTTTTCACCTGTAAAGCTAGCAGTGAGATGAGCTAGAAAGACTAACTCTGATCTGACTGCTGAGTCTCTGAGATTGATAGAAGATGTTATAAAATGCAGTTCCTAGTTGTGATACTGCAGACTGATCATTGCTTTTGTCTTTCAGGATGGGATTCCTTACATGGGATCCAGCGCAGGAACTAACGTTGCTACCATCAGCATCAATACCACCAACGACATGCCAATTGTTTATCCACCTTCCCTGAAGGCTCTAGGTTTAGTTCCTTTTAACATTAACCCCCACTACCTGGACCCAGACATTAAAAGAACTCACATGGGTGTAAGTAAAGCACACCAGAACACACACAGTAACCAGGTTTGAGGCCTTACAAAGCTACAGAATGTCAAACAGCTGCTCCCTGGAGAAAGTGGAAATGCCAATGAGGCAGTAACACTTTACTTCCTCCTAAAATTTTGCTGGGGAAGAGGAGTTGGCAACAGTATAACTGAACAAAGTATTTTTCACAAACAGAAGCTCTGCAATGCCTGAAATACTGTTGCTTGATATCTGGCATGGAATGGGGGAATTAAAAAAAAGATAAACCTGAAGTGCTAAGATGCAAAGCACTGTGGTTCTGGAAAGTTCTGTCTTACCTGCTGCTTGGGAAGACCTAACTTAAACATAGATTAAACGGCTTAAATACCTGAAGGTCTGAAGAAATGATCAGAACAGGGAGCTCTTGAGATTCATACAGTTGTTGTGTAAGAAAATACCCGGGCTCTGGAGTCCTCGCAGGGAGCACAGCCTGTAATGTCCAGTGCAGAGCAAGCACGTGCACTCGTACAGCTGAAGGGAAATCACTTGAGCCATCAAGCACAAAGACAGATTTCCATACAGTGGGGATGAGCTGCTTCTTGAACAGCATGTCAGCTAACTCCTCAGGGAACAATTTGTGTGGTGCATCTTTTAACAACCTAAATACTTTACTCCTTGTAATCAAAATTCCATGGTTAGAGGAAGTATTAAGAATTAGGGAACAATGGAGAGATGGTGGATAGGGGTGTGCTTCTAGAATTTAAATGAAGTTGTAGGTATTCATTTAATCAGCTTGTCACTAGATAAGCAGGCAGTCTTTTCCCTATAAATAACTTCTGTTCTTTCTCTCAGAGAAGGCTGGAAGCTCTGTGCTGTACCAAGTCCCTGCTGTGTTCCTATGATTCCTATTTCTTTACTGTTGCTCAGTTAAGCAGCAAACCTCAGGAAACATGACAGAGCTGTTCACAGAAGGAAATTCTTTGGTGTAATACCTACTTGAAGACAAACAAGCAAATATTTAATCACTGAAAATCCATGATTCACTACTCTCTTTCACAAAGGTGGCACCTCAGGCATTTGCTTTTACCACCTTCCTCAGTGCACACAGAGATAGTACTAAAAAACCCCAAACATAGATGAATTGAGTAGAAGTAAGTTTTAAGGTTTTTCAGGGTTGGGATTGTGTGAGCTCTGTTTGATCCACCTGCACTAAATTGCTGCTAGTGATGAAGGGTGAAACACGTATCTATTAAGTGTCATTCCTGCCATCCCGTTCTGCTCGGGGGAAGTGCCTGCTTTGTTTAATGGTATGAATTGCTCGATGGCATGCTGCGTGGATAGCTCCAGGTCCTACCTTATGGCCTGGGAAGCTAAATCTACGCTCGTTATTGCAGGAGACGAGAGAGGAAAGAATCCGCCAGTATCACGAAGAACCAAACACCCCTCCAGTTCTGGTGAGTAGTAGTTTTCCGTCAGGAAGCTCCTGGCTGCAGCATGATAAACATTTTAAATGCATTCATGCCAGCTCTCAGAGTGGGTTCCCTGCCTGTCAAGACTTACAGATGCATGGCATGGAATGCTAATTGTATTCTTGCTAAGAGCTTCAGCCTTGGGTATTGCTCATTGCAGAAAATGGGTTAGAGCCAATGAAATGCATACTCCTGTTCGTGTTGCTCAACACTATTTTAGGCAGCTCTGATCTTCCCAGTCACTGGCCCCCAGGCATACATTGTGTGTTGGGGGTGGTGTGCACGCAGATGGTATAATACCTCCCTTAATCTTTTTGCAGATACTCTTTAATCTCTCTAATGCAGTTTCTGAATTGGCACATTCAGTGGTACCTATGTAATTTCATTATGGCTGTCTGGGGAAGTGGGACCTCTATGTTTCCTGTCCCCGGGTTTGATCTTGTAGTATAAAGTTTGTGCTCTAACAAACCCAGCTGGCTGTTGCTTGGCCCAAACTGGATCTAAGAATGGTGGGGTAGTGGAAGTAACTGTGGGAAAAAACAGTTTCCTCTCCTCCTTAATGGTTTCTCCTTTAAAAGTGAAATAAACAAGAAAATCAACTTCTAAAACAAGATAACTCACCTAATTTGGTCTTTACCTCTTTGTTAGGTAAGCGAGAAGGTTTAGTCTGTAGTCATGGTGAGCTGCACTAAGACTGGCCTGCTTGTGACAAGCATTCTACCCTTTCACATAGCTTGAAAATCATGTTCAATGTTTCCACCTCCACCAGGGCTTGCGGGAAGGTACGATGCTGTTAGTGGAAGGAGATAAAGCCACGCTGCAAGGAGTGACAGGAGCACGTCTGTTTTTGAGGTAAATGCTTCACTTGAATTGATATCCTCCAGACAGAAAGGAAGAGAGGCTTCTGTCAGACTCCTGGCACATGCTGCCTGTCCCCCACATCAGAAGTTACTTAATCCCTTGGTTCCATTTCTCTTTGGGGAAAATGCAAGTATTAGTTTATGCTCCAAAGCAGCCGGCAGAATGACAGCTCTCTAAAGGATGTCTGAGTAACCCAGTGCGTGCTTTGCCATTGCATCCATCGATGCTTACGTTTCCAAATTCTAGGTACCTTTCACAGAAAGAGCCCCAATAATCAGTTCCTTTACTGAAAGCCAGGGAAATGCCAGTTTGGCCCTAACACATTGAACTCCAGAACAAGGGAATCCATATCTGTAATCATATGGACATTATTGAAAAATCTAAAATGCATGTCACATGGTGTGGGCAAAGAAGGGAGTCAAAACTCTGCCTGTTCAGAATAAGGGTGCCTCGCTCCATCCCTAGTAACAGACAGAAGCAGAGTAGTCCCACCTCCCAGTAAAGCTCACAGCATGGTTTGTCTTGTTTGCAGGGGTAAGAAACCAACTGAACATGAGCCTGGAACAGATTTCAGTTTCCTCCTGAATGACACTAATCCCCTGAATCCATAGCCTTCCATATTCTGCAGCAAAAGTTACTATATGAGGAAGACAATGAGAAAGAAGGAAAGAGATGCTTGTAGACCCAGGGTGGGTGGGGAACTTCAGCTTTATAAATAAAGATAAATAGGCATTAGTGGGCTCTTTCCCTCACCCCGAATCATGCGTCCGACATCTTCCCAGCAAAAAGACGTTTTTTATTGCAGTACTTGGGTAATCATAGCTATTCAAAGCTTGAAGGGGACTGTACATTCACATATCCATTTTGATTCCTTCCCCACCAAAAAAAAAAGTTGCCTTAACACAATTAAGACAGGACACTGAGTCAGCTGTTCCCGCTGCCTACTTTTACCTGCTAAATAAAAGAATTGTTCATTCAGTGTACTCCCACAGTTTAATTTTTGTGCTATTAATAAAGGGAGAAGTTATGCATTCAATTACTTTTATTTGCTTCAGACTCATGTTAAATATATACAATGCTAATTATGTACAAAAGTGTGCATGTTAAAAATTTTCAGGTTACAAACTTGCAAATCCTAGAAAAGTGCAAAATTTTAAAACATCTTCCACATGCTGTACAGGAAAAAATCCATCATTAGCCAATATACACACTCTTAAAACATATTGATCAAAACAAAGTAAGACATACAGTATACGCTTAAAGCACCCAGAGGGAAAAAGATATTGCACAGAAGACGGACAGCAAGTTCATTACAGTGCCTGAAGGCTCATTTCTGAAAGTAGCTCTTTCCAACACACTTCAGACCTAACATTTAACTCTTTAAAAAGGCATTTTTTGGCATTTAAAACTCCATTTGTAATCATATAATTGCACAATCTGAAAGCATTATCAGAAGATATGGTTAGCTGTTGCTGTAAGGCCTTTGCTTCCACCCCCCATTACCCTCAGTAAAAATTCATCAGGCAAACTGAGCAGCATCGCAGCTCCCACCGAAACACCGACCAAAGGGAGGTAAGTCTCACACGCAGCATTTCTCTAATCTCCTGTTAAGTTGCTCCTGCAGAATCAGAGTACATACTGCAAGTTTTTCTGGAATTCTTTTTTCCCCTCATGGCTTTCTTTAAGAAACAGCTCACAGCTGCGTATGACTAAAGTCGTATTGTCAGGTGCAAGACTTAAGTTTATTTTAAAGCTATTTCAAGGCAAAAAATATGGCTCCCTTGAGAGGAAGATACTGACTAGACAGGAAGCTAAGTAAACAAGTGGCCTCCGAGTTCAGTTAGATCTATGATATATATGGCTGGATGTTTTATATTCCAATCTCAAAACACCTTAGCAGCTTTAAACCATAATCTATACTGACAATCATGCTTCTGGGACAGAAGATGCGTGACAAAATTGTGTCTGTGCTGAGCATAAGCACAGACCTAAACTCTGGAAATACCTGCCAAATTTCTCAAGTCCACTGGACAAGACTAGGAAGAACACACACTGAAGGAACTATTGAAAAGAGTTGAAACACCTATTTTATTTGGGCCACTTAGGTAAATGGTAACTGAAAGAAAGATACACCAGTCTTCTTCCTCGGATGCACAGCAAAAACATGAGTTAAAACCAAAGAAAGGGTACCTTGGACTAAACACTGCAAGCAGTTCTTCACATATGGGGTGTTCAGCACTGCAGAAGGGTGAATGGCACTCAGCTGAACCTGCAGAGCATGCTATGGTGCCACTCAGAGGCATTCTTACCTTCCGGCATCTGATGACTGTAACACTGAAGGGAACAATAGCATTTTACCAATTTTAAAATATATTTTTAATGCTTTTTAGAAAACCCTTGCTTCCTTCAAAAGTATGTGCTTACAAGGGCAATTTAGTAACAATAAGACTGGCTCCTTGGAATGGAAGGAAAGACATCTTCCAAACACTTCAGTTGACTCTAACATTGGCATACAATGAACCCACATGTATATGATACCATGGAAACTTACTCTCCCCAAAAGGAGACTACCAACAAGTGTCATGTTTCCAGCCAAAACCAACATAGCTTTTAAGCCAAAAAGCATAAAAAGACCTAGAAAGCACTGAAGCACATGCTTGAATTTCCATTCAAATAAATATAACCCTATGTAGTGCTTTCACATAACAGTGAAATACAGATCAGGCCTTAGGTTCACATTAGGATAGGCATTTATATGTGCACACTTCTTTTTTTTTTTTATTCTTTGAAAGGGAAAAAAAGAAAATATTATTCACAGCACCTCAGCTCAGCATTTAACAGAGCCAGCAAGGTGCCTTTAGCAGTGGAAGACAGGAATGTTTCAGGTGACAATACAAAGCATGTGTCCACAGAGACTCTCAGTATAGGAGCAGAAAGAGGTTGAAATCTCTCCACCCTTTCTAGCTCTAAAGCTCCCTACCATTTATAATCTGTACACAGAGACACCTTTTCAACTACATACACGTACACAGAAAAAGCTTTGTGCAGCATTTGGTTCCTTTACTCATCTTTTCTAATGATTTTGTTAATTAAGATTTGGAAAGATTTGCAAAGGAAAGAGGGAGAAGGAAGACATGGTTTAGGGAAGTGAGGTATACAGCTCCCATTGACTAAAGCAGGAGTTAGAAGACCTACCTTAATCTGTGCATTACAAAAATAAAGTTCTCATTCCTGCAGGACTATTTTAAAGCAGACTGATGTTACCAGTCCCCTACAGATTTTTTTCAGTGCAGAAACTTAGTTCTTTGCACTCATTTAAAGGACAAAGAAAAACAACTTTCAAGAGGATCCTTATAAGACAGCAAATTGATTTGGCTATTTAAAGCCTATGAAGGCTGATGAACCTGTTTTGTGATAATATGCATGATCTAAGATATGCCAGAGGGTAAAAAAGCTTGTTTATATCAATGTTGCAGATTAGCAAAACAATTGTAATATGGATGTGGGTGGGTTTGGGTTTTTTGGAGGGGAAGTTGTTGGGGGCTGGGGGTATTTTTGTTTTGTTGTTTGGGGTTTTTTTCCTTTTTTCTCTTTTTAATACCAAACGGGCTTCCTAAAAAACCCTAATTTCCACTATGTGTATTAACCATCAGGACAAATGCAGTTACTTTAGGGCTGGGATTATTATTTTGTGCTGGTAAGGTACATGGATAATAGAAGACGTGGTTTCTAGATACTCTATGAGTGAGGAATAGATAAGTATATTGATGCAGAAAAATTTGCCTAAGTCAGATGCTAACTTGAAGAGCATTTCACTTTCTGTATGCTGGTATAGTACAGAACCAGCAAAGACTAGATGGGATTCTTCACTGTAGATAAAAAGACAACAAAAAATAATATCAAGAATTGTAAGTAAATTGATTAAGAGAAATTTAACAAACATTTTACTTGAAATAAAGGAGACATGTCTTCTAAATATCCTTTGGTATGCAAGTTCAAACCTGTGCTACAAAGAAGTTGATACTGCTAACTACTTGATCTCATTTATATACAGGTATGAAAAGTAGGTCAGTTTTCAGTTTCTTTTAGATATATATATTTACACTCCTACTTGCTCATCGTCAAAGGTAAGCATATGTTAAACTTTGATAAATATTATTAGAGTTGTTCCAAAAATTAAACATAAGAAGGTATCACAAAGAAGATCTTGACAAATGTAGTGCTATGAAACAAAAGTCACTTAACACTTGTTTGTTCTAAATTCCTCATTGGAATTCTCTCATCTCAAAACTTTACTTTTTACACTTAAACAAATCTTTGATCAAAACCAAAGGAGAATCTTATTTCCTCAATGCTACCTGAAAAACAAAATGGTATCCTAAGCTTTATTGACTTGAAGAAATCAAAGAATTATGAAAGTCAGTTCACCAATTCACAGTGCACTGCACAACAGGCTGCAATTCCACTGACCTAAACAGCTGATCAGAAAAATGACTTTCTACTTTTAAAACATTATTTTCTATTTTCTATGCAAATAAGTTAAACCCAAAAGAAACAACATACCAGCTAATGCTCACACTTACAACTCTTACCTCTTATTTAAAGCTGGTTTTAAAATAAAGGCAAAGTGCAGACCTTCAAAGCTATGGAGGTCTTTCCAGAAGGCCTCTGGCAAGGATGCCAAGCGTGCGATGGCGTACACCTCCCACCCCCAAGGATGGGATAGAAGATCCAAACACCATGGATGCTGGCTTTCTACCTGGGGCATAAAGCAGCTCAGAGCTCACCTGTCCCCTCCTCATTCTGCTGCTGCTGCTGCTTTGTGCTGAGCACAAACTAGCCTTGAGTTTGAGAGCCCAAGAACTGTCCACATTTAAACCTGTCCCCGATATTTGTGACGATCACCCGGTGCTTGTGATGCACTGAAATTATGGTATTCAAATGTCAAAGGCCTTCGTCATAAACTATTTCAATTATTGCGACACTCTATTTTACTTAAACTGACACACTGTATTCAGTATTCTTTAATATTGAACAACTAAAAAATGTTAATTCAACTTATTATGTTTATATGTTGTATAAACATACCTGACCCACAACAGAATGTTTTCAAATGCTTATGCAAACCCCTGTGCAAGTGACAAGCAAACTGTGCTCCCACCAAACACTACAAAAGACCCATCTCCATTTTCCCACTTGATTCTGATAGCCCAAAAGATGATACTTTCCTGCCCCCTTCCCCTCCAAAAAAACACTTGGCCTTGTATATGCATTGAAACACAACATTTATGTGTACATCTAAAACCCATCAATTCAATGCCCCAACTGAGTTTTTTCAATCTCCCAGGACACAGAAAAATGTCACATTCTGAGCTGAAATACTTCAAAACTACTCTCCAAAGAGCCCCCCTGAAATCCCTTCTTCATGAAATCCTAATGGACAAACATACTTCACATTCTCATGTACAAACTTAATACTTCCACAGTATCCTTAGTATTCTTATTGGATAGGTAATTGATTAAAAATAGTATTTTTCATTTCTCTATAGCTTATTTGAAAATATGGGATGTGGGGTTTTTTTGTTTGGTTTTTTTTTTTTTTTTTTTACACAGACGGAGTATGAAAAAGCCCACACCACTCTACTTTTGGAAGTTTAATCCTCTCTTGGCAAGTGACTCAGGAAAATAATTACTATTTTCTCCTAACTTTCCAGACAATCCAGTCTGTCACAGTGATTAGGTAGAATATTGCAACTATGCATAGACCCACTTGTTCACTAATCTGATTTATTACTTCATTTACAAAAAAGTTAAGAAAAAGCAACACAACTTTCTTTACAAAGTACACTAATCAGCCATCAAGAGGGATTTTTTTTTCCAGTAAAGAAAGTGAGGAGGAGAAATCAGTTTGAATGAGACTAACATAACTTGTAAAGATTATCCTTTAGCAGGGTAAGGAGGTATTATTATTTCTATTAAGTTAATAAATATTGTGCTTAAAGTTAATGAAATGAGATTATACATTATGTTCCTCAGGTAGTTCAACAACTCCCCAGCCACAGGGAATATCTGATAACATTTATGAGAGATACAACACACATTCATTTCAATAAATAAATAAAAAATAACAAGAAAAGCGATGGTAAAGGGAAGAAAGGGGGACCCAAAAGGGAACACAGTAGCTAACAATCACTTACACCTGCCTTGTGTCTGCACTCCCCTTACCCCACGGGATTTTCTTCTTTTAATACATACACGAATATACATATATACACATGCACACACATATATACACATACACACACACACCCCTTCACACGCTGATCTGGAAACTCGTGTTTTTCCCTCAGCACCAGGCTTTTCTAACAGGATGGGGTTCATCATTCCAATCAGTAACATCAGAAAAATATCAGATTGATAGGAAAACGCACACCCTTCTATTCATCGTGTATTGCTAAACAAACAAAAAAAGAAATCAGTAATGGCTTCTTCAAAACATGGTAAGCAATTGGATACAGCACACATACAGATCTGATATTTTCTTTTACTAGGTCTTAAAGGCATTTTGAAAATGGATATATCATCTGTTTTTCCCTGCTTATTTTACAGAAAAAAAAAATATGGCCAACAACTGGTTTGGTGAACACCAAGCCAAGAAACAAACAGGTGCTATTTTTAATTGAATTGTGCTGCAATGTTGCATAATGATTCTGCAGTGGAAATTTATCTTTTGTTTGCAGGAGTTGCCTAATGAAACAGACTGATCTTTGACCAATATAGATAATGAGTCGTCGTCTGTATTTCTGCAAGATATTAAATATATAATGGGATTTCTTGGTGTATTTCTTTCTTAGTCTACTTAACAATATAAATAATTTTCAGCAGCAATATTTCCTACCTCCTTCAGCTCCTTCACCACCTCCAACTCCTCTGAAGTTACTCATGTCTTTACTTAAAACAATTTCTGATAAAGTAGTGCAACACAGATGTTCCTTGCAGAACAGCCTAAAACTGGAACTACATAAAAGAAGAGAGCAATAGCCATTTACACGAACAAATTGTAATGACGTTCATTAGGCTAAAAAGTGTATTGAGAAGGTCATAACCATCATCTATCCAATTCTGAATCCAACCATTGCAACTACCAGAATTTTAATTTACTGGGGAATAACAGTGCTGTCAAAGCAAAGCCAAATACCTCGTTTGTTATCAAGGAGCATCTGGCCCTACTCAACTTTAAATCAAATGCTACTTATCTTAAATTCAATTAGTAATCTTGGGAGTTTGGAGACTTGTGGGGGGATTGCTTGGTTTGGTTTTTTTTGCCCTCCCAAAACACAGTTTTAGCAGCTGTTGAGAGAGGGATTTTGCTGTGAACAAGTCAACACAGTTAAGGAAAAATATGCAAGCAAGCTAACTTGCATGAGTACATATGCTTACTACTGTACCTCTACCATAGGTTCTTCGTCAACAGACTTAAGAATCAAGGCCCTAATTACACATTTATACATATAAAGTGACCAAAAGGTTAAACATTTTTCTGGAATCCATGAGAGAAGGTAGAAGCAGCAATCACTTGGAATCTTGAGTGTTATATTCAGTCTCTCCTGATGAAATCTGGCTGAGCCGTTTGCTTGATCCCCACAGCTTTCGGGAAAGCTGACCTGAGCGCATCTGTTTAAAAGTAATTCAGAGAAACAAAAGGAGGGGGAAGGGATAAGGTGGATAAATTAAAAAGGAATTCAGACACTGAATCTGGTGAAATGCAGACACTACAATGTACTGCATAAACAAAACTATACCAACAAAAATTATTTGAAAATAAACTAAAAGTTACACTTAGGGATGATTCTTGGGACTGACAAAAAACAAGACACAAAACACTAACCACAGTCTTCTCTGATTTTGAACAGTTAAGGGGATATTACCCACTAATGTGTACTTATATGCTTAACCTACTTCAAACGGCTTAGAAAGAGTGTTTAGATTGCTATTTTGATAGGAAGGGAAAAGAAGAGGTGAATGCCAAGCAAAAATGAACCAAATGAGAAGAAAGGACATTTTATTTTAGAGATTTCAAACAGAAATTGCTAGAAGTGGGAAAAAAAATAGCCAAGATGCAGGACAGTGATAGCAGAATGAAGGAAAAAGAGAAAGGTTATCTCCTGGTGTCAAATTTATGGTCTTCCAAAGATCCTGGGTGAAGTGTTCAGAGGAATGTTTAAAGCAGAAGTAATCCATACTGATAATTCCATAAGATAAGACAGATAACAAGCAACCAGAGGCCATATTAAATCCAGCATCTAGTAGGTCTGCAATCTGACAATTTGTAAGAAACTCTGAATTACCTAAGCACAAGGTTGATGATTGGCCAGTAGTGATCAGCCTGGCAGCTGATTAGGTTCTGAAATTCCTTGCAGTTCAATAAACAAGATTCATGCCTTAACAAGTTCAAGAACAGTTCCTCGCGGTTACTACTACAAATGTGACATGCTTACGAGCTGTATCATCACAGCAGCAGCGTTCTAGAAAAGGCACAGTGCTGACCAGGATTAACACTGACAACTCATAACTGCCCACACTTCTGCGACATCCAAACCAGCTAAGTGTTAAAAATACAAAAACGTTTGTATATACTTCATATTAGATACTGTCAATGCAGAAACACTAAAGGCCAATCTTAATACCAAGCAGCGTTTCACTTTTTGCACATTAAAGTAGGTCTGTGCTAAGGATCCAATCCTCTGTCCTAAGGATCAATATCACCACTGAAAGTTCTAGTAATTAACACATTCCTTCCAAACTAAAAATAAGTCATTCAGCAAATGAACACCCAACATACACACACTATTCAAATATATTGATTGACACCATTATAGAAAACTAGAAAATCTGGGACATCATGTTTTTCCTTATACGTTTGTGCTTTTAAAAAAAAAAAATTTACACGGATATTAGCTTGCATATCATCTGAACTATAAACAGAAAATCCTGAAAAAAAAGTCATTTGAAAGCCTCTATAACCATAAAAAGAATCCAGTCTTTGAAACAACACTTTCTGCATAGTTAGAAAAATAGAAGTGATTAAAAAGTGAAAATAAGGAAACAAAAAGCCTTCGGTCTAATGATACAGACAAATTTCAGCCTACAAAAGATCTTTTCTATGGAATAGGAAGCTTAGAAATGACAATGACTTTAAAACTGCTGTTACGACCGTATGTTTAACCACATAATAATCAGCTCTTTGTCCATTCCACAATAGAAAACTGAAAGTCAGTGGAAACCTCCCCTCCACATCCAGTGCAAGCAAAATCAGACTACCATTGTGTGAAGCCTGTTTCCAATATTAAACTATGTATCTCCTAGCAAAAACATTTAAAAATACTGACAAATAAAGTTGCTCTGTTTTCACATTTAAAATATAAAATTAAAATAATACACACTTTTCTGGCATGTACTAAAGATCATGCAAAAGTGATAATCACATTTTCAAATAAATACATAGCAGCACAACAGAGATTGAGTTATAAAGATAAGCAGTTTTAAGTTAACTCAAGTACTTTGAAAGTCATGACAAGAAGTACTTAAAGCAAAAACGATGTTTTGCACAAGAAAAATTGGGCATATCTATTTGAGAGGTGGATGCTCTGTACTTGATATTGCATATGCAGGACCAACAAGGTTATATTCACCATATGGAGCACAGGCATAGTGGGAACCTACAGAAGTGATTCCCTGTGCAGTGCCATTAGAGACTCTTAACAGAAAGAAGTAATACCTTTTTCCCCAGTGCCAGTCAATGCATATTAAAAGATATCTGATAGAAACCATAAAAAAAATAAAGAAAGTAGCTTGCTCTCCTTCATTTCCAATTTTCTTCTGGAAAGTTATTTCATCAAGAAGAGGCTGACAACACTATCCCGTTCAGAAAAGGTTAGCTATTATTAGGACTTTGCTTATTCAGATGTGAGTGATTAAGTCTGGAAGTTAGTCCAGCTGAGCTTCCCATCTGCGATCCCTATATATCTCTGATTCTTAATGAGAACTTTCAGTAGAGCAGTGTCAAAAGTTATTTGTTTCCCACTGAAAACTGAAACTTGCTCTTAAATTTACCCTGCCATAGAGGAGACCTCTTGCTCAACTGGAAAGCAGAAATAAGTGAACTTCCCACTGTTCGGTAGAAAAAGTTCTTGATGGTGGGTTTTACCTCTGCTGGCTTGCCAACACCAACGATAATCAACTTGCCGTCCTCCAAGCCAACAAGGATGTGGCTGTACTCTTTGGTGACAGAAATGCAATGGATTGGCAGTCTCATGGCTAAGGGAGAGATGCTCAGACTCAGGCTGAAAGGAACAAAAACCACAGGGAGAAAGTACATCATGTACGTGCTTGCACATACTGCAAAGAATCACACGCAGGTGAAATTGCTGTCCACAAGTGCATTATAAAACACAGTTTCTCAAGGATATAATCTGCAATTTCAAGTATTGTAAACTCCTACAGAACCATCTAAATGTATCCCAAAATAGAGCTTCAATGACAAGAACAGGTGTGGATCGGTAAGTCGGTAAGCGGAGACATTTCCACTGAAGAACGGTGGCATCAGTCCCACGGCTGCCTAAGTGATAAACATCACTCCCATTCTCAGGAGCAATGGAGCTCTACAGAGCTAATCTGTAAGTGGAGCTGAAAACTCGGTGCAGAACTACATAAGGCTTGATCCTGCAGCTGCTGAGCTCTCTGTGACTAATCAGGGGATAAGCACAGTTTGCAAACTGACAGCTCCTCCTGTCACTTCTAGATGTTTAATTGGGATAAATGTCTGGGAAGAAGGAGATCTGTTACAACCTCTCATTTTATTGTTCTCCATATCTTAGTTCCACAAAACCCATTTTTTTGGGGGGAACACAGAAAAAGCAACAGCTATCACCTATAGGACCGAGCACAGCCATTTCTCAATAAGCCCCCATATTTGCATCCCAATAAAAATGGCAGTACATTACCTGTAGAGATCCCGTATGGAAAGAAATCCCTGTAAGCTGCCCATCACAATATACTCGCCAGTTACACACAGATCTGACACCTCCTCCTTCAGAGTCTCAGAACCCAGGTATTTCCCATTGACAGAATAGAGATGTAATGCATTCTTATCCTGAAGAGATCAAAAATAAGTATGTCACAGAGGACTGACAGGATGAAGAGTGTAGTACTTGTATCTTCAGCTCATTAGCAGGTGCTAACTGGGCAACAACCCACAGACAGTAATGCTGACAACAGTTTCCTTGTTGAATGATACAAGAGTAGTGAGCCTATACTCAATGTGTATGGATGTAAGGTCCTGTATGGAAGTTTTTGAAGCTATCTCTTGATGTAACGTTGTAGTGTCTTACCTACTCCAATTAATCAATTCTAAATTTCCTGGAAATCATCCATGGATTTAATGGACAGGTCCCTATTTTATAAGAACTTTTGTTAAGAAAGAAGAAAGCACGACTGCACTCATCTTCAGCCTTGCTACCACCCTCCTTCCCTCCCTTTCCCTCCCAAATTCAAAAGCAGAAGGAAACAAGCATATTTCCACAGAGCTAGATCCAGAAGCATTTTCTGGACAAGACCATGACTTCTTGCTGGATTACAGACACAACTAACAAAACCATCTTAAGTTCTTCCAGCCTGACATTACTTTGGATCTCTTCTCTCCCCATCTTTCTAATGTAGTTAGTATGCCTACATCAAAAAAATTTGTTTTCCAAGAAATTTCCCATGTTTAAAGAAATCACACAGCTCTACTGTTATTAAAGCAACTACACAGCTCCTCCACACACAACCTTGTAGCTATACTTCCAATCCCAAACTAGGAAACTGTGTAGACAACTGAGCATCTTGCACCCAGAACTTACTGCTCCCCTTATAAGCCTCTGTTTCTGTGCACAGTGGAACTCGTTTCCCCTTGTTTTCCAGTCCAAAGTGGCTCTCCCAGGAAGATTCATTAGTGTATGCTTGAGCATCTTCCTTGTGGGTGTCTGGAGATTTTCATGAAACTCACGGGAGCACAACATGCCTGTCATTTACCCTTTAACCAAATTTCACTCAAATTGGCTAGCAAAATAAAAAAATATGGAAACTGACACTGCACGCTCAAAAAGCTTCATTACTTCAGGAAACAAGATAAAGTTAGGTACACTTATGATTAAAATCTTCAGTGACAGAAACAAGAGGTGTTCCACAAACTTAAGTACCTTAAGAGTAGTCTTTCCTTCCACGCTGGTGTGGACAACTATATGGCCTTCCCAGGACACAGCCAGGTTGGGAACAGTCAGCAGGAGAGAACTCTCACAAGGCGGTCGCAGAGTCCTCACGTACTGACCTTTCCGAATGGTGCGGACGATAACAGTGCCATCCTGCAGCAACCAAATTTAGGGGGGTTGATATTCAGCAGGTAAGTTAGCACAACACTCAGTACTTACATACACAGGATACAGAGAATACTGTGAAAGCACTTAAATCCTTAATGGGAAATAAGGACTCCTGATCATTAGGAACTCGGCACAAAGAAGCCTTCCCCACAAGATCATGTACTATAGGCACAGGACAAAAACAAATGCAAGGAGGGCAAGAGGGAGGATAGGCAGCAAACGAGCCATTTCATAGGTCACATTTATGAGCAGGCATTATGTGGACTACAAAGCCAGAGTTCAGAAGCCTGCCAGTGTAGAACAGTAAGGCAGACCATGAGCAAGTGGCACAGAACCTTCAGAGTTAACAGAGCAGGGAAGAAACAGGCAAAAAACTGTTGCTATGAGAAGCTTAAAATCTCCAAGAAAGTGCACGCATATTAAAGCTCATCTGTACAGAATAACACCACATGGTAGGTGAGGCCTGTGTCTGCACAGCAGTTTGACAGTCTGATTTAAGCAGGCAGCAAAGAAGATGGCACATATCTTCTTGATACGCAAGGCTGAAGAAAAAGATTGTGAAATAGTGACTTTTTTTGTATTATTCTTAATCCGCTTCAAACACCTTCTATTGTTTGAGTTTGGTGGAGAACAGGCAAAAAAGAGAAAAGGAGGAAGGTGCTTACCCTGGATCCTGACACTGCCATATCCAGTTCGGTGCTGATGCCAACACTTGAAACTTCATCGGTGTGCCCATAAAGGATCTGTAATGGCTTAGGTGCCAGGCCTACAGGCACTCCTCCCTGAGAGTAACAAAAAGTGCAATGACACATTGTGTGTCAGCTGAAGGACAAACAAAAAATGAGCTTCTGGTATCTTCAGTACCAGTTGTGTGAGGTGTGTATTTGACAGAGGCCAAAGCCAAAGGCATAACTCGCCACTCCAATATCAATGTACTGCTTTTTATGTCAGCATCTTACTTACTGAAATCACAAGAATTAATAAATATGTAGTTGTTGTGTGGGTGTGAGAGACAATGTTACTTAGCTGACTCCTTCCTATCCCTGCAGGTGTCCAGAACTGTGAGGACCACAGTGAGCAGTCCCCATCCACATATGTTCACATACCCCATTCACACACTTGTTCTTCACCTGTGTATCTGGGCTTGTCCAGTTCTTAGAGTTTACCCTGGAATCAAGCACTATCTTCACAATCAAGCTTCAAGAAGCTGAAAGCTATTTTACTTAAAATAACAGCAACTCTTCCCATTTTCCAAGGAAAAGGAAGGAAATAGTACTTCTCAGTGACTACCAGTAGTATGATACGCAAAGGAAATCTTGCATTAATGCTCATTAAAAATAGCAATGCTCCCACATAACTGCAGGGTATCACAGCTTTTGTTCCAGTGAGCATACTGGCAGCACACACAGACTTATTCTCAGACCAGTTCTAAGGGAAGAACTGTGCTTACAGAGAAGATACAGTAAATAGCTCTACAGAGAACTATTTATTTTTCATTTCTGTGATAAAAATTTGATTGCCAACCAGGCCCTGAAAGCCTGAAGCATGCAGGAATACAGAAAAAAGTGTCAAAATACAGACGGTGTCAGTGCAGAGAAGACAAGTAGAATGGAAATGCCAGTATGCAGTCCACTGCTGCCACTTGGTAAAGACCAAGATAAAACTCTCACAAGAAACATATACTATGCATAAAATATCATTTATAGATCTATTAATAAAAAGTACATTAAAAATCTTAAGAAAAAGCACTCTAAACAAAGATCATTTCCAGAGGATGACTTAACTCACAATGAAAAGATAAAGAAACTAAAAAACATCTCCCCACTTGAGGCAAAAAACTACTCGTACGAGCACTAAGGTTTTGCTTTTTTTGACCGTGCACTGTTACTACGAAATCCTTCTTGACAGAATTATAAATACTCCCACCATAAAGACAGCTTCCAAAAAAGCCCATGCAGCCATGCATGCACCACTCTACTGCTTTCATGTGCTGACTTCAGTTCCATGGTAAGAACAAGGTGACTTGATGAAATCTATCATTCAAAACATGACAGCTTCCCCCAGCAACTCATACTACTTGTATATCTCAAATGCAGCAATCAGAAATCAGCATTTAAATGCATAATGATGGAAACAGCTTCACATTTTGAGTGTAAGTACACACGTGGATCACACAACCACTTTCACTGTATTAAAGCATGAGACCAATATTAAAGAATTCTCAAATGCCAGTGCAAATGCAGGTACTAGACAGTGCTGTCTTTGCTAACCACTACTGTAGTCATCAGTACTCCCCACAGAGAAAAAGCAGTGCTAAAATGCAACTACTAGGAGTGAACAACTGCCTAGAAATATAAAATTCTCATTTGCCTACCTTGAAAATAATCTATGAAATCTTCAAGAGAGCCTCTAAAATAGTGCACTTCAGCTATATAGTAGCTAACATGTATAGTATTTCAGATAAGACAATGGCAGTAAAATTACTAAGCTAATTGATTTTAGTGCACTATCTTCACTACAAACCTGAAAGGAAATCAATAAAACATAATAGCAAAACAGAGAACAAAAATACATTCAGAATCTGCTTTCTGAGTATGCCTAAACAACCCACCTGCTGAACTATTTGCCATATCATACAGGTAGTATCTCTGGAGCCTGAAATTAAATGTATTCCACAGTGGTCTATTGCCAAGCAGGTCACAATATCTAGATAAAGAAAAGAAAACCAAGTTGTCACCAGGGTAATTAAGACTAATTTCCCACAGACTGACAATGTGGATACAATTTATCAACACTGTATCCTGATTGGCAGTCGGCATGAAATACTCCACTGTGATAAGGGCTGATGACATTATTAAACAATGAAATCATCATACAGCCAAGTGTACCCACCTGACCTATTCAGCTTTGCTACCTAAAAATAGCAGGCAAGCCTTTCTTTGAAACTACATCAAAGCACCACTCCAATGACTGAAAAGCCATACTCAAGTATTTCTGTATAATCACGATTCAAGCATTCTTCTGTTCTTATGCTGCCATTCCTTTGCAACTGCTACACTTGTGTGCCCAAGTGAACTGGCTGTATTCTGAGAACAGCAAAAAACAAGGTGCATACACAAACCCTTTCCATTTCCCAACACAGAGGGACTGACCCATGTGCCTGATGTGCTGTCCCATCAGTTTGCCTTTGGTAAGGGATGTCACTCGGATGCTGTTGTCCCAGTGTCCGCCACTGAAGAGCAGCTTTGCATCGTGGGACACTGCAAACAGCTTGGAGGTGATCTCCAGCCCCGGGGCAAAAGGACCACTCATGCTGCGTTGTGTTCTGCAGGCAAACAATCAGCAGTTAAGAGTAACCTTAGTTCAAATCCACGTATTTCGCGCTTCCTCTGTCTTTAAAAATCAGTAACAAATTCCACCTACAGAAGAGGCTATAACCATGGCAAAACTCTCACTGCCACCAATGACTGGAAGCGAGATTTCATCTTAGATCTTTTCAGCCTTTTACACAATTGGATAACTCATGTCCCTACTAACCACTGTAACGTTAAAGACAAAAAGGAATATTCTAAAAACAAAAAACCCAAACCCACCACATATACCTATGTATTACTATAGTGTAACAAAGTATGAAGACTGCCTATCTCAGATTCCAAGATGAGTTTTTATGACTGATAATTAGAAAAAAAATAGAAGTAGCTCTAAGAATGAAGCCTGAAATGCCACTTACAGAACTCTACAAGAATGCTAATACAGATTAGGTTAAAGATTAGAGGTAATATTCCTGACCATCAGAAGATGCATTCTTGGGTGAAAACTCAGACAATGAATACAGCACAACCCACTGGTTTTGAACAATTACTGTATTTAATTGTTTTAGATGCATTCATCTACTCCTCCTCAAAATGTGCTTACTTGGGATTTGTCACTGTTGTATCTTTGATGAATGTAAAATAGTTGGAAATATTTTTGTCATAAGGCAGCCAACCATGAGTTCCAATAACACAGTTCAGACTTGCTGTTACCTAAAAAAGTTTGATGGAAAAGTTGATGAAACCCAGAGGTTTATTTTCTGCTTGCCTTGATGCTAATGGAGCTTGCATAAAATCCAGCAGAGGCTTCTTGAAAATTTACCACAAAAGGAAAAAGCACATGCACCTCTCCCCGAACAAACAAATCAATAAAAAATCCCTCTCAGATGAGTTAATCCACATGTGGCACATAGAACCGTATTAGAATAGTCTATGTTCTACACAGGTCAGAGAAGTTGGGGTAGGAAGAATGAGAAGAGACAAAAACTAAAAATCCCACTCAACCAACCCCTCTCAAACATTTAATTACAAGTCATTTAGTTCAAGCTGCTGCTTCTTCTCTTCTCTGAATACTAATTGTTAATAGTAAACATATTAACACAGGAAGTTTAAAAAACATTGTACTACAGTTGCATTTCTGAGGAAGTAACAAAGGAATCTAAATATTCAAGGTTATTTTCATCAGATATTTATGAAAAACACAAGGAGAATTTTAGACGTGCCCAAATAACCTATGAATGCACCACATTAAGCCAAGACAATAATTTTGACATACAAAATAGGAATATTGGAATATTCTTTCCTGCAAAACAGAGGTATTATTGCACTGGGGCCAGTGTCTAGGCCATATACACAGATGTAAATACAAAACCACTGTTCTCCTTTCATTATTTGGTATCTGCCATATACATTAGTGCAAAAGTTAGGTTTAGGAACAGTGCAGGCCTTTGGAGTGTGCATGCACCACATATGGTATAGTTTAATATATGGGTTGGAAAGCAAAGATAAGCAATGACACCATTATAACTCGATCCTGTAATTTTAAATCTGGACTGCATCACAGTAGCAAATTGGTTGCTACAGGGAAGCTGATCAAGTGGGAACTGATAATATGCCTCACTACAACTGACGGTCATGTCTCATCAGCTCTTAAATGCCACTCAACAAATCAGCCCGGCTTCTCCTTGGAAGACAAATATTTAACTCATAGCTGACATTTGGTATAGGTTAAAGGAACACATGTGAAGAGGAACAGTTAAGAAATGTTTCCCTACAAGCTGTATGAAAAAAAATACACCCATTTGACTGTCTGCAGTTTAAGAACAGTATTGACACATGCGACTCACCAAGATCTCTGGGCTTCCCTGAGAAATAAAGGAACGTGACTGGTTCTTGGGGACAACGGCTTTGACAATGGGCACACCATCACTAATTCCCTAAGAGAAAGGACATGGTTTTGATCTGATTATATCCAAAAGCTAAAGGACAAATCTAGAACCTGTAAAGAGTAAGATCCAAAGCCTCTGGAACGAGTGTCAGACCTGTAGAGCACCCTAAGGCACTGGTACACACCCCTTCAGTTCGTGCAGGTAAGCTTCATCACAAACACAGGAAATTAAACCCTGGCCCCCAGTCAGGGAGTTTAACTACCAAATTCAGTGAGTCCTCAGACACCACCAGCGAGGTTTGCAGCTTTCTTGGTGTGGTGACTACTTTAATACCCAAACAACACCCACACAAGCAGCCAGCAGATTATGGGATTCAACCTCTATGAAGCCAACTAAAAAGACAGAGCTCATTTAATACACATTGCATTGTAAAATCTTTAAATAGGAAGCAAGTTCATTTTCATTTAGGTTGTGACCTTTTGTTTCAAGTACATCAGAAGTTTCAGATTAGACTTTAAACAATTTCAAGTAACACATCTACCTCTATGAAGAATGACTTCAGTTCAGTGAGGTGTTGGAAGAGATTCAGAGTAGAGGTATCACTTTTAGTTAGTCTTTGCACTACCTCTTCTGCTGACAGCCTTTGTGGATGGGGCTCCTAGGAGGCAATATTTGAAGGAGTAACAAATTAGACTAGTTTATCAATTTGTTCAATACACATGAGATACTTAGAATCTTAATGGGAAAACAGTCTTACATACCTAATTTCCCTTCTTGAAGTAAATTAATTTATTTTGAAAATGGAATCTTTGGTCATGTGGCAAAGATTTAATGTTGCTAAAATTACAAACCATTACCTTACAAACCATTGTTTTTTCAGGTCCTTGTAACTCAGTTGTATTTAACCACAAAGGTCTGGTTGAGAGGGAGCAAAAAAGCATTACCTTTAACAGCTGGCAGGGAGTTTGCCCAAAATTGTTTATCATCCCCTCTAAAGCTTTCCTTTCTTTCTCATCTGTTAAAGCATCCAAATCCACGGCCCCTGGATCACAACCAGAACAATAAAGGGTAGGAAAAAAAAAAAGAACACAATCCGAACAACTTATTAGGAAACAATATGGTCAACTAACATTGCAAAACTTAATTTACTTGCAGCATTATGACCCTTTACCCCAGAAAAGCCCCCACATAATGCCTCCATTTAAAATACAATCTGAAAACTCCACTCTGCATGTGGAATTTTAAGTGTATTGTCACGGCAAGAACTGCAGGCCTTTGTCCTATCAAATGAATTTAACATACTTCATGCGAGCCACAAGTAGCACACAAAAACCATTCAAAATTTAGCTTTGAAATGAACAGATTAATATTTGTCTCTAATATTATTTGTTTTTAAGCTACGTGTCTGAGCTCTAAACCACAAGAAACCTCTTCCCACAAATGCTTTTAAGCAAGCAAATAAGAAAGTGACAAGAAAAGCCAGTAACTTTTAGGGAAAAAAAGACAAGAAACTGTAACAGCCCTCCTTTAAAACAAAAACTACAATTTTTTTTTTCATGATACATTACAAGGTTTGCTGCCACATTTCATCTATAAATCTGCTGCCTTACCATGTGCTACTGAATGGTATGCTCACAAATCAAGTGTCTTCTGTCTAATAATGACAACTCACAAATCTGATGACAACGACAAGAGAACATACTGCTTTGTACCTTCATAAGTACAATAATAGAACACATTAAGCGCCTCCACTGCAGCTGGTCCCCTCTGCTTGTAGCCAAAAATCAAATCTATCCATTCATGAAGATGAGCAGAAACATACTCAGATTCCTAGAAGGAAAAACGCTCTTGTAAGAATAAGGGAAATACTGCTCCCATCTTGAAGTTTTTACTATTTTCTGTGGAAAAGATTCAATTCCTACACTAAGACTATTCAGAAATTAGGTATTTATCAGTGTACAGGGCAGAAGCATAAGAAAGGGTAGAAGCATAAGAATATCCTCCCGTGTTATGGGCAGTAACTGCCAGGTGAGAGGGAAAACCAATACAGTAACGCAAGAGATCTGCACTACTGAAATGCACCTGTGCAAGGGAAGGTAACCTGCCAGCTCCCTAACACCACACAGAATCATCTTTTAACAGCAAGGCAAGCCTACTCAGCTAACTCTGCACCTTACCTCCTAGGACAGCAAATGCCCAAATCATTAGTGCCCAAAATGCCCAAGAGATTAAATGCTCTTTTCAGCATTTTATCAACATGCACAGAGCTTTTAACTGGAAGTTCTAATGGTACTTGTAATGTCAAATGTGACCACAACTCCAGTTTGAATGCCATCCCACCTGTTTTACATTTAAGCCACAGTAACAATGTGCAGGTGCACTTTCTTTATGATTATGTCACACATACATACAACATCTTACCAGAGCCTTCCTGTGTTTATAGATAAAGTCTTCTGGGGAGTGGGCCCACTTAGGCAGAACAACGTCATTTACCACCTCTTTTGACATTTGAAGCTGGCCTAAGTTGAAACCTGGTGAATAATTCAGAAAAGTTTCAGAGTTGCTACAAAATATTTCAAGAATCTTGATTTCTCAGCAAAGATTAAAAATCCTTCTTTTCTCAATGCAAGAGAAGGATATTGAAAAATTCTTCATGTAAATCTCCAATAACCCTACCACTGACACAGGAGGCTAAGTTCTGTTCTGCATGTTTAAAATTTTAAATGATAAAGGGTAACAATTATCCAAAACATCTAAATGATTTTGAAGCCGAAGTCCCAAACAAAAAAGTAGTATTAATCTTCTACACATCCATCTGTAAACATATCTGCAGCATTTGCTTTACCAGGATTAAGAGCCTAAAACAGTTCAATGAGGTTATTCATAAGAAGGACGTTACTCAGATGCTTAAATGTTTGTAAAATCAAGGCTTTTAAGAAGACTTAAATCTCACCACCTATCATTGAAATAACTCCAAATACTTAAATGACTTGAAAGTGGGGCTTGGGTGTTTCCAATTTTTCTAATTTAGAACTCTAGTAGATGGTAGCAGCACAAACATAACAATCCATTTTCAAATTGCACAAAAGTAGAGAAACAAATCCCTAAACAATAAATGTGAGTTAAAAAGTGTCTAGGAGTCTCATGTCAGAATGCAGGATGCTGTCTTTTCAATCAGCATTATAATAATTAATCTCTTTTAACTTTTGCTAAGTATTTAAACAGTATTAACTATTACTAACTTTTTTAAACATCCAAATCAGCATCTCTGATACTTTCCATTGGGTAAACAACACTATTTTTAGCCATCCTTAAGCTCATAGCCTGAATTTCAAACATCATGTTTAGGCTGCTGCTTAACACAACCGGTGTCTTCACTGAACAGTTTGAAGCCAGCAGGATGATCAGGGTCTACAATCACACCATAAAGTTTAAACAGTAAGTGTTCCTCAGCACTTGCAATTGGTTGTAACAATTCTTTTCTGAAGAATACAGAAACGGTTTTCTGTAAGAATATTCTTAGCAGTTTACCATTTTGATTCTCCAGGAATTCTGGAAAGTAGAAGAACTCTGGGATAAGTTCCTTGACATCGTTGGGGTTGTCCATGAGTGCCTGCCAGGTAGCAGGAATAGAGTGGAACTGTCTGTCAGCACAGTCAAATCTGCGGATCAGAAAACTCAGGTTAGACTTTGAGGATTCCCTCAGTAAAAGGACAAGGAAGAAACAGGAAGGGGCTGCTTGTTTGCTCAGCATACCTGCCACTCTGAAGCTGGATATGAAGTGTTGTGAAAGGCTCTACCCGAATGAGGTAATGCATGACACCAGCAGCATTTGAGTAATGCGTCCCATAGTGAAATTTGTCAATCATCCCAAGAGGATCCTCAAAATTCTCGTATCTAAAGAAAGAAATCTTTATAAATAAAATTGAGCATTATAGTTGATTTATAGGTGGATTATGCTTATTCCAGGCAAAGATTCAAAAGAAATTGCCACAGCAATCTATAAGAGAAAAATAAACTGAGTTCTATCAAACACAAAGATTTCAAATCTTACTTAGGAAGTCCCTAAGAAAAAGACTGCTGAAAGATAGAAATGTACACCAGATGAACCCTTTGCATGCCTGTTATACTCTTCCCTAGGCATTTGCTATCAGCTGTCAGAAAGCAGACAAAGGGCAGACAGGACCGATGACTTTATACAGCAGACCAACACACCCCACATCACTAAACTGAATATTTACTGGTGAAGAGACTTGTGATGGTTTCCCACAAGATTTAAGAAATGTGTGACTGTGTCAGGATGCAGAAGAGAGATCTTTTTCACACTCATGCTCATTTCCTTTTCTACTGGCAAACTCACTCTACCATGCCACCACCTGGCTGATAACATTCCTGAGCCTCACAAGGCTAGTAAGAGAAATTCTACTTAAACATACTTCTAGAGAACCCACTTCATTACAGTCAGGATAGAGCCTGATCATTCAAAGAAAATCCTCCATGTTCCAAGTTTTCAGAAGGATTTGGAAGACACCTGACTGCAGTCAGTTATGATAGCACACTCACTCCCCACACCAGCAAAAAAGGAAAGATCACTACACTGCTGTGTGGGTGTGAGTACCTGCCACTCATACCTACAGAGGACTTGCCAAAAGTCACTGAGATGGATTTTATTTTGAAGATAATAATCTATGCTTGAAAAAAAAGAGGAAGCACAGATTTAGGATCAATGCTACCTCCTAGCACAGGCAGCTCAACTCATCAGTATGATTTCATATTCCTTATCTTGAAGCAGTCATGGGACACGTTATATCTTTTCAAGCTGCTGGGCCATTAAATTGTTTCTACAGCCTTTCAGTTTTTCATCTCCACAGCTGAGAAACAACTGAAAATTTACAACAGTTAGTTTTGTCCTTTCACTCCGGTATAATATAGTCTGAATGCAGCAGGAACAAATCAACTACCTTTGCAAATGTATCTGCTATGTTACAAAACCAGCTTTAAAAATCTCACTGTCACTTTATTTTTTAAATGTGTTATTAGCCTGAAGGCTCAGAAAAGACAGAGAAATATAACCAAGTGCTCAAATACATACTTCTCTTTCACAGTCTTAGCATTCTTCTCGTTTACCACACCTACGGGCTTGGATAGGTCCCTAAATACTGCAGGATTATTCAGGTCCAGTTCTTCTGAGATGTAATCTCGTAAAATCCAGGGAAACTAAAAAAAAAAAGTAAAGTCAAACATCAGACAGAGATTAAAAATACATCTTTCAAAAGAGAAAAAACTTTGGCGAAAATTTAAAAATTAACTTTTTAAATTACCACAGGATATTGAGCAAGGTCATTGTAAGTTCGTCCTGCCATGGTGTTCAGCTGAATAAGGTAGTCAAAGTTGGATATTTCTCTATTCACCCATTTCTGAAAGACAAAGAAAGACAAAATGGAATTCACTATATCAAATATATAATTATTTCAAATTACAGGTCTTGTCTGTATCTATGTGCCAGAGGATAGCACTGGCAAGTGAAAAGCACAAAGCCACAAAATTGCATGCAAGTCCAGGTTCAACTTCTCATAAAAAGTTTATTTTCCCTTTGACCCAGTGATTGTGCAATCTATATTTTGTTGAAATCAGGTCCTGATTGGTGACAGTACTGTTTCAAATAGAGAGCAGCAGACAATGAGCAGCCTTGATAAAAAGGAAAAGAAAAACAGAAATAAAAGAAACAAAAAGAAGGCACATAAACAGGTACTGATAAAGAGGGGAACAGAACTTTGAAATCCATCAGAGTGCTAAGATCAAAATTTATTTCTAAATTATTCTCCCACTAGTTAACAGTACAGGAACTTGCAAACCAAACTGTCTGCCTTTGTTTGCTCCATTATCATATTCTAAACCAAAGAACAGACACAGCTGTGTTCAGAAGGGCTCAATATTTGTCTGTAGAGTGATGGAGATGTGTCATGACAGATGATATTTTCTCTGTGTAAATATACAACTCGATAGTTTTTATTGTTGGGAAAACAAAGAACAATCAAAATATTTCCAATATTTTAACATTATTTGTAAAGTTTCCTCCCTCAGAGAAAACAATTTTGGCAGGAAGAGATGGAAAATAAAAATACATTTACTACATTTAAAAATGTATCTGTGTTTATGGTAATGTGGACATTTTGACATTTTCCTTTCTTACCAATATTACTAATCCCCACTTAATCTTCATGTGGGTTTTGTTGAAAGCTCCATCATGACAAGAGAGCAGTGAAAATTATTTGCACGTCTAGTGAAAGAAGTTTCAAAATGTGCACTCACGAACATGGACTACAACCAGAAGCAAATCTGCCACATGTTTTACATTCAAGTTAAAATGCCTGTCAATCACATCAACAGAGCCTGGCTATACTGATCTACCTGACTGTAAACACAAACCAAACCATTCTAAAAATATGCACTTGAAAGTTCAGGGGCCAGGCTGAGGGTACAGGAATTGGCAGTTGCCATCTAAACACTGGGGGGCTCCTTCAAGAATCAGAGGAACGCTTTAGACCATTTAGTTGAGGCCTCGTACCTGCATTAAACCTGAAGCTTTGAAAAGTTCCTGTGGAGATCTGGTCCCAGAAATGTTTGGAGAACGCAGTGACAATATGCGACTATATACTTTGTTTCGTACCTGTTAGAAAACAGCACTGATAAAACAATATTCTGGAGACTAAAGCTGACAATTAAGCAACTCATCTGCTAATTAAAATGTGAAATAAATGGGACACAGTTAACACTTCCAAGTACTTCGATCTCTTGCTGTTTAAAACATTTGGACGTGGCTGGATGTGACATCCTTCACATCAAAACCCAACCACACAACATTTTCTAAGAGCTGTTCATAAACTGACCTACTTGTATGTAACTCACCCTAAGTTCTGAAATTTATCTTAGTCCCTCATAGAAAGGATCACTGATATTACCCAGAGGGGAAAAAAGTTCACTAATCCTTAACCATGGAATAGCAATGATTTCCAATGCTGTAAAAAAGAAAGTCCCCTTTGATTTGTAATTAATTTGCTCAATCTTTAAAAAGATGTATGGGCTTCAAAACATTTAGATTACTACTGATGTAATTTTAGTTAAATAATCATTCTGTATAACACAGAGAGAGAGAGACAGGAAAAAGGAGAATCTTGTTTTATCTATCTTTTCACAATTAATAAGTTTCTAGATGCCAGACTGAGGTTTTCAGAGACTGCAGTCTGGTTTTCCATAATGACTACGTAAAGCAAACCTTTTGCTACTAGTGTTACAGTATTAGGAAAGACACCAGACTCAAATACAATCAGTGAACTTAAACTTAACCTTCTGCTAATTACATAAATCCATGAAATTTAGGAAACCCATACCTCCTTATTGAAGTTGAGGAAATAGTTGGTTTGATCTGTAAGGAAGATCTCCAAAGCTGACCTCCTCAGGTTGTACCGACGCAAATGGATCTCTCGAATTTGAGAAAGGTGCCATTTGAAATCAAAACCTACCCCTAGGAAGAGAACTTTGTTTATTGACTTGCAATATAATTTTAAAAAACCCCTTTTTCATTTAGACACAGTGCAGTACCAGCTCCAACCACCTCAGCGTTATTCCTAGAAAAGCAAAGTCTTATAGCTGACTTGATTAACCATTTTGCTACGAAAATATTAACTTCAGATATTGTTGTGCTGAAAGAAACGAAGCAAGAAATATCTGACGGAATGTAGAATTTGCTTTTGCTTTCTGATTAAAGACACATTATAAATGCATTCTGTTGACAAAAGGTATGAACCAAACTAACCCCCTTTCCTTTCTTAAAAAGGCGCAAACCAACCTTTATGTTTAGATTTCCCAAAGGCTGAACATTTTGGTATACTGATTTGGAAAATGTTACTATTATTTGTCCAACATGTCACTTCAGTGTTTTCATAGCCAGCTGTGTATGTTCTATTAAAGTTCCCTAAATTAATACAGATGGTTAATGCTTACATACTACTACTTTTTAATGAATGCACAAGTAAAACATTATTTGTCAGGGAGAAAAGAGAGATGCAATTTACAAAGCAAATTAGAGACAGTAACTTTTTTTTAAGTCAGCAGGCTTTTTAGTAAGTTGTTTTTAAGAAATATTAAGAATAGTGAATCAATTTACCAGCTCAGAAAGTACAGTTCCAGATTCTTGATTCTGAAGGGATCAGTCAGCCACTAACCATCAAGTGCAATATTAATTTTAAGTACAGAACAACTTGTTGCTTTACAATTATTTTGACACTTGTTTTCAAAACATAAACTCAGCCTACTAAAAGCAGACTGCTGAACTGCACTGAAAATAAAGAGATGTTGATCATGCTTACCTTCCTCTTTTTCAATACTCCCATCAAAGAAATAGATGTGCTGGGTAGTGACCTCCAGCCTGCCTGGTATCACGTCAATCACTGTAATGAGTTCACAGTCTTCAGACAGTATTAGCTTTTCTTTCTGACTTTCCTCATCCTTCTCATCCCTGCAAGAACACCACTAAGTGTTACAGGGTTGGGTAGATTATACTGTTGCTTAGGTCCTTGGTAAGAGTACAGTTCAGAAAAGATTCATATTTGAATGGCATTAAAACTACAACATAAACAACTACATAAAGCTACTCTCATCAGCAGTCTTGGGTGTTTCAGACTAGACCACAAACATCATTTCATAGCACTGCTCTTCAGCCTTGGTATTTTGGTCTCAGGCACAACAGACTTGACTTCCCCTGAAGCATGAAAAAACATCAGGCTGCATTTCCCTTTCTCACTTAATTGTTAGGTGCTTAAATTCTCTGGCCCAGAGCAGAGCTGAGTTCCAGTTCATGCGACTAAAGTTATCTTCAGGGTTATTTTCCTATTGTCTATAGCAAACATTTAATAACCTTTAAAGCACAAGATATATCAGTATCACTCAGAGTGCCAACTGTCTACTGGATTTCAACAGCACAGACGCACAAAGATGCATGCTCAACGTGACACGTCCAATTACTGAAGCAAAGCATTTGCTATCCTCCCTCAATTCCCCTTTCCCTGCTCACTCTCTCCTGCCCTTTTTTTTGGTTGCAGTCACACAAGTGACAGGAAGGAAGCACAGCAGGTGGTCTCTCTGGAATGCTCTTAAACACAAGGCATCCTCCAGCACATTAATGCCAACCACACAAATTTTCATGCTATGCAGCTGACAGTAGAGTGAATGGCCATGGCAACTATGGACAAGAGGCAGTTCCAGTCTGGTCCATGTCCTTTCAGGGCAGAGTGCCTCTTGAGAACCATAGCCAATGTACATAGTAGAAAAGCCTCAACAGTTCTGCAGCTTCAGATCAACTGTGAGCAGTGAATCACTAATGGATTCTCACAAACATCTACTCTGCCTTCTTTTCCCTGGGGCTTTTCTTGTCTCAGTGGCGACAATGATAAATCCAGCAGTAACTCTGCAGATCAAAACTGCCCTGGACTGAATTGTTAAAGCCAGACAAAGAAAGAGGGAAGCTTTGTACGCTATTCCATTCCCAAAGTTGTTTCTCGCTCCTTATCCCTAGCACAGAAACAAATGACAATTGTTCTGTCCTGGTCTACTTACAAATTGGAACTGGCTGCTGTGTCTTCTTCGGGTAGTTCCAGAACATCATCTTCCAAGTCACTCACTTTCACCTGCTTCACCACCTCCAGAAGCAGAGACTCACTGGAGGTTTGTGTCTGGTGCACACCTATCATACATAGATGTAACAGCTCAGAACTTTTTTTGCTACAATACTTTTGGAAATCTAACCTACCAAGCATATCTTCTACAGCTCAATGTTGGTTTTAGCCAAGTAAGAAGCAACCATACTTCTTAAATATTTTTGTGGTTAGGAAGAACATTAAAAGAAGTTCTCGAGCTACACTGAAAATTATGACAGTAGAAAGGGAACACAACGCCTAAGAAAAATTTAACTTGAATTCTGATGTGGACACTTCCAAAAAAGTATTTTGCAATGTTTTTCCAGACATTGCTAAAGTGTGCAGATTTAATAGAAATGCACAGCATTTGCTTTTTGCTTTTT
>VZTA01000158.1:10510-46305 GCA_013398855.1 Mohoua ochrocephala | reverse complement strand
GTTTTAATTATTGTTTAATTATTTGCATTTTTGGAGCCAAAGTAATACTTACTAGTCCATCAAGTTGAAATACGCGTTACTTTTCTTCAGGCATTTTGCACTAGACAGCTATGCAAGAATGATTCAGAATACTTTCATACAATTTCACTTCAAATCAAGTGTACCTTTATTGTTTTTCNTTTCCTCATATTTTTCTGCAATAACAATTATCCAAAAATTGAATACTTTTCTTCGGAGCAGAAACCATCTGCAATTTTCAGCCGTGGCTGACAACTGGTTGCTATGCAGACAAAGTAAACTCATTGCAGGGGGCATTCATTTCACAAAATTGTATTAATGATTAATTAGACTGTACTTTAAATGTTGTCCTATAGAGAATGTTTAGCTAGTTCAAGCCAGACAGATTGTTAAAATCACTAAATTCAAAATTTAGCTTGCTATACCCTAAATCCCTCAAAAATGAGATTTTTCAATCTTGTACATTATATTGTTCTTATACTATATTACTTCATTAGCTTTTGTACTCTTCGAAAACTTCTGTTAATGACATTAGCAATTTTGTTTTATCAAAGAGTTGAAAGTCATTCTCATCTTTACTTTGTTTAGTTTGTTTCCTTTTGTCTACATCACATTTGGAAACCTTTAGAAGAAGAATGTAGGCTTTATTCAGGCAACCATTTTTCTGTTTTAGTGAAAAAAACCACCCTAGTAAGGCCTAATGATACACAGAGATGAAGTAAGACAACTTGACTGTTCTCTCTAGCTTTCACTAGAACATTTCTTCATGAGATTCTGGTATTCTGTACTGAAACTACACATCAACACTACTTAGTTTAACCTTACTTAAACTTTATATTTATTTGCAGTTAGCAAATCTGCACATTACCTGGCAGTTTGTAGTTTCAAATACATCATTGTGAGGTAAACCACATAAATGGTTTTAAAATGAGAAGATTAAGAGCAAATGAATTAGAAAATGTTTGCTGCATGCTGTTCCAGAAACAAAAGGAGAGAAAATTATAAATCAGGATTAAAATCTCACATTAAAATCTGTTGTCCTCACAGTGCATTTTGTTTTCTGTTATTTGCCTGCTCAATGGAATTTATAAAAGTAAACTCCACATTCAAAACTAACTAAACATAAGAGGAACAGCTGTGATCTACATTGCCCTGCTTGATATGGTTAGTCCACTCACACACTATGAAACTCAAAGAAAAGCACTACGAATAATAATAAACAGAATACAAACAGAAAGCCTGAAAGACAGTAGAGAAGGAAAAGCTAAAGAGTCAAGAGCCTTTTCCAAATATATAATCCAGTATGTAGAGTTAATAGGTTCTACCAATGTCTTAGATACCTACATCAAAAAAGTATTTTATTTAAAAATATTTTTTGTAAAGGAATGACAAGTAAAATTGTGAATGAATAACTTTAAGAGGGAAGGATGGAAGGTGAATTCAATTTTTCTACAAGCATATTAAGTTTGACGACACTTAAACACATTTTTCCCCACAAAATATTACTTCCCATGGGTTTTGGTTGAGTTTTGGGTTTGTTTTTTTGGGTTTTTTTCCTCCTCTGGGGGATTACTGGGAGGTCAACTGTGAAAGTACAAGTAAGATTTGGCCTAATCATTTTCTACCTGGCAAAAATCCAGATAATAAGTCAAGTAGTATAATATAATTAGTAGCTTGGAGTTGTTTTGGTGTATGTATTTGCTTATGAAGCAAGCTCAAGTTTATCAAACTTTAACTGTAACAGATATCTACTGATTAACCAAGGCTTTTCCTTCCCATATTCTCAACACCAATTATTGTTTTTATCCACTCTTACCTGTGTTCTCAGATGATATCTGTCAAGCACAGAAAATACTCTCATGAAGGTCATACCAAACCAGGCATTCCAAGCTTGGCTGCTAAACTAAGGATTTACTGAGAGGTCTGAGTATCAAAACCAAGTAGTAACTTCAGCATTCAATATCAAAATTATTCTGGCCATTCAGATCTCTATGGCCAGTCATACTACTCTGTGACTTCTCAAAAGTTTGTGTGGGATTATGGCAGGTCGTAATTGATTTAAACTCTTAAGAAAATGCACGTAACAGAAGAGCCCTAAGGTAGGAAGGTAATTATATAGCAAGAATTAATAATGATGCATAGAGTAGATATATACACAGAAAATAATTGTTTCAATGGTTTATCTAATACTATCTTCAGAAAAGGTTTACAAAAATGAGAAAAAAATAGGATTCTTCAAAAGAGAAAAAGTAATTTAATGTCATATACCATCCATCTGGTAGATAGGCCTCTTCTCCTTCTTTAACTATATCAAAATGTATTCAATATGGTCATAGAAAGATTACCCCAGTATTTAACAGTACAAATACTTAGTAATTCAAAATCAAGCCATTCAAATAAAAGCTTATTTTTATGTAGCACCTTTGTTTCTAAAGGCCACTGAAGTGCTGCATGGACCTACCTAAACTGCCAGTTAGAAAAATAAGTCAATCACCTGTTGAGCAAAGCTTATTGCAGGACAGGGGAAAAGAGGAGCAGGATCCCAACCAAACAACAAACCAGAGCAGAAAAAAGAAATACCTTACACCAAAGAGGAGTTTAAGTAGGAATAATAAAATTAGCTGAGCTGGAATTGGTTCTGCCTCTAGTGTTTACTTCTACAGTAGTTAAATACAATTCTGATATTTAAAGATTAAAATTCCTATTATTTCAGTTTTGTTTCACTGTTTCACTGTTTACACTGCCAGCCAAGAATGTAAAAGGAAATCCATCTGCTCTACTAGAAGAAAATCAACAAAACAGGGAAAACAGTTTTTATTCCAAAAGTACTTGTAAATTGACCAGATAGGAATTTTAGTATCTTCTGAATACAAAGATATATTTAATAACTTAAATATCTTGCACATTATCCCTCAGAGGTGAAAAGTAAGCAAATTTTACTTTCTATCTTACTAAAAGACCAGAAGTTATCTCTAATGCAGCAGTTTTGTGGATTCATATTTTAATATAGAAAAAATAGTCTAGTAAAGCAAAAGAGAATTAACTGTGGCCTAACACTGATGGCACAAGTTTCTGCTCTTGTTCTTTCCGTGACACTGAATTTAAAAGAAGAATTTAAATCAAAAGATTGCAGTTACATCATCAGCTTTGTCACTTGCCCACTGAAACCCTGGCCATGTTTTTTTGTGTCCACTACACCATTCATAACACATCCAGTTCTCTAAAATGCTTTGACTTCTGTAATGCAACACCAGGAAGGAAAAAAAAAATTATGTAATAGACTATTTTTCTTTTGAGGCTTTTATTTTCCAACACAATTTTTCTGATTTTAAAAAGCATCAGTCGCCCACATCATCTTTATTTTCTTTGCCCAGTCTTGACACATGCGGTTACTTATCACATGCAGAAAAATATCTGGTTTACCACTGTCATCTGAGAAATTTGCATTTGGACTCTTGATTTAACAATTTCCAAAGCTTCCCAAATGAGCAGAATAAATTGTATTAGAGAAAAAAAGCACAAAACAAAATAAAAACAAAACCACTAATTTCAGCTTACTTTCCTAGATTTTCCATAGTAGCTTAATCCCATAAAATCCTAAGTAAAGCCTGTTAGATATAAAAGAAAAGTGCAAAGCTCCCCATTTAAGGACTAGTTACAACTCATTAAAGTAGGGACACATATAATTTGAAGCATTAGAATGCATGCTGAAATATAATTAGTGGCTATGAATCAAACCGGGAAGGATTGAACTAATTCCTGGAATGCTATTATGGAGAATACCTTGTGGAGAAAGAATGATCCTTCTGTTTGCACAGCAACTAAACGGCTTCAATTTACTTTTAAAATTGACTCGAATTGAGATAAAGGTCCAGGATTTCAAAATGTGGCCTTCTAAATATAATCAGCCTGAATTATGCCTGTTTCACACTGTGATACTTGCAACCTGGTTACAGGCAGCAGGGATAAGGCTGCACTCAGCTTATTTCACTGCTTAATTTATATGGTAATTACCACACCACAGCCAGAATGGAGAGCATCTGCCAAAACTGAAGGCCCCAGAATAATAAAACTGACATGTGCTGTGATATTGTTGAAGTGCTGACTAAGAAACTTCTTTTATCTCCTCTTGAAGCTATAAAATGGTATTCGTGTTATTACTAGCAGGGAATTTTAACAGCCTTGCACTGACAGCAATTATGTAACACATGCACAAAACAATAGAGTTTCACATCACTTAATAAATCCTTGAGCTCTCTTAGCTCCAGATCTCTCGCTGGCTGGATTTTATGGTCTGGTAGTTCTATCCGACCTTCAGAACACTGAAGTATACAAACCACAAAAGCACTAGAAAATTATTAGAAACAACTGGCTTTTCTCCCTGTTACATCTATTAAATGAAGAGGGCATGATGGATAATGACGGAGGTTAATTAAAAGATTTGTCCACTCACTTTAATCTGTAGCTAAATGCTGTTATGAACCCCTGGTATTAAAACAAGCAAGATAGAGATACTACTTTTCATACTATGATCATCCTATTATTAAGCAACACTTGCATTTAAAAAAAAAAAAAAAAAAGCAGCCAATTTCTTTGGCATGCAACAATAAAACAAATTTAATCTAATTTATCTTTATTCATTTTTATGAAAATAAAAACATGTCATAAACATAAGGAATCTAAATTTGCTGATTTAGCTGATTTTCCTGCTAACATTACCAATTCTGTTTCCAATACCATGCTTTAGTTTTTTAGCTTTCATATATTGCACCTGAAGCTCCTAGCGACAAAAAGTTTTATAAAAGAACTAAAACCATTGCACTATAAAGGTTTAAAAAGCAAACTGTCAGATAAGGAAGGACAGATAATTGAAAAATAAAGAACACAAAGAAAAGTTAAAAGGCCATTTTTGTATTGGAACTTGCATTACAGGATAGTCTTCATACAGCACAAATACTCCCTTCTCCAATCAAAAAGTGTTTGACAGGTGGATTGATTAAAAAGGCAGAAACACTGTTTCACCTTGAGAAAACTACACAGTGACTGGAAGTCACTTGGTAATGAGACAGAGACTGAAAAACCAATGAAAGTTACTCATACAGTAATTTCGAACACTGATAATTCAGTTTTTGTACCATTCAGAAGCGGAAAGGCATTTGTTTGCTTAATGGCTGTTGACATGAATGCACTATGCATCCCTAATTCATCTCCACACTTCATACCTACACTATTTACAGGTTACAGTCTAAGTGTATCACTCAAAAAGACTCGAATAATGTGTAAGTTGTATGCATGATGACTATTTCTAATCTTTGTCCACAAAAAAGTCCATACTCTCTGCATTCTATACAGTACTTACTTCTGTCATTCGTTGAATTAACATAATTCAAGTTTATTATTACTGTTGTTATGTAAGTTCAAGTTAAAGACATGCCTTTCTGAGAAGGACCATTATCACACTACACTTGAAATTTCTCTCTCAAATATAGGTTACAATGCCTTCTTTTGCATACAGTACCAAAAAGATCACCATTCTTTTGCTGCTTTACTAAATTAAAAATTCTTAGCTGGTTACTGCTATCACTTTGAAGTCACTTACCTCATTACTGCTTTCTAGCTTTGCCTCTAAAAAATAGTAGTAATAAAACCACTTTTTGGTACTTATAATGAATTTTATTTCCTGAATCAATTCTCTTAAACAAAAAATAAGTACAAGATACTGCATACGAGTGACAATTCTAACCATAAACAACTCTAATTACTTTCCAAATTACACACGTATACCTGCTAAATATATAATAAATAAAAAACCTGTAAACGTGTGTTATATTTATATGCAATTACACTGAGAAAGTAATATACATGGCTTCAACAAAAAAGGCTCTGTAGACTGCTCCTCACAAACCAGAAGCTTCCAGCTTCCACTCTTAATAGGCTTCTATTACATTTAAGCCAATAGCAGAGGACAGGCACAAAATGTTTGTTTCCTGCAGAATGAAGACTCCCTGCTGAGAGACACCACTCTTCCTCGATATTTCTTTGAAGGAAGGCTTTGATTTACAGAAAGAAAAGCAGCTAGGAAGAAAAAAGATCTGCTACAACCACATGTTCATGTTTGTAGAAGCAGTTATTCAGTTTTAATCTTCTTTTCCATGAACATCCCAGAAAGTGAAACCATTCAGAACATTTAGAGTTAAACACTCTTCTTAGCAAGAAATACTGTTTAGTGTTCAATACATACACACATACACACACATATCACAGTATAATTACATTTTGTATTGAGGCACTAGAGAAGATAAATGCAATCAAAGGAAAAATATATACCTTTAAACAAAGACCAGGCAGAAAACACTATATGGTATGAAAAACAACTAGATGCCACCAGAATGGGATGGGGAGTTCCCTGCATGTCAGAAAATTAAGACAACCACATAAGGAATAGGGAAGTGTTCTAAAAAAGGGGCAGTGACAGAGCACATAAAAAGGGAGATTATTAATATGGAGGTTTGTTTAATTTTGACTGGGTTTTGCATTTGGGAAAAATAACTAACTACACAATTGGTTTACTCTTTAAATTATAACGAAGAAGGGGGAAAAAAGAGCCTAGAGTGTAAATATCTTGAAGGAATAATTTAGAAATGTGAAACTTCTACAGAAGAATTCAAATAAACCTATTCACTCCTAAACATAATTGGCAGAATAGAAAAATAAAAATGGGTCAAATTAAGAAGCATTTCTTACAACGTCCAGTCAGTATCTTCTGTCTTCCAATGCCAACTTCTTATAATGGGCTTCTTTTTTGGTACTACCTGAACAGTTGAAACTAAAGGTAACACACTATATAGAAAGCATTTCTCCATAAATAAGTAGTACAGAACATATAAAAAATAGTCATTATCATGTAGTATTATGTACCAATGAACACTTCTCAGTATCTGTAAACAGAACGGTGCCAAAATGATGAAATAAGGAGGTCAATCACACAGAATGTTCTGAGTTGGAAGGGACCCACAAGGATAATCAAGTCCAACTCTGAAGTGAATGGCCCACATGGGGATCAAACCTGCACCCCTGGTGTTACTCGCACCCTGCTCTAAGGGGAAATCAAACCCAAAACCAAACCAGGCAAAAGAAAAAAGACACAAAGAGGAGATCCTACAACCCCGCTTCTTTAAGAATTGGAGGACTGCGTTAAAGATAAGGATTTATTACAAAGTATGTGGCCATGCTTCTTACGTGGGCACAATCAATTTGTGGGATGACAACTACACTTGCCCTGCATAGCTACAAAAGCACATACCCAGAACACAATTTCTAAGTCTCAGTCTAATTCACCTTCTTATGAGGGGAGACCTTGATGGCAAGGACATAGGCGAGTCTGAATAAAAACTTTTCGCCACAGTCCCGAAACAAAGCACTAGAAGGAAAAAAAATTCATGGGGTTAGAAACCATTAATCTAGATCAGCAATGAGACTGTCATCAGAAAAAGGAAGTTCCTAGTCCCCACACAACAACCTGTTCATGCATTTTGCATGAGAGATACAACCAGCGCTCAATATTCCACCCGTCACCAGGCCAGAGGAATATCGTCCTTCTAATTTATGCTGGTTTGCCCCCGAATACTTCGTTCCTGGATGAGTATCGTAACTTCACCACGGGAAAGATGATATCCTTCCTCCTCTAAATCTCAGAAAAAGAATTACGTAGGGTTTGGTCACTCTCTTGCCTGCCACACAATGGAGATAAAGCTACTGAGATGAAATTGTTGAGGTTGAATAAAGTGGGGGCGTACTCTAAGACAGGTTGTGTTTCTGAAAGGAAAGAGGCATAATTTTGATCATGCCTGATAACATGCTTTGTACCTATGGCTGCTTGGGTGTATTGGCGTGCTCTGAGCATGTGTAGCAAACAGAGGCCATAGACAAAGGAATGCTCAGTCCAGCATCAAAAAACAGACTTCAGCATGAGACAGGCCACGAGGTGCCCAACCCTGCCAAACTGGCAACCGGTACAAATACTCAGTAGCAGAATATTGGGCATCTACATATTTTTTCCATCAAAAGTTTATATGCCCTCAGCTCTTCAGATTACTAATGAGAGGGACTATTTTAAGTGAAGATTTTCTGGAAAGGAGACACCCCAGCCTCCTAAGTATCTCTTGATACTGACCTGTGCTGTGCAGCAGAACTAAAAGATAGGATATATAATTAGACTATTTAGATACACGAGAAAAAACTTTCAAAGCTTTTCTCCAACCAACTTTGTTTGACTCTGTAAACAGGATTATCCTGTTTCTGAAAATAAAATTACTACATTCATGCTAGAAATACTGCTGCTGTCACCCCAGGAAACAGTTTCGAGAAGCCAAAATTCCATCAGAAATACTTCAAGCTTTCAACTAAGCTTTGTCATAAAACTCTGATTATCACATTTATCACAGTATGCTATCAGTTTGCTTTAAATCATTAATTGCAGTACCCCTCTTATTTATAAATACAATGGGATTTTTATATTTTTAGGAATCATACTGAAAATAACTTTTTGTTGACCGAAACTGCCTTTCATAGGTGAAAATACATAAACTATTATATAGCTTAAACAGAAATAAACAACATGCCAACAGCAATATTACAAATATTTATAAAAGTCACATCTTGCTAGGATATTGAAGAGGGTTTTAGCCTAGGAACCCCATGTGGCTGTCAAATAGTTTGATGCAGTTTACAGGAGTTTCTCCAACCTGTGCGTCTGCTATGTGCTTTACACCTTTCACTATTAGAGATGCTGTATGATTACATTTCCATCCTGGCCTAGTAAGCTAAAGTGTCTCAAGAAAAAAATCAAAGCTTGACTATATAGTTTGTACATGCAGACATACAGACACACACAGGTATAAGATAAATTTACAGCCAAAATTTTCTATGTTGACATTTATCACAGACTCAAAATCACACCGCCACCAACCATAAGATGGAGAGATGCATTAATATGCTAATTATCAAAAGATTAAGATGCTAATACTCACCCACAAAGGATAAATTACACCTAAATACGCATTGCAGAAGGCTTCCTCCACAGCAGCCCTGTTGTTTTTAATTTCTCATTTTAAATGGGACATCCTAGGGCAAAGCAGAAACAGCCTTCCCCAACAACATTTGCATAGAAACAGGGGCTTTTTCCTGACTGTTTCACTTAGAGTACAGAGTGCAAGCAGGCCAACAAAAATAACGCTTCTTTCCTACAGAGATTAAAGAACAGTGCAAACTTGTAGCAAGGAACGAGGAAGTCCTGCACGTGCCAGTAGAGATGTGTGATAACAGGTAAATACCTTATCCTTGCCTCAGAGAGACATGCCCACTTCAATGATGAAATTTTTATGCTGTTGACACCTACTAACCAGAGAACAGTTAAGCATTACTTTAATATTACTGCAGCTAGAAACCATAGTTATTGCACTGAAATGTGATGCTACATGTTGTACAAACAGGGAAAAGAAAGGAGAAATGAAAAGCCCAAATAAAACCTGTTAAGTATATCCATACAAAAGGTACAAGTACACAGATAGTCAAGTACCTGGAAAACAACAAAACTCCACTGATCAATATGCTTGACTGTCTTTAACCAGAAAGCTTTAGGCATGAGCAGAGCAATTGTTTAAAAATAAAACCATTGGATGAAGGGCACCATCCTGCTTTGCAGCCACGTATTTATCTCAACCATGAACTAAAGATGACATGTTGAAAAGAGAGTTAAGAAGGAATAAAAAAGAGCCTTACAAGCAGATATATAAAACCCAGGCTGGACATGATGAGAGAGGTCAGGAGGCACAAAAATGGATGACATAGTACCAAAAAGTAACAGGCAAATGAAACAACACTGTTGAGGTCAGAGAGGACAGCAGTGTGACTAAGATACACTGAACAAATAACACAAGAGCACAGAAGCAAGTCAGTTTTCATGGACTCTTTCACCATCTAAGAAAAAGCACATTTCCAGTAATAATCTGTCTGATGGTGTTAAATGCCATTTATAAATAAACAAAATTAAGAAAGCAGTGCAGTTGCAGCTGAATTTAAGTCATGTTAGAGACACAAAATGGGAGGAGATCAAATGATGACTTTACGTAGCACTACATGAATTTAGAGATGGGTGGGTAGTCAAAGATGCTTTGTTATTTTATGATGGCAAACACCATAATATAGCAGAGTTGTAAACCCACAGAGCTGTTGTCTTAAATGGAAATTGCATTTTGGGAGAAGGAGGATCAGTACATTAAACTGACAGAAAATTTGACCATTCTTACCTAGAAACTCATTATGTTTAGAACAGGTCCCACTGCAGGTATCAAATTCCAGCAATGATTTCTCATATACAGTATCAACACATAACTAATACTTATGATGCAACTGGCATTACTTATCACCATCATATGGATGCAGTTTAATTTAATAGGCATTCATGTGAATATTATCTTAATTTTCCATGTAAACTAGAAGCATCACTAAGACTTTAACTGGTCAACATTTCAATCTAATTTAGTTTTTAAAATTTAACATTTATACAAAAACTATTTAATTATATTGAATCTTGATGCAACATATAGTTTTCAAATATTTTTTTATAAATACTTCTGGCAGCCACTTCATTCTTATCCACAGCAGAGTGAAAAATAATCAATACACAGTAAATTTATTAAAATCATGAGTGAAATGTTTACATTTTATCAATCTACTATTAATCTTCTTGCTCTCTTCACATGTGTGGTAGCTGTTAAATGAAGAAAATGAGATTTTCACACTGATAGTTTCCCAGATTGAAATGCTACCACATTTCATTCTGAAACACCTCTGCACAATCACATAATTAGAATGAAGTCTTGTAAAACCTGAATAAAGATCTGTTTAAAGCATGACAACAGCTTGACAAGCAACTTTAGCACCTGGTAGATACTTTTTGAAGAAACAACATAGGAAATGGCATATCTCAACTTTGTTTAGATAGGTTGTCCTTTTTCCCTTTATTTGGTACAATGAAATACGTGTTATGAAAATGTTTTATTAAACAATTTCTACTTTTATGGACAAACACATGGTCTAGAAACCAAACACCACATGATACCATATGAATTAAAGATGTTTGCTATTTATCTGCTTCTGCAAAGCATATCGGAAGAACCAATGCACAGAGTAGTTAAAAATATGGCTGTGTTTCTGTGTTCAAAAGTACTAGTTGTTGATTTCTGGAGAGACTGTGATATAACAACATATTACAGTATTGTCTAGTTGACAAATTACTTTCCAGATATGTGATAGGATTTGTGTTACTCTATTCTTTCCTTTAAAAGGGAAGAAATTTTTCTTCTTTTCTGTAAGTTTCCTAATACAGACTTGGGATCAGGTACACTGAATTCAATCAGTATCAGGGGAAAAACTGGAATAAGACTATGAGCAACAACAAACCCCCTCATCACCCTGATGAAGAGCAAATGAGGTAAATGATGTGAGACTTTCTCCAGGATCAAACAACACGTAATTTTATCCTGAGGTTTCCCCACAGATGCACTTTATTTTGCATCAAAAAGATAAGAATTATGCTTTTTGGAGTAAGCTCCTGCAGGTAATCAAGGCTCTTGACAGCATTGTCACATTTATTATTTTTGTTCTTCATCATCCTCTCCAATTGCTCACATTTCTGCAAATTTCAGCTATTCCACTAATAGAATGTGTATTTTCCTAATACTACTTGATATAAAAAAACCTCTTTATAATTAACAATCACACAATGCATTTGGCCACTAGATTGCACTAGATTGAACACTAGATTGCCACTAGATTGAACTTGTGAAAAAAACAAATCCTAGAGATGTACAGACATCTAATAAATTTAAATTTAAGACTAGGGTGACTATATTTAGCTTCTGTGTTAAAAGCACTTAATAGAAGTAGGACACCTTTTTTTTCAAGTAGGTATCAATATCTCAGTCATGCTGAGAGGCAATTGGCATTTACACTTACGTGTGTGTGTTTACACACTATTACATGCATATATATTCAATATGCATTTGAAATATTTTTGATTTTATATATTTAACCAAAACCCCAAAAGAGACCTGTGTAGGTAGATTTTTGGCAGGAATTAATCAGCTTCCAGTGTAACACATTAGAAGTCAACACACGTATAGCCAGCAAAGGTGAAGCTATCTTACTTAATAGCTTGCTTTGATGTGCATTTAAACCTACTGTCTGCCATGAAGAAATTCAACGCATCATCAAACCTGCCACTGGATTATCACAAACGTCCAACTAGACAAAGCCACAATTGAAAAATAACTACATTTATTATTCTTTCTATATAAAATTCTTTTCATTAATGCTCAGCAACACGCATTTGGCAGCCGAACTGGGTTTTTTTTTGAAGCAGCAGTTAACAATGCAATTCACAAAACAAAGATAAGCTCAGTGGTTTCCAGGAAACTGAAAGATGAAAGAATGCGGAGAGAGTCAGACATGGTTTCAAATGAAGAACAAGTGAACTAAGGTCAAACTGAAACCTAAAAGAAATTCAGCAAGGGCCCAGAAACCATGGTACAGATACATTTCAGTTGGATTGAAATTTCACAATGCATTTCAACAATGCATACAATACATTCTTTGGTATATTAATTCACTAGGGACAATTTTTTTCAAAGTAAAGGAGGAACCCAGATTCCAAAGCCCTTAGTTTCGCTAATTCAAGTGTAATATTTAGCAGATTTCATGCATTTATATCAAATGCAAATTAAAGTTTTATCTTCCAGCTTTGTTTTGTGCGTTCACTCCCAGATTTAGCTGAGACCATGAAGTCTTATGCACACATGAGGTTAACTGTAGTGGAGGAATTCCTAAATGTTATAATTTCAGAAGCCAGCACCTACTAAATAGCCTCCTCTAGAAATATGATTAATATATTCATTCCCCTTGAAGAGAAGGTCATTGCCATTATACAAATAAATTTAAGTAATCCATTTTGCAGTAGAGAAAAAATACAGCATTCTATCATACACACCAAAAAAAGCTAATAGAGTTACCTTTATACCTACTGCAAGTAATGCCCTAACGCACAGAGCTCAATTCTGCTTAGTTAAACTATTAATAATTTACACCTAGGAAGCAAGAACAAAAAAAATTTTGTCCAAGGGACTTTTTAAAATACATTTTAACATAAGTTCTCTCAGACATTAAATTTGTAAAATATTGTATTTTACAACTATCAAGTATAACCACGCATTCAGAAATAACACTCCTAACTGCTGACAAATCACCTCCTCTACTCAGAGCAGAGAATTTATTTATAATTTTACATAGAAAATTACATGGTGGTTTAGGAAAGAGTAAAGGAGAAATTGAAATGCAATGTGAATTTTAAAAACGTGGATTTAAATACACAATTTTAAAGAAAGCTAGAAAAATAACAATGCTAAAACCTGCACACACGGACTCTTGCCACAAGTGAGAGGCAAATCTCTCACAACCTGCATTTTATAAAGCAGAAATGATAACTTTATTACCAGTCAAAATATCCCCTAGAAACATGCCTAGGCATTCCTCTTCCGACATACAGTGAAGAGTGCCACCTATTGAATAAAAACCAGTATTTCCAGAAATCATTGAATTATTCTGGAAACATGCCGTCTATGTACTTACTCCCTTCCTCAACCCAAGATTTCAGTTTAGTTTTTCATCATGCAGTGACCTGGCAGAGACTAGATTTGCCAAAATATGACTTTGATATAGAAACAAGGTCCAATCAAAACTGCATATAAGTTATCTGATTCAAGAAAAAAAATTATTCAATCATGTATGTTGCATTTCACTCTTTTTTAAAGGCTGTTCTTTTCTCACACAAGAAAGTGTATCTTTTCTATATATTTTACTGTACTGTTATAAGGAAAAACCTACTTGCATTCAGACCTGAGCACCTTTACTTTCACTGACAACCGAAGTATCTCACAAAGGACCTAATACATATTTCACATCCACATGTCATTATCTCAGTCATGTTACAGAGCAGCAACTGCTAAGAAGACACAGTGTGTCCCCCTAAAGAAGCCCTACCAGGTACTGCATAGCAGGCAGCAATGCTACACATTGGTGCAGGTGATATTCTGTATTTATAAGAACTGTAAATTGGCATTACAGTCTATCAATTCAGAGTTTTAAATACCCCCAATCTAGTCAAGGACAAATGTGTGGTATATTGCAAGAGCCTGCATGTAATGTGATACCAAACAAAACTGCTAAAACCCAACAAGATTTGGAACTGACCCATTTATACACAAAATATTTGAATGAGTCAGCAGCCCACTGCATTTCCCAGGCCTGCTGCAGACTATCAGACAATTCCCAGACGCGCTTCCTCAGATTGTGCTTGCCTCATGAACAAGGTCAGTAGTGACAAAAAGTGATATAAAGGTCAATGAGTAGAAAAATACGACAATATGCAGACTTACTTTATCTGACTACCCATTAACCAACTCAATATACTGAAGTTCACAGATTTCCCCTATTTATTTGTCTCTCTCTTTTAACTGTTTAATATAACAGAGTAGTGTATTAAAATGAAGTTCTACTATTGTTTTGGTACTGTGAATAAATAAGAATTAAACATGCTGCCTTACTGTAGTCACACACACAAGTGAACAGCCTCTAAAACAATCACTGTTTCCTTGTCTGAAGTCTTTGTTCCCATACTCCATATATACTCCAGCACTGCCAGAATAAACCTTGTTTATGTAGAAAGTGGCCGAAGGTTTTTCAACTATAGCAACGGTGCTATAAGCAGTTGAGATTACACCACCGTGGTTATGCTGCCACCTGAATCCCAAAGCTTTTGATCTGCACTGGAGATCCCTTTCTGAGGGTGACAAAAGATAACAGGAACAGTATTTTTCCTAACTCCGATTATTGTGGAGAGTAAGCCTACTGCTGAATAAAGACCTCTAAGAGAAAAAGGTAGGCTACATGGATTTTTGGTCTGTCACAACAAACTTATATATTTATGTTTTTCTTACTACGTGAAAAACTCTAAAATCAGCTACACACAAGAAACAAATTTCCAGAACACATGGCCACAAGAAATGCTATTTTTCTTTCAATGTAATGATAATAAAGATTACCACAATAAATTAGTGTATACAACATTCCCATCAGACTTGGTCGTTCAAAGAACACTGAAGTACATGAACCATTAAGAAATCCTTCTATTTATATATATTATTGTTTATGTTATGCCCCTCTGGGGAGGAAGAGAGGAGGATAATGTCTTTGACTTTGAAAGACCCTATTTAAAGGTAAGCATGCATTACAACTGAAAGAAAACATTTCCCAGATTAAGAATAATTATTTGAGACTTCTGCCTGCATATTTCTTTGAGGATTCCTTCAGAAATTTACATAAGGTTACAAAATTTCATTTTATTTTAAGACACACGGAATGATAAACTCTAAAGTTTCCAGACCGAGGGAAGAAAAATACCACAAAAATAGGAAACTTACAAGATTTCTCTCTAGGGATTCCAGCTGATAATCTATTTCTTTCAGACGATTCTGTTGATCACGTTTTTCCTTATTGTCTCGCAGAACCTTTTCACCTGGAACTGTTTCTAGGCTTCTGTTTGCATAAACCAGAGACTCCTGAGAAAAGAACAGACAGAAGTTAAACACATGACTTTATATTGCTTCATAGACAGACGAGGGTTCTTTTGATTTCTATTAAGAAAACACTGAAATGCCTAGAATAATATGTCAATGACAAATTCTGCAAATGCATAGTTTTCGTTATGTACATTTTCACATACAACAGCAAAATATCAGGCCAGACATATTTCAGTAAAAGATTTCTTACCTTTTGCATTTTAAGAGAAATTTCTTAGTCTCCAGAGCTAACACTTGGATGCCTAATTTCTACTACAACAATAAAAATGCTCTGAGAATAGGGGTGACTGAATGACTGGTTCAAAGCTTGCTCCTATTAACCATACTGGGATCATAATTAAGCCAGAAGGAAAAGAAAGAACTGAGCTGAAATGACAATAGCTTTTGTTTACTAAGTATCATGGTAAATGAGGAACAACCTTCTCTCTGTAAGTTGGAGTTAGTTGCCCAATCGTTATTACAGTTTTGGGTTACACATTCTCACATCCTTCAGTAGTTTGCAGTGGATTCCGAAATTTGTATCAGTCCCACATACATTCAGGTATTGGCAAAGCTGCAAATTTATGTTGCAATTGGAAAAAAACAGAGCTTTCTCTTGCAAACCAAAGATTCTATAGAAAAATCCAACAGTGGCAGAGGTAAAAAAACCTAAGCAGAAAACCTTCTCCCATCTTGATAATCAATTTAACCCAAAGGGACATGAGCAGCCATAGGATAAAAAAATACTCTATCCATTCTTACTTTCAGAAGCAGCTCAAGAAACTTTTAATAGACACACAAGGAAAATCATTCCAAGTAGCATGTCTAATTGGAAAGAAAAACGACCTTCAGAATTCAACATTCAACAGAAAATTTCTCAGCTACAATATACAAAAAACTGTATCCATAAACAACTTTTTCTAAACATCAAGCAAATCTATGAGTTCTGACATTTAAATCAAACTATTAGTTGCCTGAAAATAAACTTAATTTAATACAGTAAAAATTTTTGAATATATATTTACAATCAGCAATAGCTGGCAGTACCACAATGACAGTAAATTTTCCTGTAACAGACAATCATAATTTCTGCTTCTTTCTGTATTGCTTTCAAAATTATTCATAATGATCTATTTGATATTTGACCACTCTGGAGCATTAAGTACTGCTTTCTCATAAGTAGTTCTTACAGCCTCACTTCTCTCATCCCTGAATAGTAACTGATAGAAACTCACATAATATCAGTAAAGTCAAGGTTTTTCCCCACTCACTAATTTTTTAACATTTTTCTCAAGATATCATGAAATAAATTTTGAAAGTATTATATCAAAGAAAACTTTTTATTGTCAATGTCTCACATACTTCAGAATATGTTATGTTTCAATGATACAGTACATGTACATAGTAGAAGATCATTTGAGATTACTTCATCTTTCATATTTTTAGAGCGATAGAAAATAAAACTGTTAAACATTTTACATAAGGGAAAATACAAATACTTAGCAAGAGCCAAAGTTTTAACAAACATACTGCCAAACAGAAATATGCAGTATTTGAAATATCTATAATTATTTGTTGTGCTCCCTCTTCTCCAAATTTTATAAATATATAATAACAAAATCCCACCTAATGAAGTATATTAGTGTCATACAATCTTCTTGAGGCGTAAAACTGTCTGATCAGTTCATTAACCTGCTTCTAACCATGCTCTGAAACAGAGATATCTGCGAAATTCAACTGTTTTGGTGAAGTGCAGGCATAGAGCATAGGCTATCAAGGGGTTCATTAATTGAAAAATTAGTGTATGTTCTGAAATTTGAGCACTTATTTAGTCTTAAACTGTTAACTATAGTCTAGTCTATACTTCTATAATGAAAAAGGTAATATTTTCCTGATAAAAAAACCCCAATCAGTTATGAAAGAACTCCTCATGGTAATACACAACATTAATTATCTTTTGAGACGACCAAGCCTACAGATGTTATTGTTTCTTTAAATACCATCTTCATTCGCTTTAGTCTTCAGGTACCTTCCCAGTTTTTCAAGCTGGTAACTGTACTCAGCACACAGTCTTACACTTCATATTCTTCCGTCTATTGTTTTCCTGTTTCTTTCAGGATTACATTCAACTTAATTTATTCTTCCAAAAAATACTAAGTAAGACAGAAGCATTTTTAAATATTTAGTTTATTTGGCACCAGAGCAAAAAAAACGTTTCAGAGAGAAACACAGTTCTGATGAGACACATTTCCATGTAAAAGAGAACATTAGTTATGGAAAAGCATTCTTAATCCAACTGGACTCTTTGTACAAAAAGATGAACATGTCTGCTCCCCTGTTACAGCTCAGCTATGGTACTGCAGGACAATTAAAGCCCATTATTAAAGATTTCAGAGTGAGAGAATGTTCCTATACCCCGTCAAAGTACCCCTCAGTGGCAAAAAGCACACCTCCCACTGAGACAACGGTGATTAGGTTGTCTGCATTCTGAAAGTTATAGCTAATGCAATTCTTGGAAGAAAAGAATGTGCAGCTTCATAATATGCAACTCTAAGCTAATTCTAAAGTAAAATCACAGAACTACAATGTCTGAAAGCCTTTTATATGCTGCAAAACAAAATGGAAAGGCAACTGCTTTTCACTAATGAAAGGTAACAAGGAATTAACCACCTCTTTTCGGTTGTTAGGTTTAATATTACTCGAAAAAGATAATATGTTACTCTTCAATTAGCACACACCTAAATGCAAGTTTCTATTCAAATACTTCTGGGCTATTACCTGAAAGGAAGCAACAAAGATAACTTGGACAAACACTTCCAAACAGATCGTTCATTATCACAGGCAAGTCAGGTTAACTTCAAGCTGATGTCTTGTAACATTGAACACAAGATCAGGCAATCATTGGCAAGCTCAGGGTAACAACTCCATGTGTTACCTGACTACCAGCGAGGGGGAGGTGCTTTTTCCACACATTAGATCTCAGCTGGTAAATGATCAACACCAAAATGTGACTCCTCTGGAACAGAGCTACAGAAAATACTGCTAGAGGTAAAACAGAACCTCACATTCAAAAAGAAGCCAGCAAAAAAATGACATTAAAGTGCCCTTATAAAAAGAGGAAAAAAAAAACAACAGGTATTTTAGCCTTTCAAAGAGATGTTTCTCATGCCCTGGTAACTGAAAACAGTTTTGCCAATGAACATTTTTACAGATATTCTCTGATATACCAGTTCGGGCCATAACATGAAAATATTACAGAAGTAAATAAGCTTTGTGGAAATAAGTGCAAAATAAGAATTAGGGTTTTTTAATTTAAACCCCATATAGTAGAGGCAATAGTACCAGGGCACGGGATAAATTGGAGTCTTCTAAGTACAAAATTCAAACAATCATTTCTCAAGGCTGAGACCTTGATTCTTAATCTTCAAGTCTCAATATTGCTGGCAAGGGAAAAAGAAAAGGCCATTAAAAACAAGGGACATACAATATCAATCTATCTTCTACAGTCTTTAACATTGCTTATCGGTCGTTGCCTTATCCTTCAGATCGTAAGTGAAAAGGCACTTATGGAGTCCTGAGATAAGAAGAAACATAATTCTAATTCCCAAAGGTAATCTATCATAGATAATTTGTTTCTAAGCTGAAAAAAACACCCTCATGCAGTTAAAAATGTGTGAGTTACCAATTTCTGAACGTGAAGTATCTTGGAACTGTGGAATCAACAACTGCTAAAAACAAGACAGTCTTTGAATTAAATACAACTCAAAATACCAACGAATTATTTTTCCATTGTTTTCTATAGCTAAAATTTCTCACTCCATTCCTTAACACATATACTTCACGAATAAATAGAAGGTCATAAAGAAAAATGCAAAAGACACGAATACAGACATGTGCTATATTGATCTCAAAACACACTTCAAACAAAATATCTGCAGATGAGCTCTGCTGTGTAACCTACCTGGTGTGTCAGGCTTGGTGATTTTGAGCTAGAGCTGGAAAGTGCAGAAAACTCCTCGTCAGATAGTAGTACTTGAAGCTTATTGTCTATCTCATTCAGGAGATGAAATTCCATCGTTTCAGGTGTGTACCCTTCTCCTGGTGCCAACCAGCCAGATACAGTCTCCTGTTGAAAGATACAGAAAATACTTAAGCCTCATTCACAAAGGAAACTTTAAGGGTAGTTACATATCAAGTGTATTTATTTTTCAGATAAATCATACTTAATAATAAAATGTACATTTTCATCCATCTCAGTATATGGCTCAAATCTCCCAAATATTCATGTATCTAGCACATTTGAGAGCAACTATGGACAAAACAAGTAGAGACGTTCATACATTCATAGTTTTTAAATATAACTAAGGAGCAACTTAAATGGACAACCACCTTCCATCTGATAAAGGGGTCAAAAAGTGAGAAAGCCTAACCAAAACTAGGCTTGGAATGAAACTGTAGAGGTTCATGCTACGGCAGAAACCACCTGGAGCCAAATCTCAAATGGAAGGTATGAGATGTAATGTGACACTTGCAAGGTACCACCAAAGAAGAAAACAAGGCGTTCACAGGAAATCAAAGGAACTGCTCTGAGGTCAGTAGCTGCCATCCTGCAAAGCCCCTATATGTTATCACAGAAACCTGGGAGAGACAGAAAGCAGAGAGTTCTTTTCCTGATCATGACTTACATGAATCTTTCCTCTTGATAGCAGTTAATACCTGAATAACACATATGAATATATATTCCTACTACATACAGTTGCATATTATGAGTGAGCTAGGCCACTTAACCCAAGAAAATGAGCTCGTACCCACGGACAGATGCAGGTTCTCCACAGCAACTTGGCACTCCTGCCTCACACTCAGGGAAGCAAGTCTGGACAACCCCCATTCACTGGGTATGAGAGTAGCAGATTACATCTCTGTCCTGACCACAATGAAACACCAGATAGGACCTTAGAAGAGCAAGGATGTGTGGAAGGACATGAGTGTGTTGCTGGTTTCCTTTCTTTTTCCTACCAGAATAGGACCAGTACCTTGCCCTAAGACTCTAAACATCTGTCTTGCAACAAATTCATGTCCACCGTTTGTTTCCAGCTTCCAGATTAGTCCTCTGGCTATTCAAGCAGTTGCATCCATACAAGAGGAGGAAATACCAGCTTCCAATTACAATACCACTGCTATGAGCTCATTTGTGGTTCATCCCCATTACCATAAAGCACACTAGTTGCAAAAATGAAAAAAAAGCATACCCCAAACACCTGTCATAAATTATCTTCATAGTAAATGGGAAAAAAAAAAAGAAAGAAAGAGACTCAAGAGAGAGTCGTCCTTTTTGTGAAACAAAATCAGATCTAATGCTTTCTCATACAAGTATGATGAGACACAACGAGTGAGCCTGATCAGACCTGAGCTGACTCCAAAAGAACCACTCATAAATGTCTTAGATGCTTGCCAGCTTTGTGGAAACACCTCTTCAGGTGAGACCATGACCCCCAAAATGTAAGTATCCAGCACAGTACTACATTTGTGTCAGGTTAACCACCCCCTAGTCAGAGAATGAAGATCACAGTGCAAAAACACAGAAATGACTCTGCAGGAGTCCAGTAAGATGTAACTGGGCTCATTAGCTACAGCTCAGTGTCTATATCCCATACTCCAAATACTCAAATTACCCCAGTAGTCATTTTACTCCAGGGTGAAATGGACTCACACATTCTCTTTTGTATTTTCAAGATGGCTTTGCTTGGAAAATAAGCTTCTGTCCTGTCAATGTTTCCTGTGTGTTAACTCAGAACAATACTTCTATAACAGCACAGTCAGTGCTTACTGTGGAACATCTGAAACAAATTATACCCCTACAGCTTCAGCTTTGACAATTAGATTAGCATGAATATGTGTACTTCTGAAATATTTTAAACACTCATAAAACATTCTTTCAAAAAGTGAGAAGTGCTGTTTGGATATTTGGCATATATAGTAGTACAAATCAAATGAAGTTATCTAATCCACATTACCGCACACAGAGGAATTCATACAGCATAACCAGATCTGCCTTGATTGACAGCCTCCAAAACACTACTTCAGCCAATGTGATTGCACCAGCTTTTTAAAAATCAGAATAAAACAAGATGAAAGAGGCCATCAACTGGATAGCTACCTGAGCCAGCTTGAAGCTGTCTAGATTACTCATTAGCTGATAATATCCTCATGATCTTTGTTATGAAGCAGCCACAGGAAATGCCTTACCCATAATAAAATTCAAATGTGGGAGAGGAAGAATCCATCACCAGAACAGACAGGTCTAAGAAACTATTAGCCTTTCTTTTACTCTACTTTGATAGCAGAGTTAGGAGCTTTTTTCTTCAAAGAAATTATCTAGTACAGACTAGAGTAACCCGTAAAGTACCATTCTTGTTCATGTTATCAAGAACATACAGCAACACACGTCCTCTGAGATGATCTACTTCATATCTAATATTAACAGTAAAATCTCTATAGATACATGACAACATGATAGTGACATGTGCCCAATGCAAAATGTGGACAAATGTTACACTTTTCCATTGCCTCAATGCCTTGAGAATTGGTGCAAAAAAAGGTACATGTTGTTAGTTGGAATTTGCACGAGCTGTTCTGCACAAATACCTCTAAATTTTGTGACGGACACTAGCTTAAAGAGAAAGAAAAGCTAGTAACTACACATTTTGAGAGAATACTTTTGCAATCTGTAAAATAATTTTTTTTAAAAAAGCCACTATTCCCTAGGTCGGAAGGCTATGTTTACAAATAGAAGGTTGTTTAAAACATCTTCAGACCTTTAAATGGTGACATTTATCAAACTGAAGACTATCTCCTAGAAACAATGACTGGTGGAACACTCAAATACTCTTTGTTACTCTCCATGAGGATTCTTTTTACCCACTTCAGCTCCTGCTATTCACTGAAGTATGCAGACTGTACACCGTTTAACGATATTATGTTAAAGCATAGATGTCTAATGCTTAAGCAGACTTTATATACTTTTAAGACAGAGTGAGTTGGAAGCCACAGAAAGATGCCATGTTATCTTTCTAAATGGACAGGTAAGCTTCATAAATGTGCATTCCCCAATTGCTGCATTTTGAAGTCCATTTATCAGTCGTCGAAAAAATGTTGTTGGGAGTTTTTTGCAAGTAGTTGCTGGCCCTTCTCCCTGACACTACAGCACTAACCACTCAGATTGATACTCCACAACTTCACATTTTATGCAAAGAAAATAGGTAATTTTCTCCAAGTGTAGTTCTAAGGTTCCTCCCTTTTCTTTTACATTCTGCTGTTAGTAAAATTAACAAAGAAACCAATGAGAATTCATTTTTGGAGACAAATCCAACAGGATTTGTCCATCTTTTCTCCTATTTCAGTAGGGTACTACATGGTAGGACTAAGACGAAATTTAAATTTACTGTGAAAATAAGCCAAATACAACAGGACAGTACAGATTAAATTTGTCATACCTCAAAATCTTGCGATTCAGTTCCATCTTCCGTATCTTTCAATAGTTCAATTAGCCTTCTCCTTTCTCCCTCAAGCATAACAAACTGGTTTCCTGAATCCTTTGCTAGCTGAAATATTTACAAAAAGAATAAAACCCATGCTTTAGAACTCCACTTTGGTCAAACAGCACCAAAACAAAGTTTTTAAACTCTATGAAATTAACATCCAAATCTTGTTTATTTCCATGATACAAATTATCACTCTGACAGAAAAATATAGCAGCCTACATATAATAAATTTATAATCTTAGTCTTTGATATAGCAAGAAGGCAAATATTTTTCATTGGATGAAAAATCATGGTAGCTACTATGTCCTCACAGGAAAAAGAAAGCAGGAAAATCAAGGGATATATTTTCTGACAAAGAGCGCTCCCATGCAGGCTACACATGAACAACCTGTATATCTATCCCTTATTTATGCATAAGGACATCATCCTTTAACTTAACAGTAACTTAACATTTTTTAAAAATCTTAGGATACTGCCCTTTAAACAAGCTATGTCCAGGCACAAACAGAACAATTCAGTTTCCAGTACTCTCTAGCAAGTACATAGAAACAGTATTATCCCAACCAATATGAGCATCAAGTTGAAAACTACCTAATACAGTACTCTGCCATAGACAATAGTTTTAACAGAAAGGTAATTTTTTAATTTATGCCTAATTAGCTTTTAAGGCTCTTGATTTAAAAAAAAAGAAAAAAAAGCCTGTCTTCAAAAGTATTTATAGACTAATTTTCAGCTAATATTTTTAAAAATGTTATTGGTTTTATGCTTTAATGCTTACCTCAATGTTCTTTTTAATGAAATGCTGGCTGGTTTTGGTTTTGCTATGCGTTTTTTCTGCTGGTTTTTCTGTTTCTAATTCACTTGGACCATCTGATGTTTGAGGAAGAAAAGTTGCTACATTATAATCATTCCTATTCTGAATGATTCTGATTCAACAAGAGCTGTAATAACATCGATCCCATTCAAATCTTTAGCAAACATATAAAGTCAATAGACAAACTTTTTGTCTGATGTTTTCATTATTTATGTAAATAATATTGTTATATTTAAAACATACTATTGCAAAAATCTAATTTCATTTTCAACTTTTTATTATATGAGATCACTCAGTGTTACAAAGGCTAAAATACTTTTGGATTTCTGACCTCAAAAATGTTAAACATGGTGGCCTTAAAAGCCACGGCATTCCTTCAAACCCTATCATCATCGCAGTTTTCTCATCATTACAAAACCAGACAATAATTTTTTTGAAAACCACAGAACTATCTGGAGACATATCAAGTACATTTTTCTAAATAAAACAGCTGAAAAACAGATGATATCGTTGATATTATTATAGCACAGCTTATAAAACAAATTTTGTTAAAAAATAAAACTCATCATAGAGCTGTAAATCTATTAAACAGACACATGATATTCTAATAACAATGGGTTTTTATCCATGACAGAATAAAAGGCATGTATTCTGTTTTTCAGAGACTTTTACCATGCTTAAAATAACAAATCCTTTACAAACAGCAAATATTTGTCACATTAAATAACCAGTCTAATCAACTTCTAAATCTCAAGAACTACTTCAAAAGCAGGCATGGTACTTTTTGCTTTTCTGGAAAGTAGAAATTTGAAAAATAGGTGGGCTATTTCGCTACAAAAAAATGAATTTGACATGTTAGATAATAGAAGACAGGCTATGAGAGTTTATATGGAAGTAACTCTTTTTCAGAGTGAATAGAATGAAAGCAAACTCCCAAAGATATGATATAAATTTCATGCACACACAAACCTTAAAGGCGTTGGATCTGACCAAGAAACCCCCTCACAGTTCAAATGCACAACTGTTTACTGAAAGCATCTTGAGCCTTCTTTACCATTACCAGGTGTGGTGGTTTGGAAGTTTGGAAGGGCTTCTGTGGCTGACACAAAGCTGATGGTTGATGGACAGGTTGCTAAACCAGTTAAATAAGCTGGTAACGCCTCCGTGATGTACAAATTTGAGGAAGGAGGAAACATAAGAACTTCCTTTTCCCTGCTTCCCCACTGAGGGGTGAAGGGGGGGAGCCCCCCCGGCCTCCGTCCCGGAGCGGGCCCGGGCCCCCCCCGGCATGGCGGCACAGGGCCAGGCCACCGGGAGAAAAGCCACCCCGGAGCAGGAGCAGCCGCACGGCTGGAAAGCTCCCCCCACTGAGCCGGGACCATGCGGCTGAGAGTCGTCTGAGGCCGCCACGGCCTGCACAGAGCCGGCGAGCCCACGCGGGGCCAGCGGGCCCTTTCATGTAGCCAGCACGGCTCACGCCGAATCGGAGAAAAACATCACGCAGCCGGTAATGAGAGGCAGGGTGAGTCTTTCCTGAGTCAGAAACCAGACAAGATCAACTTCTCACCTGCAGCTTTACAGATACCAACTTCCTTCCAAGTCAGAGAGGAAAGAAAGTGCTGTCATGTGAGGAAGCCAACATGGCGGCAATACGGTCAGTGGGGGAAGGGAAAGAGAGGAGGCGCTCCCAGCGCCGGTGCTGAAATTCTTCTTGCAAGCCGTGGTGAGGACTATAATACAGAAATTTGTTTTTCCCTATAATTCACGAGATGAGATACATGGAGGGATGCAGAAATCCATGAGCAGCCTGTGAAAAGAAGGTGCTAGAGCCTACAGATGCTGTGAAAGGCTTTTAGAGATTGAAGAAGAGAACATTTGCTTTTCAGGCTGAAATGGCTCATCCTTAAAAGACTAAAACCCCATGACTATTATTGACCCGTTATGGCAGTGTGGGAAGACTGCAAGATCCATGGGAGGGATATTTTTTCACTGCAGCAGATTTTGGGACAACTGTTGCTTATTGAAGTTCGAAAACCACGTTAGAGAAGTTCACAGAGAAGTATCTTCCGTGGGAGGAATCCCATGGCACAGAAGAAGAAACTCTTTTCCTTAAATATAAAGAAAGACTCTGAAGAAATGAAACACTGACCAAAACCCCATGTTTGTTTCCCTTGCGCGGTTTGGTGGAAAGAGGGAGGTACTGGAAGAGAAAGGTGTTCTGGAAGTTTGCTTTGGTTTCTCCTTATTCTTTTTACTTTTAATCCTTTTAGTAATAAATCCTCTTTATACTGTTAAGTCTGAGCCTGTTTTGCCTTGAAGTTATTCCGTTTTCCTCAATAATCCTTATTTCACCTCATAAAAACGAAGTTTCAATTTCCCCTTCTCTGCTTGGTTATAGCAGAGGCAAATAAATAAATAATTTTCACTGGTGTTTGGCGCCTAACCAGTGTCAACCCGCAACACCAGGCAACACCATGAATATGTCAAGGAACTGGATCACATAGGAATTTAACAATCAACATAAATATGACAAGTTGCATCCTGAAATGAGCAGAACTCACCAAACACCAACATACCACACAGGGTATACATTACTTTTAAGCTATATCTTTCACTTGACTGTAGAATAGCATTTTTGAGAGGGAGCTATCATACAGATCATCTCAGAACATTCAAGTAAAGAAGGGACAGACATGGATCACTGAGACAAAGAACACACTGAAGACTGCCATGGGTAATTAAAAAAGAGATTCTACCTCAATAAATTTTGCATATGCGTTTTGGTAGATTTGACGCATATTTCAAAGATTTGGTACAAATCTTGATGAGACTGATGAGGTAACAGTATAAAACTAGTGCATACATTCTGCTTCACAAGCTCCTTTTGTTCAGGGTCTGCCTTTATGACTGACAGCTGTGACACAGAAATCCAAAAGCAACCAAAACAGTAAGTCTTAGCTATTCAGACACCACATCAAAAGCCTCCAGCAGAAATAGTAAAAGTCATTTAAACCAATATATTGCTCACAAGCTGTAAGCAATCTCTACTTCATGCATTCCCAAAGTAGAAACATGAAGAACATCTCAAAATAGAGCAACTGATAGCAACTCCCAACCATGCCTGTACTGGAAGCTCCAGAAGTCCGTGCTGTAACGAATACTGGTAATGAAGCCTGCCATTGCTATTCAAGGGCACTCCAGCACAACTCAGACATTTTGAAAAAGGAAGCTGAGGGTCAAGCTTCATTTTAAGGGAGGAATGAAAATACATGGTAGAAAGACAGAGAAATTAAAAGCTCCAGCCCACAAAGTTAAGGTCACATACTGGTGAACTAAGACAAGTGGTAAAATGATAAAGGAGCTGGAGTCCATGTTTAAAAATTAAAACATGCAGTCACATTCTACAAACTGCAGAGATACTGCTGCCATCGATGCTTCAGCCCTGAAGAATGCACTTTTATTTTGTCTTTGTCATCTTAGCCAGTCACCAGGAAGATAGATTCCTTCTGTTTACACAGAATGGTAGTTGACAAAGAAATAAACAATTGCAGCTGATATCAATGGCAGCTGAAGCTATTATTCTTATATCACAACACATGTGAAAAGTTACTCAACCACACAAATTCAAATTTCGAAAAGGGAAAGAACAGAGGGATACAAGCACCATTCCATTTATTTTGATATGTTGGACACACTACACCACTAACAGCATTTGAAATGTCTATACAGTGCACGGTAACACACAGTCTCTAAAAGAACCAGCAGGTGTTTGAGTTTTGCCAGAAAGTACTTATTTCATAGAAGCAATGCAGACTTTATAATAATCAGCACAGCAAAATATAAAATACAAGTTGTCTAAAGATTTGTTTGACACAAATCCATACAATTTCTGCTGAAAACAAAATAATTACAGAACAGTTACAGTTAGATTCAGCACCACTTGTCATTTCTAAATGGTTTCTTGAATAGAAGCCTATTAATAAAAGCTATGATACCTTAGAGTAATAGCAAAGACAAGTTTTTAAAGAATTTCCATGAAGAATCAATGATACATTTTACAATATATCTGTTACACACCTCTTCCTTTTGAAATGAAAGAAAAATGGTTTTATAAACCCAAAAGTAAAAATTTTCTTAGCATGTTGAGTAAAATGTTTTAGATAAGTCACAAAACCATTCTCTTCTTTCATTTGCAAAAAATGTAAGAACTGTCACCGTTCCAGTAACCTTGCTTTTTCCCATTTCATTGGCCTTGCCACAAAGGCTGAGTCTTCATTACCCACTCATTGTACTTGTTGTTTTGCCATTTCTAAAAATACAAACTATATCATTATTAAAGCTTACCCTGGTTTTCTTGGGCTTTATGGCAATCATAATCTTCAGGATTCATGTGTGTGTGAAATACTGAAGTATATATTTCATCTTCTTTAGCACAGGAGGGATCTGCAAGGAATTTTTTCCAGTAAAATTTAATTGAAATGTATTTAAAGAAGATCTAGCATCATGTGTATCATACTATAAGACCTCACACTTGGAAAGCAAAGAAATTCACTTGAATGAATTATATAAGCATCCTATTTCTCAAGAAATAAAGAAGGGGGAAAGTGTAAAGTGAGTCATAAGTATGCTGTTTCTTATGCCTCTGTTCTTGTTTTTAACAACTACTGCCCATAGAGGACAATTCATCACATTCTCAAAGATATAGCCCAAGGCCCTAAAGCTCAAATGCCTCTGCAGACACCATGTGGCAAGTCATCTAAAACTGTGAATGACAATAAAGCATCCAGGTTTTCACAGCTGGTGTTTGCTTGTGCATGAATTATTAGACTTCCAAGCGGCTTAGGTCAAGGGCATAGTCTAGAAAAACAGTGTTCAAGCATCCTAGTTGTTCCAGCTACTCAAAGAAAAAAATAAATGAAGTATTCCTATGTGTCAACTGGAAATATAAGTTAGAGCAGGAAGTTGCAGTCTGTACACTTAGCACTTACAGAAAAGGAATCGTATTGCAAAGAACCATATGAATTACATGTGATTTTCACAATGAAAAAACCACACAATAAACAGTAATAATGAAGTGTAATGGACTCAAATGAACAAATGATTTTTTTAAACAGAGCATGAGGTAAGGAATTTCAGGCTGTTTAATTCCCGATTTACCTTTCTGAGAGTGTGTCAGAAGGTCTTGTTGTGACTGAAAGGCTTGGAACACTTAAGTTACTAATGATTTTGTGCTCAAACTTGTGCTTGATTTCACAGCTACATTAAAAGCTATAATAGCTCTCATATATCATTTATTTCATAAAGCTCTATCAAATTCAAGTTCTGAAAAGCAAAATATATCAAATGTATTCTGTTTAAATATCAACAAGGGCAGCCATCAAGACGCTCATTTAATTAAATAAATATCTAAGTAAATAAGTAAGACCTGAAAAGTAAGGCACTAGCATGTTACAAAAAAGATAAAGATCAAGCTGGAGGAAAACTATAAATCTAAACTATACCGTTTTGTCAGTGCAGTACACCAGGAACCACGTGATGCACATGGTCTCTACAGGAGTTACTTTTGAAATAAAGGAGCAGTCATATATATGAAATAAAGGAGTTAGCAGTCACATAGTCTTGCTTGTCTACTGTTATTTTAATATATCCTGACATCTACTGGAGACTGTCTTAATATCACCCGTATCAAATTCTGTTTTCTTTCCTTAGTAACCCACACTTTAGCACAGAAATAAAAGCAGGTTACATTGTAATAGTAAGTTTTGTTGAAATATTTTAACTACACATTGCTGCCATTATTATGCGTGTATTTCCAACATTCAAGCTGAGACTTTTGCTCAGCAGTAACCATTCAGACTCAAATCCTTATTCTGTCCCCAACAAGAAAGGAGATAGGATGTACCACAATTCTGTTTCTCTTTACTTACCAACTGTGTCATGCCACGATGAGAACAAAGCTAAAAACTGGTTTGTGTTTTCCACCTCCTCGTGGCTTCCTGTGGTTCTGATAGACTATTCAAAATAAATAAACTGTGTATGTATAGATACATGCATGTATTTAAATTAAATTCTTGAAATACATTGTCTGCTTATCAGATCTAATGAAATTCAGACCCTACCAAAAATTACTCTTCCCACTTTATTTTGTTCTTGAGGCTATCTGAATGTCTCCTGAAGTTATGATAAGAGCATGGTGAAACTTTAAAGCCTCTGTTACATACTGTCTCTTATTTGGAGACCACTTCGCAAGACAAAGTTCTGTAATGTGGTTGTGGCTCCAAATCCAAATCCAAATAAATTATGAAAAGCAGTCAAACCAATCACGGTTTTTTAGCAACTCACATTTCTATTCATGTAAAACAGAGGAAATACTAACCTGTTTCAAGGCATTTAACTGCTAGAGGCCCAGACAGGGATAGGATAAAGGAATTTGTGCTGTAGCATTCTTATGTCTTCTTCAGGGGGCATCTCTAATTTCTTCAACAACAGACAGTACTGAAATAGCTGGGCCTAAGAAGGACCACACTTGAGCAGAATAAACCCTTTTCAGCCTGGGTTCACAGACATTACCTCTTGACACACCTTACCCTCCCGGCAAGTGCTGAACTCAAGCATAATCCTATGCTACTACACCACACCCAGACAGCTGTATATTTGGCAATCGGTCTTATCAATTTTTAAGGGCCATGTCCTTCTTTCAAAGCCTGCCTAGACAATATTTATTAAAAACTATCCAATCTCACTTTTTGAGATCCATGTCTTAATTTTAGTCAGCCAGCTGTGAATCATTTAATAACAAGGCTTCTGCGAAATATGGTAATTATGTAAGACAGTACTCTAAGGTGCACCAGTCATAAAATAAGCAGAACACTTGTAACCTGAAGTTCTTCCCAGAGCATTGCCCTCATTTCTTTGCCTTGCTTCTTAATTACTTTTTCCTTAATACGCTGTTTTTCAAGCATTGTGTCAAGTTTATTCATTTTCTTTACAGCTGCTTGAATCTGAGCATTTATATCTGTGTCTTCAGAATATTTCAAGTCGGAAGAGTCTGCTGTAGAATATATTTAAAACTAATGTTAGCTTGAAACATGTCAACTTAAAAAAACAAACACTAAAAAGCAGTTCAAGTAATTTGGCAACAACCATAGACAGGAGTACAACATTCTCAAGCATATATTAATTTCTAAACCTGTTTGTAGCAGGGAAAAATACAGAAGTCTTTGCAACAGAGTGCTGAATCAAACTCTGAGTTGTAGCAGTTGGATATAGAGGTGTGGGAGAGGAAGAGTCACCTAATTTGGGCAAGTGATTTGATTCAAATTTTTAATGGAAGAGTGACAAGATCTCCACAGTATCAGCAAAAATCACTAAGTGCAAAAATTAAAAATAATTTATTCAGCCTGACTAGTAGAATACATGTTGAAATGAGTAATTCTGGGGTTAAGAGAGACTCTATAATCTTTCTGCCTTTAAGCATTAAAGAAGTTTCAATCTTGACTTATGTCTTAGCCAAACCAGATTCTGATACTGGTTCTAGAAAAATGTTGCTATAAAAAATAAAAAAACTGTGAAACATGATAGAAACTACCATTACTTAATTAAAGTAGATTTCTATATTGTCTCATTTTTTTCCCTAAATATGTAGATTACAATTATAACTTTTACCTTTTCCCCTTCCTATAGCATCCTCATGCTCTGTCCTCTTCTATGGTTTCCATATTAAGAGTAGAGGAAACACTTGTAGCACTGTCCCTATCCCACAGACTTCCAAGTTTTGGAGTCCTGCAACACTCTCTTTCATTTCCTAATCTTTTGAGGTCAAAGGCTTTACATAGCCATTGATCCAAGCATTTACTGTGATGCATTGGTCTACTTTATGCCATAAAAAGATGAGACAACGAGGGGAGAGCTAAAAAAATCTAAGTGAGCTACAGAGGACAGATGGACCCAAGGACAGACGGTAAAAAAAAGCACTTATTTCAACTGGCCTGAACTCAGCAGATTGATTTAAACCTAAAACTACTGAGTGAAGCTTTAGGTTGAGTTCTACACAATTTCTGTTCTGTAGATATTAATACCATGTTTGGTGACCAGCATTGCTGCACTGGATAGGATCACCACTGAATTCTGCCTTATTAGACTGATTGAATCTATGGAAAACTCAAATTCTATTATAACATTAAAGAAAATGAATATCCATTAATAAAACAATCTCTTAATGAAGAATTCATCCAATACCTCTTGAATAGCATAATTCATATACATGTTCAATTTGTAGTATTATTTTATAACTATATACTATACACACAAATATGCTACCATTACAAACTCTCTTAGAAGCATTAATAAGAAAAGGAAAAGGTTTTATTGCACTGCTCATTTTATACACTTGAATGTACTAGCTGATTTGGCATTACCTGGTTTCCCTGGGGAAGCTTCACAGAATTTCGACATCTGTGTTTCAATGCTTTCATCTCCAGAATCTGAATTGGAGCTACATCCTGAAAAACACAGGGAAAAGCTTTTCACAATAAACCAGACACATTTTTGTCAATTAGGGATCACCGCAGAGCCCTTGCAGTGGATTAGTTTAAAAAATAGTATGTAGTAGTACACCAGGACTCATGTTAAAAACAGGAGCAGGAATCAAGGGATTTCTTTTGACCCCAATTCTGTCATGAATTTCAAGATGGTATCCAAATATATGCTTCATTTATTGGCCTTTGCATCTCTATTTGTAAACAGACACACCAGAACATTAATCCATTACCATGAATAGAAAGATAGAAGAATGCCATGAAACACTTCTGCAAGTGCTTCAATTAAAGTTATACTGCATACTTATATTTAAAGTATTTTATTAGGATTAACATTTTTCATTTGTTCAATACTGTAACTTACAACCATAAATTCCAATCTTTTGGATATGTGGACCATTATTAGGATACAATGTTTCTAACAAATGATGATGATTGCTCTGAAAAGTTTAATAAAAACATCTTAATGAATACACTTTCTAACATGATTCCATGGAACACACACAGATTGGTTTTCCTGATCTTTCAAGCCAGATCACAGGTTATGATGCCACCAGACATTTACTGTACTGTCCTGACAGTAATAACACATTTCTTTCAAAGGTGGATTCCAAATAGTGAAGAGAAGTGAAGGTACAGATTTTGCCATCTTCTTTTCTAGACTTCTACCTATTTTCAACCTCTTTTTCCTCCATCCATAGAATTTTACCCGAACTATAAAAATGTGATATTTGGTCTAGTCACAACACAAGAAAGTATCAGTCATTCCCACACCTGACAACTCATTGGGATTCCATAGACACTTCTGAAGAAAGATGGTCATACTCTCCACTGTGGTTTGCTGATCTGTTCTTACTTCCTGGACATCAGATTTATCTCTGTCATCACCTTTGTTTTCTGCTGGCCAGCAATCTTCTAGACTGCCTCTCTGATAACCGTCAGCCAAAGTGACAGGTGAATCAACCTATGAAATGCAAATTATTACCACCATGAAAACAGGGATGTTTTGGGTGAAGAAGAAGATAACCACAATACTCACATGCTATCACAAAGGACAACAACAATTCTGTACAATACTGCAGCGTACTTCTTAAATAGAAGAACCATTTTCAGGTCTGATACACAGCTCTTGTTCTTAGATTTCACATCGATTCTCAAGCTCATCATTCCACAAACTGTCAGATTTGGGATTGCCAGGCTAGGAATTTATTCCAAAGGTTTATGCCATTTCTGCTGCAGCAGAGAGTACAGATTACCCCTTAAGAGCCTGTGTGTACAACAGCCTCATCTTTTTCCAGACACTGAGAGAACTCTGCAACACATAGCATCCCAATCTCTTGCTCACACTACAGAGTTTTTTTATAGTCTTTGAAGGGCTGAAAAGCTTATGATTAATTCATCAGTCTCAAGAGATTTCCATTTTCATTCAATAGCCCATAAAGTTTAGGTCAGAACTTGGGTTCAGACTTAGCAGCTGTTAACCTCAATATTTGACTGTGAACCTATAAAAAAATACTTTAACACTTCTGTGAAGCATACAGGTATGATCCCATTCTACAGACAAGTGAGCAGAGATACAACACAATTGGACTAAGCTAAGTAAATCAATCTAAATGTCTAATTCCCAAGTCCTAGTTCCTACATCCCAACAAATTTATCACATATCTGGTCCCCAAAATTAAGTTAATCTCCAATATTAATTTTCTCGGAGGTTGAATGAACACCTTCTTGCAAGAGACTTTGTTGAATCCCTGAAACTGACATTTCTTAGAATACTCCAAATTGGTTTTTAAAACTGATTCAAACATATCCTGAAAGAGCCTTGTAGTAAAAAATTTAACTTCTAAGGATTGCTCAAATGTTTTCTTTTAATAAGCAAAATAATTTTTTTTCCTACTGAAATTTAAAAGCACAAATGGGATGAAAGTGAAATTATTCATACACCTGTCATCCATCAACCAACTACAGTTGCGTATTTACGTATTAGTGAGAGAATTCAAATGTTTTTCCTTAAAGTAGAATTTATTTAATAATCCAATTAAATATAAAGAGGAAGAAAACCAAGTTTTCCAGGCTGCAGTGCTGAATTGTCCTTTTTGTGGCAAATATAAAAGCAACACAGATTCGAAAAAACTGAACTAAAAATCATTCCAATCCTGCATAAGGAGCAGACCACATTCATGAACTTTCACATAAGCCCTCAGCACATCTGCAGAGCGCAAAAATATGTATGAAAGTAAAAAAGCAGAATATTACTTCTTTAGCATTCTACGATGAAGAATTAGGCATAGAGGTTTTAACCTGCTGAAGGCAAGAGAAATTACCTTTTGCAAACACGGCTCTGGGGTTAATAACTCCATGTATGTATTTAAAGATCTACAATTACGTCTTGAGCTAGATGCAGGCCTTGAAATTTCATCCAAGCTCCCACTTTTAATATTCACTGTTACCTAAAATTGGGAAAAAAACCCAAAAGCAACATTCCAAATTAACATAACAGTTTCATAATAAAGCACTACAAGCCCTGCAATATTTCAGATATAGATCATGTAATTTTCAAATGCTTTCTAGCAACTCCATATTGAGAGGTTTTTCCAGTTTAGACCAGCTTGCCACTCAAGTATGTGCTTTTTAATATATATACAAATATATATTTATAACATCAATCCAATCAAAGTATTCAAACATGCTTACTATCAAAGACACTTTGAATGGCGTACATCTTACATGTAACCTCACAACAGAGGAATTATCATGGCTCTTCTTTTTTCTTCTAATCATTGGACTGACAAAGTTAGCACCAACAAAAGAATGAGGGCATTTTAGACACATCTTGAACACAACTAAAACAGCCAAATGCTACTTATGTTCAAATGGGAAGTTCCTAAATCTAAGCGATCACATTCCCAATCAGTTCAATTTTGAGTTTAATCCCCAGAAATGCATGTTTCTCTGCAAGAAACTGTGTGAGTTCCCAGGAATTAGACGTCTATCTCAGTGCATGACACGTACTGGCAATTCTCAGAAGGCTCGAGTGAATACAAGTCTCTATTTCAGTACAAGGCAGGGAGGCAGACAGGGAGGAAAGGAGGCAGGGAGGCAGGCAAGGAGGAAAGCAGGCAGGGAGGGAAGAAACAGGCAGGAAGGGAGAGAGGAAAGTAGGGAGGCAGGCAGGGAGGGAGGAAGGCAGGCAGGGAGGGAGGAAGGCAGG
>VZTA01000158.1:0-10153 GCA_013398855.1 Mohoua ochrocephala | reverse complement strand
AGGGCGGCAGGGAGGAAGGAAGGGAGGAAGGGAGGAAGGCAGGGAGGAAGGCAGGGAGGAAGGCAGGGCGGTAGGAAAGCAGGCAGGGCGGCAGGAGCCCCGTCCTTACCGCGGGAGGGCAGCAGCGCCGGGCGCCGCCGCCGTTGCCCTGACGACCAGGCCGGCAGAGTCTCGCGAGAGCTGCGGGCTGTCCCGGCGCGGCGTGGGCCCGGCGGTGGCGGGGCCGTTCCCGCTCGGTTCCCGCTCCGTTCCCGCTCTGTTCCCGGTGCGTTCCCAGGGATCCGGACGTGACCGAGCTCTCCCTGAGCCCGCGGGGAGCCCCGCTGCAGCGCTGCCCTCTCCGTCCTGGTAGAGAGGAGTGCTGCCTGGAGGGCGCTTCTTCCTCCGAGCCCCCCTGCCGGGCCCGTTTGAGCAACAGGAGAGAAAAGTTACTGTGCTGTCCCTTCTGAGCAGTGTCTGTGCTGTGAATTGTTTGTGTTCTTTGCGTAGTCTTCTTTGTCTAGGCTTCTGCATTAATTATGTCATGCTTGCACACAAGGATAGTTGAATCATTTTCAAATAAACCCATTAAAATTTAAAATTATTACTGTGGTCACTGTTCTTACAAGAATACTCACTGTTAATAAGGATTTAATTAATAAGGGGAGCATGATTGCCTTCCTAATCCCATCCCTTTTTATCTTTCTTGCATTTAAATAAAATGTGAGGACTAATTCCCCTGGTCCGATGAACTTAAAAAAAGGGCCCACAATTCCAGGCTCCTACTGCTTCTTTTGATACCCATGCGTGTTAAAATCAGGTTTTCATTGGCAGTAAAAATTCACAAGAAACAGTTTCTTCTGAAGAAACAAAGTTCATCTCGTTCAAAGTAAGGTTTTAATTGACAAATCTTTTGTGCCAAAATAAATCTTAATTAGCTAGTGGTATGTATTGGGCTCTGCAGTAGAGTTTTTATTGATGCTTACAGTGTATGGTGTTTTACTGTCACATATGCCACTAAAAGAGCAATTTTTCCTGGTATTTAGTGTAGTAACGATGCAGTGTGGTTCACAGTTTAAAAATGAAGACAAACAGAGAAAATGCATTAGTGAACCCTGTGTGGTTTTGCCTCCTCCCGAAGCATGCTGAGCTCTGGTGTGTTAAAATTCTAACATAAGTCTTGTGATTGCTAATGCAATACCATAGTGGTGTTTGGAACCTGTGATGCTTTTCAGATGGTGCAGATGATGATTTGAAGCAAAAAACAGGAAAACGCATGTTTACATCTGCAAGTTGAATATCTAAGGCCAGTAGTGACAATGAGAAAGCAGTAGAATGGACGGTATCGTTCAGAACTGGCTAAACTAAAATACAAGTTTTCTGTATTAGGAATTACATTAGCTATGAATAATGAGCTATGGCAAGCACCTAGGTATAACTGCCTCAATATTTGTTTTTTTCTACAGTACAGTGCATATGCTTAACAGCTGACAGAGTTTGACTTATTACCAGCTTCCCTATTACAGACTGCCTACAGCCTCACAAGAGCCTGTGGAAGGAGACCATCCAGTTCTGGATCGGGTTACAAACGGACATAAAACTCCTTTGAATTTGGTGCAGGAATAGGCTTCTTACTGGTGCTTGTCCATGTAGAATCAGTGAAGGTTTCCTTCCACACCTGAGATTGAGTAATAATGGCTTAGCAGGGATATCTCAAACCACAGTTGATCTTACGATCTGCTATGTGTGCTAGAAGACCCAGACATGAAAAGAAGAGGTTCACAGAGTTCATCTCAAATCCTGTAAATCAGGTCATGAGAGTCTTCCTCTCCAATAAGAACTGAACTTTAGTAACATTAAATAACTTTAATAAATGATGCTAATAACATTAAATATTACATAATCTCAAATATTGTTATAGGTGGCAGGTGTACTTATACTGAAGCTTGAACTAGAAAAGCAGAATCAAGGGTGTGCTTTCTTTTTTTGCCTTTCCAGGAAGAGGTCAATTTTGTTCCAAGATAAACTAGATACTTCTCTGAAAAATGACAATTTAAAAAAAAAAATAAAAAGGTTGGAATGGAAAAGACTCTTGTGTCTAGGAAGTGCACAGCAAGAAAAGTACTCCAAGATGTGCTTTTCATCCTAAAAGATAGGTTATAACATGATGAAATCACATTTAGACAAGCCGTCTTGATGCTCAGAACACAGTTGTCATAGTAACAGAATTCAGTCATCCTTTTCTCCCTAATCCAATCAAAAAGAAACACAAACGAAGGGGGAAATACAGGGAACTTGTTCCAAATTACTACTGCTTACCTTCATACTCCTCTTCTGAAAAGCCATTTAATACACAAATAGGTAGCCAAACAACTTTCATTTTATTTCCTCATACATGTTGGAGAGGAAAATATCAAGATTTTTTAAATTCTCATTAGTTATTTACCTTTGATTATTTTTTAATATCCTCCTGTGTACTTACCTGAAGTGCCTTTTATTTAACATAGGCAATATTTCTAAGGCAGACTGTAGCAGTTGCAGTACTCAGGTTAGGACAAGCAGAGCTAATATTCACTGTATTAATTCCTCTAAATGTTAGGGCAATAAACAGACTCTTTTCTTGCAAAGGACAAGTGATTATGTAGTAGTATGTGCCAAGGGCAAAGAGCCATGAACTTTGGGCCATATTCAAATTTTCCCAGAAACCCTCAGTGAGGATGAGTAGAGTTCTGCAGTGATACAGCAATCATCAGCAACAGTTACACAGCAGAGTAACCTGTCAGCTGAGGGAGACAGGCCAAACTAAAATGCTAAGTCCAGAGTCAATGGTAAAACTTCCACTGTTTAATAAAGCCAGGTTTTAATCCTTGACTTGCATTGGAAAAGCTCCTGCCTTGGCAAAACTGCCTTCCATGTTTGCCACACCTGCTGCTGCAGGACGAGAGCAGAGGGTGGAAGCAGAAGCTCAAGATGAACTGTGTTGTGCTGAAATGTCTCAGCGCTGCGGGGAGTGTTGGAAGTTTGCTACCAAAAAAGTGCAAGGCAACCCAAACAATTCAACCTTGCAAGTGTCTCAGGACATTCTTCTGTGGCTTAGGATGTGATCCAGGCAAAAAGTAGAGGGTTTAGTTGTACAGAAATGGAGGCCAAGCAGTTATAATACTGCTTAGTCGAGTAGTGTGCACAAAGGAGTTTTTGGAGTAAGTCACCATCTCAGTGCATAGTGCTTAGGCATAGGGAACCTTGGGATGCAGAACTGCTGCTAGAGAAACCCTGGTTTGCATTAAAAGATGTATATTCAGGAACTGGATCTCATTTCGCATTTCTTAGGCTTCCTTTAAAAAATTGTTCACTTTCTCCTCACAGAGAAGAGTAAAATACATTTTTTTACGTATTCCACCAACATAGCATTATTTAGTACTGAAGGACTGTTTTGGTTTTTCACTGGGTTCAGGTTTGAGGGTTTTTTTAATTTTTATATGACATTTGTTTAAATTTAACAATATTTCTTAAGGATATCTCAGAACAATAAATTGACATTGTCCTCGTAGTCTTTTCATCCTTTGTAAACAATTTCCTCCTTTGTTTAATGTGAGCTCTATTTTCCTCCCTTAAGTGCTAGAATAATGGGCTCTAACTCGCCTTCCTCCAAGTTTATTCTCCAGTAGTAAGATTTAGCCTTTAAATCTATTTGCACAGGCCAAATTACCCCAGGCTGTTTCTTCTTAAAAGTCCCATTGGCTTTGTATTTCACTTTTGTTCTTCAATAATCTAGAAAGAAACATTTATCTTACCAACACCTGTGGTGGTTAAAAACAACCATCATTACAAAAAACCAAACAAACAAAAAACCAAACCCCTCACCAAAACTCACTTCTGCATAACTTTAATGTGACGTTATAACAAGACTTGTTTTTTTTTTTTCCATGTTGGAGACTGGAAAACATTTTGCCCAGTCAGATCATTTGAACAACAATCCAAGAGACAGCAGTAATGACTCAAAGCTACTACTGTCTTAAACTGAGTTAAAAATGAAACTCTACAAGTGAAATATTCCATCTTGCATAAAGAGTCTCCTGAATTACTGTCTTCTGATGGCAATTCTAGCATAGAGGCTGCTTTGTGAATTTTACACAGATTATTTTTTCTATAAAAAGATGTGCTTTTATGAATTTTTTCCACTTCTTCTAAACATTCGCATGGATAAATTGCTGAAAGATGAACTAAAAACATTCTCAGCTAATTCTTGAGGTACAGAAAACCACTGTAGTTAATTTCTTGGTGAAGGGTTTCCATGTCTTTGGATACAATCTGCTAAAAAAAAATACAATCAAGTTTTTACATGTATTCTTTTTGAAAGAAAGAGGTATTTTTGTCTCAACAGTAAAAACCTATCACAAACCCTTCACTTTCCAGCTATAACATGAAATTATATACAATTTAACTCTTTAAATTTATCAGTGGTATTTCATTCAACATGAGAGTTGAAAAGGACAAAACCAAGTTTGCTTTCCTCAAAGGAGTTCAGATTGGAGTAAACATCTATCCACATTCAGCAATCACAGAGATTTTGAGCAGTATCTGTATGTAAGTGGGACATGAATGTTAAACTTAGCCAAAATTCATAAGGAAACTGCAACTCCTACTTTGATTTTTAGGTTTTCAAGATTTTCTCAATGGCATCTGTTCTTTCACTAACCTTGGAAAGACAAACACTCCGTTAAATAACTTTTTATTGAGGCTTTAAAAAAATGCATGCTGTGGTACTTCTCCACCTCTGAAGGTGGAGTCCAGAAGGACCAATTTTTTCTGGAATCTTTCTTCTGTCTGATTTCAGGCAAGCTATGTCTGTCTTCTCATTTCGGTATCTAAGAAGGGCAGCTCAGGCTCCCACTACCCATCTGGACCCCGTGAAGACTGTTCCTCACTCCCAAGCTGAGAAGCTCTTGAACTAGCAAGAAATGAAGTGCACTGAAACCAAAGAGGAAATAGAGAAAATGGAGAAATGCAGAAAAACATACTTTACACACTCATTTATACACTTTTCTTTAAATACGTTTTTATTAAAACATTTGCTTTTAATGACTTGTAGAAATACCACCTTGGAGCCATCAGAAGCTGGTGACTTCCTTCAAACATGTCAAAGGAAGAAAAGGTACATTCTGCTTTAGCAGAATTTTTTTCTCACTTTTAAGATTAACTGGTTGGATTTAGTAAGTTACTGTGAACTTGTCAAGATTCTTCACCTTGTCCCTTTGAAAGTATGCTTTAAAGAAAACTACTTTCATAAACAAACAGTAACCACAGATAAAGGTTCAGCATGCAGCAAAGGGCTGAAGTACAGGAAAACCACGAGGAGTAAACAGGTGTTACGAGATTGTGCTTTTAAGAAACTACCCACAGAGACAACAGTGAGTGCAGATGAAAGACTACTTGCAACTGAAGAATGAAAATACCAGGGCTGCAGTAGTTTTAGGTCACCTAACAGACAGATACAGTTTAAAGGTCACATTCAGTATAAATGAGACAATATGCCTGTGATTACATAGCACAGTGCCTGAACTCTCACAGAAAGGCTGCTGAGCTGACACCAGGTTTGGCATGACTGTGACTCACTCAGGAATTAGGTACCAGATTTGCAAGTCTTGTGTTCATACACTGGGTGCTCTACTCTGCAAGACGAGTGGAGCAGGATGGTTGGTGTCTGTATCTGTGAAGATAGAAGGAAAACCTCTCTACCTCTGGCAATATTGAGCAACAGCATTAATAAACCTTTGCCTTTGGAGGTCTGTTACCAGCTTCTTCACCCAACAGTTCAGTTGTCACTGAAACACACAGAATCCCTCTCTGCGAGTCTCTCTCTGTGTGAGAGTGAGAGACACATTCAGAAACTGAGACTGTCACAGTCAGAGAAAGGCTTACTAGCATTTCACACCCACTTCTTTCATTTGCCAGCTTTCCCATAAGAAAACAGCAGAGTGCACCAGCAGCTTAGTTTATTTCAAGGCTTACTCCTTAGTTACTTAATACATACATTACACTTTAGGGACATTTGTATATGCCCTTTATCACAGGATTCCTAGCACGTGTATATTTGTTTATTGGAGTCAGGATTTGTCCTGCATGGTCTCCAATCCAGTTTTTACTTAAAACTACAAGAATATATGTGGGATCTTTATAAAAAGAGGTCTTTCTCAGGTTTAACACACATGATGATTTGGGTATTCTTGGCTTCGTGGATGTTTTTAACCAAAAAACATTGGTTTAGGTTTTAAAATACTTTAGATGTTTGGCAGATGCTCGGTAACTAATTTGTGCAAAAACATCCAGCAAGTTTTAACACTGATCAAATAAATGCACTTAACAGAAAACAAATGCACTTAATAGTCCATCTTACTTCATTAATGAAATGTGCAGAATCTTGCTGTGTCTATTTGCAGGAGAGTAGGACTTACCCGTGCTGCATGTCTTCTGCTCTCTACAGCCTTTCCTGTTAAGTTACTTTGATACCCAGTCCATTTTTAATACCCCATGAGGTTTCCCAGAAAACCAACTGCCGTATTTCCATAATCCAGCCATAAAAAGAGTTCCCAAATCCATCTGTACTTTTGAAAGTTAATAATAAGACAGGTATCATTGTAAGGATTTCAGAGATAAAACTACAAATTTCCATCATTTGATATATTATTTTCATGAAGTATTTCATATTAATAAGGAACACTTGTATATATGTTTTTCTTTTGTTTGTTTGTTCATTTAACTTGTGTTTGGCAAAAAAAATCAGGCTGTAACAAATTTCAACATAATAAAGATCCATGGGATCAAGCATGTAATAGAAAGTGACTTTCCTCTGTCACTTAAAGCTCCCGCTCTTACTAAGAATCCACCTTGGGAAAGATACTGACTTTATTGTTTCTGCTGACTTTTCTTTCTGCTTTACACTTAGGCTGTTTTGTCTGGATTAGCTCTTCAGGGGTATTCCCCAAAGGAGGCAGGAGTCGCTTCTTATTGTTTCGGTTTTCTGAGAGCCACTGTGGAGGCAGCTCAAAGGGTCCAAAACCAAACTGCATGGAATACTTGTCATTTACTGTGTCAGCCTCGGTGGGCACAGCTGGGGCCACCTGAGCTGCAGAGTCTGCAATAGTCTGTGGTATAAACCTGTGAACCAAAGTCTGTCCTAGCTCTAAACTGGCGGTAGGGATTTCTTTCCGTTGAAAGTCACCAGAGCCAATGGATTTGGTCTCATTCTCCTCATCTTCCGTAGGCTTGAAGATTTGTTGTTGCCCGATATGAAACATCTCCAGAAGCTGGCTTCCTGAATGGACGCTGGGCTCCAGATTATCATCTGCAATACCACCAGAGCTGACAATGTTTCTCCTGCTAAACCTTCGGTGCAGCTGTACTATTGTCCCCACTAAGCACTTCCGCACCGATTTGTTCACAGTTAAAAATAACAAAGGGTTGGCCAGCAGAGAGACCTTGGGCAACCAAATAGCGGTGAGGAGCAAGAAGACTGAAATGTCTGAAATATTGAGTATGGTGCGGTAAATCACCAAAGTCACGTAGGGGACACTGCAGAAGATAAATATCGTGACCATAGAAAGCAGCATGACATGGAGCTCAGCTTCTCGCTGGGAGGCATATGGGATAGAAACTGTGTTCTGAGGGGTCCTTAATGCAGCTATGATGACTTTTTTCTTCTGGCTGGCACTCAACGCTCTGCGAATAAGAATCATAAAGAGAAATACCACAGCCACTGGTACGATCACAGTGGTGATATTATAGATGATGACATATATCAGGTGGCCAAGGGAGTAACTCCAAGAGTCAGAGCAAGTGGACATGGCATAAATGTCAGACACATTGGTCACAGCAAATACTGGAATGCTGGCCACTATTGCATGGGCCCAGATATAGATAACCAGGTCTCGGGATTTTGCATCAGATATTTTTCTTTCCAGAGGGTATAAAACAGAGTAGTATCTGTCAAAAAAAAAAAATTATAATTATTTTAATGAGCATACTGCTTATGAGAAACCTCTCAGGAGCCATCTGAGCATAACACTCCAAATCCCTAACTGGGTTGCCAACTGACTACTTGTTTATGAAAGGAAAAAAAAAAAAGAAAACACAAAAAACCCCCCAAAGGTCTGCCTTTGCAGGTCTGTCTGTAGAAAAAAACTGAATATTTAAATGTCAAGATTACATTTTTGGTGGTGAAAATTTCTTTCAATATATCACTTTGGCTGATGCATATGAATATTATTTTGAAGATTTCACCGTTTACTTACTTGTAAACTAGACAGGACATTGCACACATTCAAAATTTCAAAAGACATGATAGAGGCACATGTCACATTCAAAGGCCAGACTGATAGTTTTAAAAGTTGCTTTATAACAGATTTTTTCTGGATATTTGGAAAAAGCTGTTGGTCACAAATTACATGTATCCATCTATCGGAAATACAGTGGTGTTTTGCTTTGCACAAACTGTGGTTGGCAAGGCCCTGAGCAAAAGCATTGCTGAACACTGAACATTCTGTGTGCATTGAAAAAAAAAAAAAGTGCATCTCTGACATGCACTTTGAATTTCAAACATTGATTGTTTGCTTACTACTGGAGTACTGCTGTGGACTTTTAAGCTCACAGAGTTTTCATGACAGACCTAACTCTTCACACTTATCATTATAAGTGGTAGGAGTCTGTGCTTTTTGTGAGGCAGATCACAAGTTTTCTTGGAGAAGGGCAGATGATATGCTGTTCCAGTGGCAACTCTGGTGTGCATTACAGATAGTTATACCACATTTATCAAGACAAAGGGAGAAAGAAGAAAGAAAAATCCAGGATCATGGCAAATTTTCCCCATTACCTGTCAAGAGCAATGGCTGGAAAACTTAGGATGGTCACTGAGCAGAAAACTTTGTGCAGAAACTTGGCAATTCTGCAGAAGAGCATCGTATAGATCCACCAGCAGCAGTGTGGACTGGCACTAAGAGCAATGTCAAAAGGCACACAGACTAGGCTGGCACAGATCCCCGAGCAGGCCAAATTCTTAATGAATCGGTTTGTTACAGATTTAAGTAGCGATGTTCTGCAAGTTGACCACAGCACCATGATGTTACCTGTGAGTAGAGACGGGAAGCATAAAAAAAGGAAAACAGACAAACAAACGGCTATCCCCAAACCCCAATAATAATAATCTTAACAGATTTGGATGTTCCCTAGTACTGCAAATAAAAATAATTGTTTGGAGTTTGCCAGGTATCACTGATTTGAATCGTCATGCTGCTCAAACTGGGAAGTCTGTAATGGCTAGTGGCTTTATAAATCAGAAGGCTGAAAACAATTACATCCCAGGTACATTAATTACCAGAAGCCGGGAGGAGGTATTAGGGGATTTCAGAGGCAAATGCCTAATAACGATCCAAACCATGTTTTTAGATACTTACGTTGATTCCTGTATTAAATGGTCCATCCTGAGTATTCAAATACAGACACTGGCTAAAGTGCTTATACTTTAATAAATAGTACAGAAATCTTTTTTAAAGATAAAAATACACTAAGTAAATACAAATATAATTAAAATATAAATATAAGTATGTAGTTTTAATCTGTTTGTAAGTGTATCACAGCAGCCTGCTTTTCTTTTCACTGACCACTTCCATGGCACAGACAGGCCTGTGTAAAGCCACGTCCAGAAGAAATCTACCTTTCCCCCCTCCCCCAAGACATTCTCTATGTACATAAGAGCAAAACAAATGGGACAAGCAGAACAGAAAAGACTTGATGCACGTAACTGCACAGAAGAACACGCAGAATGCAACCCGCTGTTTTGGATATTCAAGCCCTACACATTTGTTTCAAATAGTCTGGATGGATGGCAGTGAAACAGAAGTACAGAAAAAAATCCCGGATTAGCTATGACAGTATTTTTCCTTTATCATTGCATTCCATCCAGATCTCAGAAAGAAATACCGTATGACAGACACAAGTTCTCCATCACAAATTTCCCTATGATTCTATCTCACACAGCAACAGCCCAAGAGTAAATTCAGTGATCTGTTCTTACAGCATGGGCCCTTTCTAATGCCTATCAAGATACCATAAAACTCATAGGATTTTCTCTCTCCTTTAAGAATCTGTCTTTAGAAAGATCATAGAATAGTTTGGGTTG
>VZTA01000154.1:0-139071 GCA_013398855.1 Mohoua ochrocephala | reverse complement strand
CCTTGGACTGCTCCCACCACTGTTGGGGAATGGTCTGATGGACATGAGGGCTCTGTAGCCCTTCAGAGGGCTGAGCCATCGCAACAGAGTTCAGGTCTTCCCAGGGCTTTGTTCAACTGGTCATTGTTGTAGCAACTGAACCAACAGCTGTGGTACTTGGGGGTACAGTGTTGAACCACTGGTGGACCAACTCCAGGGTTTAAAAATCCCCCCTTAACTCTGTGAGACTGGCTTCTTCCATCAAATCTCGGGATCCTATGTAGATCCCCTATAAGGATGTAATCCAGCCCCCTACTCTGCCCTCTCGTTCTCCCCATTGGTTGTTGTTGTATTGCCCTGCCCCCCTCGGTACCCCTTTATAAGTTTATCCCGACCGGAAATCCTTCCCTTCCATCCCTGGGTACTTCGGTCGCTGGAATAAACTCATCAGAAACCCATACGGAGGCCCCTCTCTTCCTCTGGTTGCGCCTGGGCGAGTTATCCCCGTGTGAGAGTGGCTGCGTGCTTCCACTGTACGGGTGAGAGAGAGCAAGCCAGCGAGTGTGCCACAAAGCACCGCCGAGGGTTCCTCGCTAAGGACCCCTCTGGAACAAGTGGCTGCTCCTCCACCAGCCACCCACACGGTGATAGGTCATTGCAGGTTAACTTTCACTAAATGCAAAAGGATGCAACAGCAGAACTTTTGGAGAATGTGCCCTGAGGATAGAGAGAAAACCTTGAAAATCATCAGCAGGGTCTGAAAAACTTAAAAAAAAAATTGAAATAGATATGGCTCTGTGACTCTTCAGGCATGACTTAAAACATGGAACTTCAGGTCTCTGGAAGAGAGAAAAACAAGAGTCAGATAAAATCAACCTTTTCTGTGGACTCAGTTTGCAAGGCACAGGGCTGGGTTTTGTTTTGTTAAAAAGGAAAGAGTAAGTATTTTAGTTACAACAGGTAAAGGTCAGGTGGGAGACAGCCATTCTCCCACAGTTTACACAGTCCACCACTGTGGATGTTCACATTCTTGAAAACTTCTCCATCTTCCTTGCTTTGTTTTTCCTCATAAACTAATAATCTTTCCTGATATTAAAGTTGTACAGACTTTTAAAAAATATATTGGTTTGTTCAGTGAGATTATGGCGATGCTCATTCTTTGCAAGCCCAGTTTCACAGTTAGCAATTCTGACTCATCATGAGTTGATAATTCAAGGAGGAAAGATCACTGGGTAGCATGAACCTTTTCACTGCCATTACCTGCACACATTCAAGCACTCATTGTTCAGCTGAAAAGCATAACTCAGGCACTGGTACAGAACAGAAGACACCCATCAACAGAACTGGCCCATGCTCCAAACTAGAAAGAAACATCCTAAGTTCGTCATCCTAACTTTGGGTATTTCCAAACTACAGTCAGACAGTTTGCAGAGAACGGGAAGAGACTGTACCAGGGAACAGAGATGTTGTCACATGGTATTATTATAAAGTTGCAGCAAAAGCCGGTGGAGGTGAATTCTGTTATTTCTCCAATGGTTTTTATTCTAATCCTACCAGCATTTACCTGAATTTAAAACTTTAGTTTGAGGAGTTGGACACATTTCCCTTAGCCTTGACTTTAGTGACAGACACAAAGACTGAAGCTGCTGCAGATAAGCACTAAGTTTATTGTGCAACAAAGAGCTGAACAAGTGATGTCTGAATACTGCAATAGAAGAAATATTATCTACTCACAATTAACAGATATAATTTGTTATGGCAGTGCACAGCTCCTGCATTTTAAAATATATTGCATGTTTGGGCCGGTGGTTTTTTTCGTATTTTTTATTTAGATGCATTTTTATTTAAAAGAATTCTGATAGTTGCTGTGCAGTTTTTAGAATGGAAGTAAGATACAGAAAAATTTTTGGAAGAATGTAAAAATAAGCTCGAGATAAGTTTTATAAAGAAGTGTCCAAGTGCTTCCTTGACACAGCGCTGTCACAAACTCAGACTATCCTGCTGCCTACTGATCCCAATGAGGTCAAGAAAATAACTCTTTGAATGAGCCTCATAATCTAAGTTATCTGGGTTCAAGGTGGTTAACTTAATTATTTTATTGAAAGCTAGCAGAGATGCAATGCCCCACAAAATTTTTCCAAAAAATGCTGGAAAAGTACACCAGCATCTCCCAAGCCTCTCACTTTGGTGCATTCAGGGGTGCAGCAGGGAGATTTCTTCAGTTCAGCAAAGCCAGTGTAGATGGAAAAGGGTGGGGTAGGAAAAAAGCTGCAATTCGGGTACAGTGTAATGCTTGGGAAAGATTATAAACTCAGTCAAGACCAACTGGGGCCTTAAAAAGTAACATTTTTTTCTGAGTTCTACAATTGCATATTTTTAACATCATTTTTCTAAATCCCAGGCAGGATCGGATTCTAAACAGGATGAGTTTTCTCCTACCCTTTTGCTCTACTGAAAGTTATCAAATAAATTTTATTCCTGAGAAATTTAATCTAATTATTGTGGCTCCTGGTCACATGCCATCAATAACATTAATTAGCTAAAGCACCACTATATCAGCCACATCTTGTCCCAGCATCCCCATGAAACAATAAGTGATCATTTAGAACAGAGATTTTAGACTTCCCTTCAGGCAGAATTAGCCATAGCAATTTGAAAACTCTCACTTCAAGGACCTTATTTCTTCGTTCACCGGCATGATGTTAAAGTGACCAATAAAAAAGTGCCTCACATACTGTGTTCAGAGGGCTTGCTAAATACCAATTTAGGAGCAAGACAAATGTTTTCTATCCCAAAAGACAACTTCACTTAGACATAATTATTCAGCCAAGCAATTTGCCTGTTTTCCTCAAAACGTTCTTCACTAAGGCACATTACCCAAACAAATATTTTCATATAAAATAACTAATTTAGTAGCTGCGTAAGTAGTAAGCTAAAAAAAAAAAAGCAAAGTATTTATTGGATCTGAAATAATTCTTCATTTTGTTCAGCATGACAATTTACTTCATGTTTTCTAAATTAGAAACCCAATATTCACCGAGTTCCACTCAGTTTCATGGAATATAGCATTTTTTGTTCACGAGGAGGTTTGTTTCTGAAGATGATCTAGCGAAGCCAAGCAGTGCACTGCACAAACACACAGAGGCAAAGTATGTAAACAACTCTCCCAAAACTTGAAGTGATAAAGTTCCAGTTCATTAAAATACTGTAAATAACAAAGAAAGCAAGTGGTATTCACAGATGAGCAGCTTAATACCTAAGCAGTCTCCAAATTGCCATAAAAAATTTAGTGCAAACGTGGTGCTGCAGACACAGAGGTACCAGCCCTACCTACCTCACCAGTCCCCTTCAGGACACTTTCCAGTCCACTCATAACCAACAGATTCAGTCAACCAAGCTAAGCAATTATTTATCTTGCTTCTCCAACTGATGGAAAAACATGCTTTTGTAATCATGTGTGTCTAGATAACACATTTCCTGTAAGGCTACTTTCCCTGGATCAAACAGATCAATGGGCCTGGCCAGCTTATCTGTACAAGTTTCAAGTTTACTTTGCAGGATCGCATGAGAAGCGTTATCACTCCCTCAAGTCGTGTAAACTCTCACTCATCTAACTTTCAAAGAGTTTTTGCTCACAGACCTCAACTTGGAACACAGTTGGAATGCCCCGTTATCTTATCTTGAATTTAACCAGCAAGTTTAATTCACAGATTTAATGACAGAGTTGGTCAAGTGTCTCTGCTTTTCCTAGCTCCATTTTTGAACTGTGGTAAGTTGAAACTGTAGGAAATTTAAAAAGTTTGATTGGTTTTAAATACTGGGGGGTTTGGAGCATTGTTGGGTTTTGGGTTTTTTTTACATAAGCTTTTTTCAGATTTTTTAAAAAATTAATTCCTTTTTACAGCCCAGGGAAAACCAAAGAGACGCTTTCCATTAAAGTATTGAAATATTTTAAAAGAAAGCAAACGCTATGGGAAATCAAATTGAGGGAATACATATCTGTTTCAGCAGAAACACACTCTGTTGGGCACTATAGAAGACCATTTTAAAAGCTGACAGATACTTAGCACAACTCCAACCACTCCACCAGCACAAAAGGGAATGTGCAACAGTGTTAAGTTACCTGTCAAAGTATAACCTCAAATCCTCTGGCAATAATCCCACAAGATGGTGGGTACATTGGAAATCTAGAGTTTAGATACTTTAATGCTTGTTAAACCAGATAGTTCTTTGTTTAGCAAATCTGAATGCAAACTGCTCTCTGGTTTCATGATTCTTTTTGTTCACAGCATGATTTTTTGGAAGCTGTTCACACAATTATACTTATTTATTTTCATAAGGCAAGCTGTTGTAATATTAATGTTATTTTACAATCAAAATATCCTTTAGGGTATACTAAACAGAATAAAGAAAGCCAGGTAACTAAAACACATACCATTAGCGACCATAGACTCATATTTAGGTCAAACTTTAAATATTTCCTCATTAAAAAAACCCAAAAAACTCAAGGTCTCAGAGCTGCATTTTTACCAGTGGAATCTGTGGAATTATCACCTCCCCTTTACTACACCTACCTAGGTCAAAAGTGAACTAGGCTTTATTTCAAGTTTGTGAAGCTAATTCATTGTTCATCACAAGCTGGCTCCTAAGAAAACTCATCCCAGAATTAATCTGACTGCGTTTAAAGCCAGTTTTATTAAAAATTCTTAAAAATCCAGTTGCTCAGTTATAGTCACTATGGAAAACATCTGACTTCATTCATTACAAATTACTCTAATTAGTTTCATATAGAGATACTGTTCTAAACTGCAACTAAAGACATTTATGACTGGGTGTGGGGGAGAAAACATCATACAATAGGGGGAAAAATTAAAAACACATTCCTTAATTTCGTAAAACCTAAGGGAGGCAATTTACTGAGTCAAAAGAATAATTCCACATTCAAAGTTTACTTTATACTTTATGAGGAATAATTTCTTATATTAGATAAGCTTCCTTCATGTAAATGAAAATAAGAGTCTGCATTAAATGAAGGCATTATTTAAAGGAAAAACAAAACACCCAAGAAGAAAAAAATCCCAATCCTGAATTCTGTATTTCTAGCAATGGGATTTTTTTACACCTGAAATCTCTTCTGGGCTGGGATTGCATAATGCTGCTCTTGTCAGTTTTCCTTTACCAGACTGAGGTCTGGCAGAGCTGAGGTAACAGGTAGGGAAAGGCACTCTCTTTCCATTAGAGAAGCAGTCTAGCAGCACGTATTAGCACAGGGTCTATTGTACATCAAGTTGCAAAATCATTCTGAGATCGAAGAGCCCCTGGCTGATGGCCCAGTAAGTACAGATTTTTCAAAATAGATGGAAGTGACAGTCTCATTTAATACCAGTTTTTATGCTAACAAAGACACGCAAGACCTGTTTTCACCAGTCACTTCTGAGTTTTTAATCAGTTTTTGGCCATCCCTGTGCCAAACCTAGAGGAACCATTTCACACAACAGTGACCTCTGGAACCAGCGGTTGCTGGCAAAGGGCACTCAGGAACACAAAGAATTAGGCACCATATTGACGGCCAAGGGGCAGAAGATGCACTATTGATCCTTCTGTGGCTTCGAGTCAGCTGCCAACATTTGGGAAGTGAACCACCACTGCCACCATCTCCCACTTGCCTAAAGCTGCACTGCACTCAAGGGAACACTTTCCAAGAATAGACTTGGATCCTCAGCCTTCAAACAGTCCAAGATATGGAAAGACTGGCAGAAGCCGTTTACAGTCCTACATTGTACAACCCGCCCGCCCCCAGCTCCCTGTTTCTGTCCCTCCCTAAGTTGCTCAATTCCTTGTCTTCACTCCACTCTCAGTTATTTCAGAACTTCTGTGTTTGACCTGGAGCCTGTCAGCCTAACCAGCCCTGTTCCCAGGGGCATTTGTGTTTCAGTTTTTAAACTATAGGACACAAGCCACATTCCAAAAATTGCCTAAATGGGGAAATGTCCTTACAACTCACAGAACTGATGATATGTCCATCAGTCATGGTATCACCTGCATGTTTAATCTCCTTCTACACACTTTGTATTCAAATTAGTACAAAGGGAGTACAGGCAATGTGATTTCATAGAGTGAAAGGTCAACAGCTTTCATGCAGGATCTGTATCAAAACACTGTATTTTATTTGCCCCTAAAGATTCTCTTTTCCTTGTATTGTATTTAACAGTCACAAAGGCATTAAATTACATTTTTTAAAAAAAGAGATATTTCCATGTTCAAAAGTCAGATTTTACTAAAATCGTAGGCAGGTCCCAAAATATTAAGTTTTCTGTTATTCTCCCCCAATTTTTCTTTTGTTTAGTATATAGCCCATAACTTGGGTCTAAAAGGCTGCAGGCTGCTATTAAAAGGAAAGTTTAGCAGCCTGTAACAACAGGAGCTTCCCGTCAGCAGATGACAATAAAGACTACAGAAGAAGGATTTTATTGCTGCCTGATCACTGCAATGACAATACAGAAGCAGGGCAATTGCCACTTGCTGGTTTGCTTTTTTCAAAGAAAGTTTTTCATATAAAGAGTAACTCTACAGTTCACCCCTTACAGCTTTTTCTTTAGGCAAAGAGAAAACACAGCCAAGGGAAAATCATGAAATAAACTCTCCCTCAGCAGAGTAGCTCTTTTCTTTCCCTCTCCCCTCCTCCCCGAAACCTTAGATCCCTTGGAGTACTGGGCTAGTCCTCACTTTGCAAGGGAATGTTTCTTCACTGGTTATTTCTCAAAACATTCAATTATGCCCCCTCCCCAAAAAATTAAAATCCTCAGCAAATTTAATACTTTCCAGCAGGACGTAACTTCTGGGACTACTGTAAAGAATTGCAGAGCTGTCTTCCACAATGGAGTGACCAGAGAACACGGAGGCAAGTGAAAATATATGGAATCTATCATAACCCAAGCAAATAAGAACAACTGTATTATTACATACAAGGTGTTAACTGCTGACCTGCAGTTTCAGAGCTGCACCACAGTGTTATAATAAATGCAGCAATGGGCTGCTTCCTTCACAGGAATCTCAGCATTTCAAGGTTTGATTAAGGAATGGAACTATTGCCAGGAGCTAAGCTGAGACAACAGAACCTCAGTCCTTGAGAAGAACTGAAATGTCTCCTGCAAGTATTCTGCATGGATGGATGTCTAAATACATACATTTGTTGCCTAGATTCTTCACTGGAAGTACCCCAAAAACGTAACTGTCCATTAAGAGAGCCGAAACAAATACCGCACCTTATAATCTCCCTTACTTCCTTCTTAACAAAAAGAATTTCCTAAAACACACTTGCTGCACTTTAACTAAGAAATTCTCTTTTTCTCCAAACAAAACTGAAAGAACATTAAGTTGTGCCAGAGAGACAATATCAAAGAAACTCACAAACACAAAACATACCATATGTCTCACTGTAAAGTGAGAGTGTCTGTGAACAAGCTCATCAGTTTTGTGAGACACGTGCCAAAACCCTGAAAGAAATTGCAGCAGTTCCCTGTTGGAAGCTGAGAGTTATTGACCAAACCAGACTTGGAGATCTTCCATCTTGTTAAAGGTGCTAATGATTCATGTATGCAATTTTTGAAGAAAGAAATGGTCTTCAGCAGTGAGTTTGATTTTTCTGTCAAGAAGTCAAACTGAAGTTGTGCAGTGCTGTTATCTTAGTGAACGTGCTGAGACACTTCAGAGAAAAATTATATTTCAGTATATTCCCTAAACAACTTGCCTTCAAAAAGTCAAAGATATATATGAGGTTTCTGCCTTCTGTACACCCTACTTGTTAGACCAAGTACTTTCATTAATGTGCTCACTATCACTGTGCCATAACACTGGAAGCACCTATAAAAAAGCACTTGCAAAGTTTAACAATGCCAAAAGCCTTTCCGGCCAGGTAGGTAAGGGATCACTTGTGTCAGGTGATCTTGTATTTATGTATTCTGTATGCAAAGCCATGGAAAAGTTATGTTGCAGTACACTTGTCTGTCATATTTCCTGTCATGATGAAAAAATAAATAGCTTGGAAAAGTGTTTTCTGTTTGTTTACAGAAGTTTCCATTAGAACCAGGGAAAGCAGAGAGGGAGAGGGTTGTGTCTCATGCAGGGAAACTCAGTGTTGTTAAGCAGACACAGGAGGATAAGAACTTTTTGCCTCTGTATGTATCATGACCTACATTTTAAAAAGATTTTTCTCATTATCATTCATTTTCTGGAGTTTCTAGTTAAGTCACACCAATCAATAAAGCTTTCAAAAAGACATACTTAGTGGAGAAGGTGAAAAAGGAAAATTGAGTATATTACTGGGTGAGGGAAGGGGAAAGCAAAAAACTCATCTCTCTGGGCTGGGATTCAGAATAAGTGGATAATCTCAGATATGTCTCTGGTTTCCAATACTACAGCTGAAAATTTTGTTAGTATCCTGTCCTAAATCACAATCCTGACAGCACACAGGAAAACCTAACATGAGCAGCAGTCATTGTCAGGAACAATGGATCAGTTTGATCAGTTTAGTCAGGATAAAGTAGTCTCGAAGTATTACTTCCAATTCTAAAGCAGAATTACTTTTCAAGAAACAGTTACACACAGAATACCTTGTGAATTGCAGAAACATGAAAAAATAAAGAAAGGTAAATCAGGTTTGCTGTGAAAATTCCTCTTGCAAATCTGGTAGGTGGTTGGTCTAGGCAAACTGTATTTAAAGAAAACAAAATGCATAGAAGATATGCTTTGATCTCAGATCCCCTAACTGGGCATAAATAAAATATGTAAATCATTGCCATGAAGAGAATACACAGCAAGTTAATCCTGTTCAAAGATCATAAATGTGTAGTAAAAGGAAAATATATTCCTCAAAGAAAGATTTTCTAAATTAGCTTTGACAGTAAGCCAAAGTTTAAATCAGGAAGTATTTAATCATGTATTGGACATGCTGCATTTTTCCTGGGCTTTTTGTTTCTTTTTTCTAGACCATACTTCATTGTGTAGCTGTGTCCCAGACAGAGTAACAGCCTTTTTCATGGTAAAGACACAGAAAATTGCAGAGTTATGCTTGATGCAACAGCTACACTGACTGCTAAATTCCAAAAATCTCTTTACCCCACTTACCCAACCCACCAAATTTATTAGTTCTACATCTGTCCCATAAAACTTCCTTCAAACCTGAAAGGACTTCATTGCATTATAAATTCACCAACACAGAGGGACAGTCCCAGCATGAGACTAAGAACAAAGCAATATAATTACATGAAACCCTGGTGCTATGAAAAAACTACAGCAAGAAGCAATGATGCTTCAACCTGACCTTCTCAGAATGGCGTGATACTGTAATGAAACCCCAACATTCAAACTCCTGGCAGAATTTTTAAGTAAACCAGGTACACAGTAGTTTTCCAAAGGAAATGCTGGAGGCACAGCCAGAACACCATTAAACTTAAACTGAGTGAATCCACACAGACACATCTTTGGTTTGCCATAAGAAATTCTTGAGTACAACCAGTTACTGGTTGTTAGCATGATTGTGCCCCTCCTGAGGAAACACCACAAATTGTTCAGCCCCTGACTATGAGCAGCACCTGGTTGCAGGGCAGGGGGATGTGAGTGCATCGCAGGCTGGGCAGCAACCACAGAGTGGTTCTCTCAGTGTACACACACACACTGAGCAAAACAGTTGCAGAGAAATTGCAATTGGCAGGGTTTTATCCAAATTAAAAAAACCCAACAAACTGAAAGCATTTCAGTGGGGAAAAAAATTTTAAAAAAGGGAAAAAATACTAAATTAGTTGGACATCTTGGTACTTTTCCTGATAACGTGAATGGCACATGTGGGTTTACTTTTCAGCCATAGCTCTGCTATGCAAATGGGGAAAAGTTTGTTTTAAATTCACACATTTAAGTAAAGAATACAGTGCCAGTTTGGACTTCTTCATAGGAAAGAGGCATTGCAAGATTTCAAGTCCAAGACACCCTTCTGTTTGTTTTTGAAAGGGAATTTCCAGACAGATGAATAAGCTAGGGATGCACAAGATGAGGCTATTTCAAAGAAATCACACAATCTAATTAACTGCCCTGCTGGCAGAGGCTCCGACGTCTCCATGCCTCAAGCCAGTTACCAAGGGAAACCACAGCCCCACAGAGTCATTGAGCTTGGAAAAGACCTCCAAGATCATCGAGTCCAGCCAGGCCCCCAGCATTGCCATGTTCACCGCTAAACCATGTCCCCATGGCCACATCCACATGGTTTTGAACACTGCCAGGGACAGTGATACCTTATTTCAAACATTGCTGTGCCTGACTTTACACCAGCAGTGTGCTAAGTGCCACCAGCACACAGTACAGGTTAATTCCAGCTGCTAATTACTGCTCAAACGAGTTCTGTCACACCCCAATCATTTGTGTGAGACCAAACTTCCACACCTGTTTGACGCATTCACCTGATGCAGCACAAACCTCTCAGATCTAGTGCTATTCCCTCTGATTTCTTCCAAAGATGAATAGGACTTGCATATCTTGAAGCTTAAGAATGCATAAGCCACAGGCATTTAATTAAAATCAGAAAGAAAGGAAGAGAAGATAGGAGAGGGAAAGAAAGGAAAAGAGAAGAAAAGAGAGAGAAAGGAGAGGAAAAGAGGGTGATGGAGGTGGGAGGAGGGCGACAGGGGAAAGAGAGAGGAAAGAAAAACTGGAGAATGTTCTGGACGTCCCAGCACTCTCCACCTCCTGCTCCTCAGCCGCTCTCTTACCTTGCTTGGGAAAGGCTGGAGAAACTGCAGAGGCTTCAGCAAGTGGAATATATGAGACCAAAGCTGGGAAAAGCTAAAGTCCCTCTTTCCCAGTGCCTGTCCCTCTCACTGCCTCAGCTTCCCCTCATGCCCAGGAACAAACACCCTGCTCTTCAGGACACCTGCTGAGCTCCCTCCTGTCCACCTTTGAAAGCTTTTCCATCTATCCTGCTTCAGATCAATGCCCAGAGAAAGAGACAGTAAGACAAAAGGATAAGAAAAATCACAAGCTTCTTTTTAGTAGGAAAGGAGTGTACTGAGTCACGCTGACATCCTTCATAGGAATACAGTTCTTCTGGGGAAACTCCTCTGTTAAGAGGCTTCATCCAGGGAAACGAAATACTTCCAATAAGCTTTGAAGCGGTATTTGTTAATGCTAATCAGGTGGAAGCAGACAATCCACGGAACTGTCCTGTGCTAGGCTTTGGGGCTCTGAGGGATTCTTGAACACCACACGTTATCTGCAATGAAATGTAGAAAACCCCCTCAGAATAGAAGTCAAAATTCTCAGAAAACAAGGAAAGCACCTCAAGAAGGTTATCTGGAATTAGGGGATTTCCTATGCCAAACAAGATACTTGTAAAGGACTTAAATTCAGAAACTAATAACTGGCAAAGTATTGGCTGTTTTGAAAGATTCCATTTAATCAGGCAAAGCGCCTCATCTGTGAGGAATATCTTTGGATGAGTAGAGGAGCTACTGAAGTCTGCCGATTTCATGTAAAGCAAAACAAACCATACAGGTTTGCTTCTAGCATTTTTCAAGAGGAAAAAATTATGCAGCAGAACCAGACAAATACGTGCAGTGGCTAAAAATGAACGCAGTTGAAAATTCTGTTCTTAAGAAATAATGTAACTAGGAAAAAGTTTAATACAACAGTGCATCCATTTAGAGCACAAGTTTGAAGAGATAATTGATGTTTTGTTTCAATAGACAAGGAAGGAGCAACCAAAATCCTTCACAATAGTGAAGGATTTAGGCAAATATTTATCTAATCTTTTTTTCTAAAGTTGCCATAATTTTAAGCGTTATAAATTGAGATTAAGCCATATTTTAAAAAGAATCATTTCTACTAAAGATACATGTCCACATAGCAAACAATCTTAGAAACTTGGCAGACTAAAATGAGAAAGCCTCACTTTAGCACACCTGAGTCAATCTAGGCAGCTGCAGTAAGAACTAATAGGGAAGTGCTTTTTTTTTTTTTTTTACACCAGGACACACAAAGTTGGAGCCTAGAAGTTTTCTGTGTTTTGATGGTAGGACAAAAATTGAGCTCAGTAGTTGATTAGCAGAGATGGCTCTGCCATTCGTACAAGGAGATAAAAAGTACCATGTTGCTTTATAAAAGGCCAGTGCTACAGGACCACTAATTGCCCCGAGAGTAGGAGTGGGTATATACAGACATTGTTCTTTTGGTGAATACCCTTTATCTCCTCTCAGAGAAATGAAAAGATTTTTCATGTGGCAGGAGCTGCTTTTGAATAAAAAGGGCTTTCCTATATACTGAAATATAGGCCAACACGGTTAACTTTATAAATCTGGAAATGCTGGGCAAGACAAAGAAATAAGAAACAAGGATCCATAAACAACTTTGCCTGTCCAGTATTTTTCTTGTTTCCACTGAATTACAGCAAATTCTGTCTAGTCATTTCCCACCCCTAGGAGACTCATTCCATCATCCCCTGGCTGCAGAGTCCTAACTTGCTACTGCATATCATTCAAATCCCTTGTGGACTCCAGAATGGTCTTTCCCTGACTGTGCTCAGTGGATCCCCAAGGAAAGAGAAAATACCCTCCACTGCTCCTTCCCCTGGGTTTTCTAGGCTTCAGCCACCTCTTAGCAGAACTTAAGGTATAATAGGAACATGTGAGTAAAATCATCCTTCAGAGCCGGCATTACTGAAACTGAGATAAACAACCTGACACAGAAACTTGGTGGGGGCTGATGGTAATAGAGATGCAGACCTAAAATAGGCATCATTATAGTTAGCTAGAGAAGGATGTGATTTGTAAACTGAACATATACTTGGGAGAGACTTGGAGCTGGCAGGCACACCCTCTAGACTATTACATTAAAATACATGAAATTAGGTCCAGAGCTGATTTAAAGACAACTTAACTGCCCAGTCTCACATGAAATATAGATGTATAGATGACGATTTCCAGGAATACTTCCAAGGAAATTAATTTTAGCTCTTAAAACAGAGCACCCAGGACAGCACATTTCCAGCCTGTTTAAACAATTCGAAGTGACTCAGGAAAACACAGGCTCATTGCATAAATAGAAAAAAATACAAGCTAAGTGGAAGTGCTGGTGGTAGCACAAGAAAAAGTAACCCCCTAAGCAAAGGAAGTAGAGATTTGTTTCTGTATGTTTGGAACAAACAAACAAAGCCAGTTCTGCACATCTTAATTCTCGATCTCACTTTCCTGAGATTCTTTTCTAGGGGATACTTGGCCAAGCATGCAATTGTATAGATTTGTTTTCACTAAGCATACTGTATCTGGAATGAACATCTCTGGCAATAGACTAGAATTTAATGGAAGTGGATTTAAGAAATGTTTAATGTCATATGAGTAACATCGCTGCAAGCCCTCATTAATCTAAGTTCCCAGATGACAGCCCTATAGAAATTAATATAGAACTTAAACTGCAGAGTTAATTCAGGACAAGCTTACATTTTTTTTCACCAGAAAACAAGAAATAAGAATACCTGGATTATAATGAACTGATGTCAGAGTTGTTGGTTACTTGCGGGTAGATAAAGCAAAGTCAACGTGACCTCGCTTCTTAAAAGTGCTGCTGAGCACATCACAAAGGGGAAAGCACAGCTCTAAGGGGTTTTGTGCCAGGCCGAGCCCTGCAGGGCTGTGGGGTCTGAAGCCAGGATGAAGATTAGATTTCACAGAAATATGTTGTTTTATCTCTTGCCCACTTGAAATGGTGGATTCATGGGGCATGGAGGCAGGTGGGTTTATCTGAGAATACAAAGCCTGGCTAGCCAAGGAGGACTAGGGAACACAGCACAAGCCATCTTCATGCACTCTTGTCCATACGTGGGGCTGAAGATTTCGATTTACTGTGCACACGCTCAAAATAACTTTATTGAAAGTAACTCAAAATCAGGTTTTAAATAAATAAATGAGCAAGTCACTGATGGCCAAAGATGACTTTCTGTAGGTGGAAATTGAATAATTGTTGGCATTTTCTGTCAAAAACTTTACAAAGACTCATCAAAGAGATCATTTTGTTCTAGCGCTAAACAGAAGGATGAGAGAAGAAAGACTGGATTTCAGCATATCGTGACAGAACTCAGCAGGAACGTCTACAGGAAGAGCTACAAAGCATATATCATTTGAAGCAGTGAACTTTAATAGGAATTTCATTTTACACATGATTGTACCCTGTGTGATAATCTCCAGTCTGTTTATTCATCAGCTGGAACTCAGGATGTGAATGTGAAGGTGACAGGAGCAGCGAGTTTTATGTTCCTGAATTGTTAGAAAAGTTATTAACCTTTTAATGGTTCTTCATTCAAACCCGACTTTCTCAGTGAAAAGTAAACCAATCTATTTTATTTTCTCTGTGATATTACGCATGAAAGGAAATCCTAGTTCATAGCTGGAGAAATAGTAAATAGGAAAGATTTTATCCTGTTTACACCAGTTCAGGAGTCGTCTAAGTGACACACAAACAGCGGGATCATCAATGTAGCAAAACAAACCCATATACAATGATTGAAAATTTAGCCCAAAGGCCTTTCTATTGGTCCTGATCCAGACAAACATCTTCCAAAAGCATCTTTTTTCAAAGTATCTGGGATAGCCTAATTCCAATTGTAAGTAAATGTACTGTGAATTTTTTTAATGTGATTTACTAGGGGGTTGGACAGGCTCAGAGAACTGATAATGGATGTTACAGAGAAAAACTCTGTGAATTTCTTTTAAATGAAGGGCAAAGCAAGGATTTGTCATTTCTTCTGATTTCAGTTTCCTGGGATGTGAACCACAGGTAGTTTAAAAACAGAAAATCATTGTGCATAATCCACATCAGATAATTTTTTTTCCAGTACTTAATTTTAAACCAAAAGTCTAAATAGAAAACAGATAAATAGCCCTTGGAAATTATTTCTAAGAGCTACATAACATCCAAATACGAGTTTTCCACTACCCAGAGAAATATCCTAGCAGGTACAGCAAGAGATTTTTTTCCTGTCCTCTACAGGCATTTAAGAGGAATAATACATTGCTTTCTGTGTGTTATTTATCCAGACAAAGAATTAAATGGATTATCCAGCCAGGGCTTTTCCTGCAGCTTGTGTTTTCACTGGACTAGTAACATAAAAATTAGGACTCATATCCTTGTATTGCTTGGACTCAATGATCTTAAGGATCTTTTCCAATCTATATGATTCTGTAATTCCATCTCCTTGGTGGTTAGGTCTCAGCATTTTCTTCCAGACTATGGATATTTAAAAAGCTTTGAAGATGTGTGTGCCTTGTTTGTGGCCATGCACTGACTGCACAGCAGGTCTGAGCCCAGAATTTACTGGGATGCCGCAGCACTTCCCAGCCTTACAAGTGAGATTCTCATTGCAACTAACCTGACTTCAGTGCAGTTCAGACAAAATTTCAGCTGGCCAGGTCATAGGTTATGCTCACCAATGTCTGAACAGAATCAAAGCAGCCTTTCCATTCTTCCCTGTGTGATTAACGGAAGTACAGGCCCCTCATTCTGCTCTTACACAACACCCGCAAAGGGAAATAGATAACAACATGATTTCCCTACAGTGCAGAAAGACCTAGTCTCTTTTACTCTTTTAGATATTAATTAACATTTCTTCTCTTAAAAACTACTCTGTAGATCTTGGGAGTAGCAAAGGATGTCACGTTATGTATCAGTTGCTATGGTAACTAATCCTTTCTAAAGGGAAGAAACAGAACAAATTTGTAGGACTCCATATCTTACTATGAACAAAGGTTGTCACTAAATAGTCTTTATTTTGCAACCCATTGCTTTCTTTTGTTTTACTCTCGTTTATAAATTATCACAACTGATTTAGTTAGATTTAGCCTGTGGATTCTTTTTCTTACAGTCTGAATACTCTGAGCTTCCTGTTTTCATGGAGTGGCAGAAAAACAACTTCATTCCAGATTTTGGATTGATATTTTTAAAATTTTATTTGTGTGAAGGTATAATATTACTGAGCAGTCTTTAAGAGACATATTTTAGGTTGGGAATGGTTACATTTCCCAGAAAAATTACATGTAGTGAAGAACTTCAAGCAAATTTTAACATATTTCTCTATTTCTGTTTCTCTGTCCTGAACTAGAGAGGTTCAACAGGACTGGAAAGGTCCTTTGTGTCTCAGTTACTCTGATTCCACTGCAAGCCTCCATCTTGCAGTGGGATGTCAATCTACTCCTTTCACAATTAGTTTCTGAGATATCTTTTACAGGGGCCCCAGGACTTCTGAAATTCTTTTTTCAAAAAAAAGTACAAGCATCAATTTCCTAAAAGAGACATTTCCTTCTACCTGATCTCCATCAGTCAGTAGCCGCCAGGACTTCTGCCCAGAGAGGTGGTAGTAATAGTCTCCATAAAAATACAAAAAAAAAAAAAAATTACTACTTTGTGGTGTATCTTTATCCCAGCGTGAGACAAACAGAGCAGTTTGGGAGTGCTGCTCTTGAGACCTTCTGACAGCAGAGCTACTGCAAGGGGCATCCCCGAGCCCAAAGGCAGTACAAATACTCTAACAGAGCCAGAGCCAGTCCCAAGGGTGAAATATGAGAAAATGTGATGGTGGTGGGTAGGAATGAAGAGAATACCTTACTAAAAAAGCTCCCTAAATCATCTCAAAAGATTTCTCATTTGCTTTTCTCAGCCCTTCCTTTCTCTCTCCTCCTCACTGCTATACTCCACAAGACGACAAGAATCGTGAAGGAAACAACCTAATTCAAAGAGTTGTGTAACAAAAATATGCTTCCTATTGTTCAGACATACAGGAGAAAAAGCAAACACTTTATCAATTTTATTAATTGGCTTTCTTATCAATGTACTGGCAAAGAAAGCTTGTACTTTGCTAGGCTTAAAAATACAGAATAAAGTAGTTTCTGCACTCTGCAGCCGTTTAATAAGTGGCTCTACTTGGCATAGCTTTGAGCAATGGATTTACTTTATCAGATTTACCAAATTACTCATCTGCCTCCAGCAGTCACGGACAGGAGGGAAATGTAGCTCAGCTGCAGGAATGCTTTGTTTGAAATGGTGGCAAGTCAGAATTAGTACATTACAAGGGACAGGAAATTCCTTAACCCTTCCAGTTGCTGACTCTGAGAACTGGAAACAAGCACAGAAAAATGAGGACCTAAAGAATTCTGTGGAATGCATCATTAAATTTCTAGATTTAGAACAAATTCTAGAACAAACAAGTGTTTATTTCAGAAAATACTTCTATGATCATGGCTTCTTTTCCAGTGTCTATATCAAGAGTTAAATGAAATAATTTTCCCCTTAGCTAAAATCCTCCATATCCCAAGAGACACTGCAATGGAGATCAGATTTCTCTAGAGAAACTCTAATTCTTCCTTATGGAAGAGAAGAAACTATCATAAGAAGTTGGGGTTTTTTTTGTTTTTTTTTTTTTAGTGTTTGAAAGCTGGAGTGTCAGCAGAGCAGCTGCAAGGGGAAAAGAAAACCAGGTAGAAACTAGCCTTGAAGTGTGTTTGACAGGAAATCACCTAAAAGCTGTAGATCACTGAAAAAGTGGCACAGACAGACCTTAAGGAAAAGGGGAGAGCTGCAAAAACTTCTAGAAGTTTTGAGGGTTATTTGAGACCAGCTAATTACACAGCTGAGGGAGCTGAGCTCAGGCAAGGCGGGGGACAGGAACAGAGCAGCTTGATCTAGGTCACAGAACTGCCACGGCTCAGGTTTTTCTGTCTGAGGAGCTTTTATAGCTCCCATCTGCATAGTATCTAAGAGCCTTAAACTGCTTTAATGTGTTTATTCTCAAAATGAACCTGTGAGGCAGGAAAGCACTCATTTTGTCATTTTACTGACAATACACTAAAACTGGAGACCGTAGGGAAGATCCTTAGTTGGCATAAATTGTCAAAGTTCTGTAAAAACCAGGAGTGTCCACTGACTGTCCAGTAAGGGGAGTGGAACTTAGGTTATTTAAACCACCTGAGATTTTTCCCCCTAAATGATTTGTTCAAGATCACATAGGCTCATGACAGTATTAGGAAATGAAACCAGTATTCTGAGGAACACCAACAACTGGCCCATCATTTTGTTTTTCATGTCTGATTCAGGCAAATGTGATTGAAGAAGAAACCTGAGCCTCAAGACTGTAAAATGCGTGAGGGAGCAGGTGCACAGATTTAATTTACTTGGGCCATGGCACCTTCTTCTTTAACAGTTGTGGAGTCTATTGTTGGTGTGTTTGGGGTTTTTTTTGCTGTGAGTTTTTTGGAGGGGCTTGAAAGACTGTTATTCTACCAGCAGCAGAAAGTACCAGAACTCTGTGGAAGATGCTTGTTTCTCATGGAAATGAAGTTGGGAGATAAGCATAGAGAATTGAGGGTTTTTTTCCAAAATTAATAGTTCTTTTAAAAGTACTTTTGCTGTCTTTATAGCAGTTTGAATTTTACCTTTGTGAAACACATAAAATATTTTGTATATTTTTTATACTTCAGCAGCAAGAGAATAAAACAAAACAATTCCCTTCCTGCGAGTTGCTGTGCATATCAACTGCTATTCTACGATCCCTCTTATCTGTTGATGGTAGCATCAACATCTGGCAGCCTTGAACAACATCCATTACTTTTGAATTTTTCAGATAGAAAACTGGAAACAATGAGCAGGGATGACAGATGTCAGTCACTGCCTCTGACAGGTCAAATGCAAATTTCTGCTTGAATGGTTCAGGTTTTTCCAGCATTTAAAGCAAAACAAGAATTATTACTACAGTATAAAATGAATTAAGGTGCACACACTAAATGCCAAAGACAGATATATATCCCAATAATATAAAATTACTGCCAGTCAAACAAAGTGCCAACTAGGGGCAGCACAGGGAGTGTACGACTGTCTGTCAAGGCAGGAGAAGATTTGTGCTCTTCATTGGAAATACTTTTGCAGCAGTCAAAAGAGAAATCTTGAACTTGACAAAGAAGGTCTGCTCTGACTTTGATCCTATCAATCAAGAGTCCAGTAGGCCCTAACTCAAATAAGCTATATCTTAGTTTCACCTTTGGACAAATATCAAGCCTTTTTCCTTCTACCATTCTGAAGAATGATTGATTTATACCTTTTTCTTAGGCCTATAAGAAATGATCTTTGGAAAGTTACTGATAGTTTCAGGATTATTGACAATTGCCTCCCCAGAAAAATATCAAGGTGACAAACACATTTGAAAATGACTATTTTTAATGTTGGATGGTGTGGCAGAAAACTAATTAAAGATGTCATTTATGTTTTACTTGTGCTAGGAATACTCTGCCAGCACCTCACTAATATAACACAATAGGCCAGAGAAATTCTGCTCCTGCTGCACAGAACCCACAGTAAGTTCACCTGAAATGAAAGCTACAGCAGGAGAAAGTCAAGTCCATTGGTAAGCTGTCTCACTGCCCACAAAGACTGTCTTTTCTGGCAAACAGGTTTGAGTCTAAATCTCCATCTCCTATTCTCTCATACTTAAGCCAGGATTTAGAAAGCAGGAAACAGACATGGGATAAAAATACATCAGAAATAGGCAAGGCCAGCTGGGAGGAACAAAACGTGAGAAAAATGTAAGAAATTTTTCTACAACATTCATTCCAACTTCTCTGTCATCAACTTTATTTCAGTCCATCTTTACTCTTGTATCATACCTTAATTCTGTTGCTTATCACATTTATCTGAATGGGATCATTTAGAAAGTGTCAGACTCTACACCTCAATTGTAAATCCGAGGAGCAGAAATCTGTAGACAGGTTTGGAGTGTATAATACATCTATATATAAAGTATATAAAACATATCTCCTAGTTCTTGATAAATAAACCCCAGAAAATTACTGCTCTGGAGTTCTCTTGCTTAAGCAATATGAAAGTCAGTATTATTTTAACAAGAAAGAATAAAGAGAATGCACAAATCAATTTCTTAGACTCAGGATTAAGGACAAAAGCAAATAGGAATCCTTTCTAAGGCAGTTCAGAAGCTTTCTCCAAGACTTAGAAAAACAATCACATGGATTAATGACAGTTTAAGGCTTTTTTCCCCTTTAATTTCTTGCAGAGTTTAGTAACAAGGCAATTCCTTGTAACAGGAGCAACCAATGGACTTGGAAACACAGATAAGCTTTCTGTCACAAACTTTTTCATGTCTCTTCTGCTGCTTAAACCCACAGAACTTCTCTTGTTTACATCTATTAAGCACCTTTTTTGCAGCCACGTTAGTTCCACTTTTCCTTCCCTTTACATCACAGTCTCTATTCAGCACCAGTATGAATCCTGAGTCCTGCAAAGAGCACAAATCCTGTGAATCCTGATTCTCACTCCCGAATGTGAAGTATCTCATCACCACCATCAGATAGATTTTTGTACACTATTTACCAGCAGCAGAAGAGGAGATGCTAATAAGTTACACAGTACCCTTGAGCTGAAACACAACTAAGCCCATATGGTTTTGCTACCGCAGACAGCTTTCCAGGATTATTTTGATAAGTATACTTTGGTCCTTGTGGCCAGACAAGCTGGGATTTCACTCGTTGCCTTTTTTTTCCCCCTTTTTTCTTTTTTTATGTCTCCACCATCTGTTTTGTGAATCCTTGAATTGTTAATATAAAGGTCATTGTTTCAGGGAATGGGATTTTGTTAATAAGGCAGAAGTTGGCAAGAATTAAATGAATATACACATTTTAATAAATGTATACATGCATGCACTGCCAAAAGTGGTTTGGAGCATAAAACTTTAAAGTATTTGATAAATGCCTGGAAGGGTTCTCAGAGGAAAGTTTTGAATGACTGGCCCTGAAGAAGAGCTTCTACTCAGATCTTGGGGTCCTGGTATGGATTCTTCCCATTTAAAACAGACATGATTAAGCACATTCTTGATTTTTTTTTGTGTGTACATCTGCATAGGAAAGACTGTTGCAGCACTGCATCAGCAATGTAGAGCAAATGTCCACTTGAGATCCTACAGGAGAGGAAAAGGATCTTAAAGCCTGGAACAAAACAGGCCTCACTCAGGCTTTGAGAGACTCACATGCACCAGCACTGGATACTGGGACGCCCAAGAATTCTGTCCAGCTGTCAGGGCAGGAGTAATCACACAGTCCAGCCGGTGGCCAGGCGTCCCAGTGCTCCCGTGCACAGACGAAAGGCCCAGGTTCTGTTGAGAGGACAGGCAGGACAAGGGATGGCAGCTGTCAAATCCTTGCCACATCTCTGCAGCCTTTTGTAGGCTGCAACAATGTTCAGGTTTGGGATTTGCGTTTCTGAGAGCTTCTGGAGCAGACAGTGAGGAGTGTCTCCATCCTGTCCCACCTCTGGAGTCCTCAGTAGCCGTCACAGTCCTCTGCCTCCAAGCCAGGTGCCTTATGAGACTGTGGGTGGATGTGCTGGAGTTCTGAGGGTGTGAGTTAACATTGACCCTGGTGAGTTAACAGGAGCCATTCTGAGAGCCTCTTTCCTGCTGTTTCTCCCTGTGGTGCTGCCACAGCCAGATATTGCCACCAGTTCCCCATTCACACCGTCCCCAGCTTTCTATGACAGTGCCCTGCCTCTGTCCTTTTGAGTGTGGCATGTACTGCTGCTGGGGGGAGCTGTCTAATGCTTAGAGGCAAGGATTGCTTAAGGCAATGCTTTGCAAGATACGAATTTGGTGAAGGGTTGCTCATGCAGATCCTTGGGGTGTAAAACGAGATAGCAAGGCAATCCTGCAGTGCTTACAGGATATAATGAAGCAGAGATCTGCACAGCTGGGATTTCACAAGACAGCCAAGTAGAAGTGAACTTCTTCTCCTCTGTGACCCCAGGAAAAGTCTCACAAAACATTACTTCTGGCAGTATTAAACAGTGGCTACTAACATCCAGTTTCTTTTTTGCTTAATTCATTTTGAATTTCAGCAGCATCACTGTCCTTTCTGGAAAAGAGACAAGGGAATCAAGGCACTGACATTCTAAGGTGGACACAGCAGAGGAGGACCTCTGCTTGGGTGTGTCAGGACAGAAGACTCCGAACTGCTGGTGTTATTTAACCAATGCTAAGATCAGGCAAGAGGAATATGGGCATTTGTGACTGTAATACCGTAAGTATGTGTATAAAATATACTTACAAGGCTGTAGGTTCCTTGCTTGATGAGTCCGTTGGGTTTAGAATGGCAAGGACATTCTTGATAATTCCCTTGAGTTCCTTGTGCTAGGATGTCTTCCTTCCTCCACTCAAAAAATAGTCTGAGAGCAAGTCATATGAAAGAAAAGTAACATGACGTATCACATTCAGTAATTGATTTTAACAATTATTTTTGAAATGTGATTATTTTAGAACTGAAAGAGCAACCTTTTTCCTATTGTATTGTGGTCATTACTTCTGGGCATAATTTATCATTGCCTTAACTGGATAATTGAAAAGTTAACTTTTAAACAGCATTTGTGATGTGAAAGTCAAAGCTCTAGGTAGATATTACAAAAAGGATTGATGGGGTTTTGTTTTACCACCTTTACAGAATGCATACACCGTGCTACATGAAAATAAGGTCAAATTTTATGATCCCCTACTCTGACACCTGAAAATAGCTAAGAATCAGTCAGAAGCTCAAGTGTTTCCAGTCACTGACTTTCCTACCACAGATAAAAGGCCAGGATGGGTTTTAGAAAGACTCTCTTTCCATAATATATGGCATATTCCATCTAAATTAGGCACAGGACTTACAGGAGAAACATAAGATAAAAAATCCCAAAGATCTCAATTAATAACATAAAATCCTAGGCACACTTAATGAATATTCAAACATTTTCTATGCAACACAGAAGACTACGCATTTTTCTTGAGCAGGGATTTCCCTCCTCAGCCTCGTTCTCTGTTTGCAGGTCAGACAAGTTAATGTATCCCCGCATTAGCTCTGTGCAGCTCCTGCTGAGGGAAGGGCCCCTGTGGCACCACGGCTGTCTGTCACACTGAAGTGATTAGACAAAATCTTGCTTCCCCTGGCAGTGATGAGGCTCTGCCAGCCTGGTCCAGCTCCCCACTGACTGTTCCAGCCGAAGCTAGGAATCCAGGATGCGCTGTCATCCCTGACAGCATCCATCAGAGCCCGCCTGCCAGCTCAGAGCAGTTCTGACCCCAACACTGAGCCAGCCTCTCCAGCTTCCCCCGCCTCAGCTGATGGCATATGGGGACAACAGGAGGATCAAAGGATTGGCCTCTCAAAACTGATTTTTCTTCCTCTCTGCCTTTGCTATTCAGTATTCCTGAAATAATTTTCCAAAGCGCTAACGTCAATCTGTTCCAGCACAATAAAGTGCTCACAGTCCCAAATTCAGTTATGAAGACATGTAGTCATTAAAATAAAGTGCTCCAGACAGTAACCCCAGTTCCAGCTGGGGAGCTCTGAGGTTATGAATTCTGATCTGTCAGCGATAAACAGGCAGTCAGATATTCACACATAAGAACAATTCTCACTGGTATCAGTGTGAAGCATATTGTGGGCAAAGGGCAACATTTAACTTTTTTTTGGTAACCCTTCACAGGCAGCATCATGCCTCTGAACTCTTGGACACTTCATCAAACAGAAACTTCAGCTTAAGCAGAGTCCTTAGGAGACACTGAAGTTTTAGAATGGGAAAGAGCAACACGATCTGATGTAATCTTTGAGATACTTTGAAACGATAAGTACCAAAAGGCTATTTTTTTCTCCTTTTATCATTGCCCATCACAGCTACTGCTCTTGCCATGCAAAAGCCTTTTTCTTTTTTTTTTCTTTTTTCTTTGGTAGCAGGACACTCTTTATGAGTCAGCAGCAGTTTATTGCTTTTATGTCTGAAGAATTTTTGGGACAGGCCCTCAAATTAGGTTGGGTCTTCATTCATGTCAGCCAGGGAGAATTCACTAATTTCACTGTCTGCAGACTGGTGAAGGGCACATCTTCATTCCCCACTATTTTTTTTGCCCCCCAACATATTGCTAAAGCATATTCAAAAGTTTCACTAAACTTCCAAAGAGTGGCAGGCAGTTCCATTAACATCACTGTTTTTATTTGCCCTTCTGCATCTTTGTCCATGTCTTTGAGAACTGACAGAGAACTTAATGCTGTAAAAAAGTGTTTGCTCTCTTATCAAAAATGTGATAATCTCTCCTACATTCACTCAATAGGTAGAATTTTGAAGCTGAGATAAACAGATCTAGCACCCCACAGGACACATGATTTTGAAGTACAAATATTAATTTGAGTAGAGGGGAAACCAAAAAGCTTCAGTAGAGACATGTCCTGCTGTTGTCCACTACATCTGAAAGGTGTGAGTTACAATGCAATAGACAGCAAAACAGTTTTCCCCACGAGGTTCAATGTACTAGTGAGGGATACATGTGGGAACTCCAGAAATACAGACAATTTAAATACACAGGGACAACACAAACCAACGTAGGATCTTTCCCATTCATAGTCCAATAAAACCATCCAGAACAGCTATTAATACAAAGGCAGAGCAGAGATAAGACCACAGCTGTGCACAAGATACTCTTTGCTTTCCTACCAAGATTTAAATACAAAAATAATACTGAAATATATATTTAAAAAAACATCCCAGACCTGTATTTCTTCTAGTTACTTTAGCATAAAAAAACTCTGGACAAACAACATAGTTTGGTTGCAGTTTGAGCAGTGCAAAAGGGAAGAGTGGGAATAGGAACACTTACTGGAGAAGGCTACTGAATGATGAATGATTAAACTTCAAACAGCACATAGATAGGGGACAACGGGCAGCATTACTGGATTTTCGAAATGCAGGCACACAGTGGGCATGGTCTGCCCGCAGATACACAGCCCAGATCATGGCTGCTTAAACGCCATGGAAGTCCAGACCAGAGCCAGATCAAAAGGAAATCTTTGCCAGACTTGCTGCATTCATGAGTACTCATGGATCAGTCAGCCTGAATATGAAGTTGGGTAAAATAAAGGTACAACTAACCTGGACTTCAAATACAACCAATAATTAGATAAAGGACTAAATTTATGGAGAATTTCTCCCTGGAGCTCATGAGAATTTGGGCTCTGGTGTCATGTTGTAATCAAGGTGGTTACAATAATGTATTTAAACAGAGAAATATTCCATATGAGCTGAAATAATACTTAATTTGGCAGATTGACTGCACACTAGAACTTTGAATTTGCACCAGACATCTAAAGATTATTGGGGTGGCTGCAAAAGTCAGATGAAACTTTCATTTAGCCCAGTATTTGGCATTTAACAATAGCAACTCACCGAGGCTCAGAAGTATTTTAGCCTTGATGGAGCAATACCTTCCCTACTGTAAGCTTCCAGCAGTTCCCAAACTGACAGCTGCCTCAATGGAATCACAATTATCCAACTCCCCATCACTTATTTAATCATTTTGAACTGATCAAAACTTGTGGCATCTTAAAAAAAATCAGTGGGTGTGAGTTTCTCAATTAATTATGCATATAACAAAAAAGTTGCCTTCGTTCAATATCAGCTGTCCTCCTGATCATTTCATTTCATTTTATGTGCCTTATTTTCTGTCCTTTGGACTGTGAATAATCATTCCCTCAAGACTTGCCCTGTGTCATTCAGGATGGTATAGACCTCTATAATAACCATTTGCACTCATTTAATTTCTAAGCCATAGAGTCTTCATTATTTCATTTCCTTTGCATACAGAAGGTATTCTGTACCACTAATTATTATTCTCTGTGTTCTTCTAGGTTATTATATCCTTTTCTAGAGTGAGATGAGCAGACTTGTAGAATAAATTGAAATGTTAGATCCCCAAAACCACATGGAGCTGTATAGTGACCCTTCATCTCTTCTTTTTCACTATTTCCTAACACCTTCACTTTCCTGCCCACCAACTAAGACCAAGCTAACATTTACAGGAAACTACAGATAAGCTTATAATCCTCTTTCAATAATAGCATATTTAGAACTACCATGATATAGATGAAGGTTTTTTGTTTATTTGTTTGTTTGCTTTCCCCTGTGTACATGGCTTTTGATTGATCAATACTGAATTTCAGCTGCTCCTTGCTTGGCACTGTGAGATGGTAGAACAATGGTCTATGCCATCCTCAGTTTTAATCCTCTCCATCATCAGTAAGCTTTCCATTCATCTCTTTTCCATCACACATAAATATGTTAAATAGCAATCATTCTAGCATCTAATTTCATTGCAAAACCAGATCATTTCTTCTGACTGTTTTCTAACTTTAAAGTAGCTACCAGTTTCTGAGAATGCAGCTTCTTTTGTCCTGTGACAGGCTAGTTTCTTTTACAGCCATTGGCAAGATCCTTGTCAGACCCTTCAGTGTGTTTCAGGAATGGAAAATGCAGCTGGTGCAGAGCAGAGCTATGGAATTAATGAAGAGATAGAAATGCTTATAATACTATAGTGGGGGTCAAAATACCCAAGGATCATGCTAAAAGATGAGCTTATTGCAATTAAGTATACCTTCTTATTGAAAAAAAGTCTTGTAAAAGTGATTACTTAATCTGAAAGAAGCTGTGCTGAAAATTGAAACATGATTTAGACTAGAAATAGAGTGCAGTATTTTTAAATGTCGAAGGAAATCAATCATTCAAACAAATAACCAGCAGCAGTGGTGGATTCTATAAAAGTATCTTTCCATTAAAATTATTTCTTGCAAGTTCTATGTTTTCTATTATGAAGAAAATTAGATTAGTCTGTTCTAATGGTCTTTTATGAGTTGAAGCTAGAGTCTACTTAATGATGTGCTGCTTTATTAATTCCTTTTTTGGTCCAGTTCCTGGAAAATGTACTAACAATCCACTTTTGTACCAGTGCAGCCTGGAAATCTTACAGAGATATTAGTTTATTAAAAAGAGCAGTTAATAGCTTTCTCTCTCTAATCTCAGCTGAAGAAATGTGCTCTATTAATAAGCATTCCCACCGTGGTATTTACAAACTCTGTGCCACTGTGTTACACTGTTCTTATGTGAACACTTGGGCTTAAAATATTTAACTGTTACCAAATCTCCTTCTGGATCTTTTGTCCGGATAACCTGTACAGCTGACATCCATAGGCAAAGTTAGCAGCTGTCCACTTCCTGATTTAAATTTCAAGCTAAAGCACCACAGAGATCCTCTGATGGATATGGAATGCAGCAGCTGCTTAAAGGAGCAATAGATGTCTGCTCTCATCTCCTTGAGTGATGCTGATATAATGCCTTTATTCTCAAATTGCTCTGAGGATCTCCCCCGTGGCCAAGGCAGCCAGCACAGGCAATGAGAGGGTTTACTGCTTTCAGCCTTACGATTATACAGTTATCTCTGTCTGATATATTGTTCCAGAATCATCTGAGCTGACAGCCATAAGTCTGTTCAATGCTCTATCAATTTATGTAATATTTCTTCATGTAATCAAATGTCATATTTCTAATCTAGCCAACTTGGGCTTACATTGAGACCACTGGCTCCAGCTTTTCCAAGAGCCATGTGATCTCAGTGTGTACAGAGAGAGATTCTCCTTGCTCTGAGCTCCATAAACAAAGAGCAAATGTATTTATTTGGAGGGTATTGGCTACATTTTTTTTCCTTCATCCCTGAAATATGTGCCCAAGCACATCTCAAGCGATGCCTGTAATCTGTAGTTTGCTGCCTACACTGCTGACAGTTTAGAGATCAAATAACGACGTGTGAGAGGTGTGCTGATCACTGCAGACCTGGTTATCTTACGTTCCCAGAGATGTGCAGCAGACTCACAGGCATCCACCACCACTCAGCAGCTCATTAATCAGCAGCCTGCTGCTCCCGTGTCTTTGCTACTCCACAGTCAGGAGCTGTGTTTACATGAGAGCTCTCAGTGAAGCTGTTCCTAGGAACGACACAAATACCTGTCTGGCTCCTTTCCTGACTGCAGAATGTGCTCATTGACAAGAGCCCACACAGAGCTCTCTGGATAAATGGATGTCATTTCCCTCAAAACTAAAAAAAAGTTGTGCATGGTAAAGAATATAAACAGATCCCTCTCACCAGTTCACTTGGAGTTCAGCATGAGCACTTCAAAAGAAGGAAACAAAATACAGAGGGGCATTTCCAATGTTTCCTAAGATATATCCTTTCTTTTCTCTTTTCCCAAACACGAGAAAAAAGAATTACTACCTACATTCAGAAAAAAAGGTGAGCAGTCCAAGATCAAGGGTAAACTCAGTTAAACAGAGGGACCAGAAAATTTGCTTCTAAATTGGGCAATACTGAATGTGTACCTCTCATGACCTAGCTTTGAAAAACAGGTAAGTTACCTGCTGGCTGTCTGGGACTTGCTTCTGCAGGCTGCAAGTTGGGAAGAACAAAACGAGGAGTGGGGGGCTTTGCCAGGAATGTATGGGGGCAATAAAAATGGGACTACAAAGCAAACGCTCATGCAAAAAGAGGGAAGGGTGGGGAAGTGTGGTTTGCTTGACAAAGACTTAGTTATGATCCGAGGATTCAGCCTATTATGTTTATTGTTCTCCATGAGGACTTTTTGTTAGTGAAGTATAGGCACAAGGCTGAACTGAATCATGAACTGAAGAAACGATAGTAGTTCGCTCTAACAGAATGCAAGGAGCAAGATCAGACAGACCATCCATGAGCACAGAATAGGGATCTCTTCTTAAAATTTCTCTGCTAAATTTCTTTTGGACATCTTATATTTTGGCGTTTCCTGCTATGATTTGCCATTCTTTAAACAGTTATTTAAGAAAAACCCGAAAACACCTGTTTCCATAGAAAGCATCCAGAACAGTCTTTGTCCATACCTTCAAGAATGCTCATATTGTGGGGTTGTAAATCAGGGTACTACTAACTCAAGAACTCTGGAAAAACCCCCCATTAAGGTGAGAACAAAAAATCACAGAATGAAGAGTTTGCCAGCCAGCGTGCAGGACCTTCCTGAGAACATAGGTCTGTTCCCAAACAACAGCACAGGGGCCAGCATGATTACTTTTAGGAAAACAGCTATCCCACATGGAACACCGGACCTGCTGTTAACTCTTTCACTCCCAGCATTCTACTAAATTCTCAAGGAAAAGACTTGCCATTATACAAAGTTCGTTTATGTGCATTAGACACTGTGCCACTGACTGATTTGTAGAAATTAGTCTCACTGTGGAAAGCTTCTGGTGTATCATCTCTTTCAAGAGAAAGAAGATGTAGGATGTGGTGGGATGATGGAACAGTTGTGAAGATGTAGGAATTTCACTGTGAAAACTATTGTTGAGCAAACAATGTGAGCCATATTCAACCTGTCAGGTTTTTTTAAACAGCACCCATCTATTTTGCACACTTGATTTCATATTTCAGCTAAAAAAAAAGATATCTTTTATTTTAGAGGTGGAAGAAAAGCAATTATTATCTTGCCTCGCTAAAGCTCCCAGTGGATATATGAAAATACTTCAGTGGGTGACAGTTCATTTCTTAAATGTGGCACAGACAGGATGGTAACCAAAAGAAATCAATTATTTCACTCTGATAATTTTTTAATGCATTTTTTGTAGGACATCTGTGCTCAGAAATCTTAAATTAAGTCAAAGGTCTGCCATTTCAGATGCTGCAAACTAGTACAAATAACAACCAAATAAAAGAGGCAGACAAACTTTTAGGATTCTAGTATGTTTTGCAAGCTTTCAGACTGGTAATGGAAAACACTGGATTAACGGTCAGAGTAAATGGACAGAACTATTAGCTCTTATTCAAATTCGGTCAATGGGTTATGATTTTTCTTTCACAATTGCTATCTGATTGTTTTTCTAAGACATTTTAATCTCTTTCTTTCACTTCTTAGTTTAGATCATAGGCAGCTTTGTCACTCTGTACCTGCTGATGAAATAAGAATTAACACTATCTTTGGATGCTTGATGTTAAATTAATATCATTTCCAATGTACTCCTGCAGAAAAGACCAGCAAAGTATCACAGTCTGATTACTCAGCTAATTGCTTCTTCTCATTTGTCCTTTTGACTAGTAACCAAAACACTTTTTGGACTGTTTATCTTGTATTTCCTACAAATGAATGAGCAGCCTCAGTGTTTTCTTTCCTCTTTGGTCAATAACAATGAGACACACAAAGCCCACCAGATAATCCTGTGCATTTGCCTACATCCACAAAGTCTGCTCCAAAAATCCTGAGAGCCATTTCCAAGCTTGTGCCTTGCAACTCTGTCCTCCTTGCAGGAAAACTTCTCCTCAATTCTACATTCTTATAATCTTTCCACAGTTATGTATGGACACGCAGAACACACACAAAAGAGCGTATGCTTTTTAAAAAATTGCATATATAGCACCTCTGAGATTTTTAGTTATAACTAGATGCTCTTTTCAGTCTGAAGTCCAGATACCACAAACCCCAGTGATGGGGGAAGTGAGGGAAGGAGTTTAACCAGCTCATCACACTGGTTCTTACTACCTGGAGAGTGCAAATTCCATGTTAAGAAAAGGAGTCACAAGGAAGGAACAAGCAGCGATGCAGCTGAGGGCAGGAGAAATTCACCTACTTCCCAGCTCAGGAGGGAATATCACCTTTATCCTGTCTTGTCTGCTATGCCAGATTGGCTAATTTAGTTTTCCACTGCCCTGCTTTTAGGAGATGGAAGAGGCCACACAAATTCAACATGGATTGCTGAAACAGAACATCTATTTTTTGACAAGTTACTCAAAAGATTATAATTACAAGAGAAAATTTTAAAATAAGAATGGAGTCTTTCCTGAATATTATTATCATCCAAAATGTGAACTATCAGCTGCATTCGGAACACACGTCTACAAAGGACATCAGTTTGTCTGGCACTGATGAGAGGGAAACGAGAACCTCAACTTCCTTTGGTAGCATCCCAAAGTGTGAATGTACTGCCAGTGAATGTCCTGGTGGAATCCCTATCTCTGTTATCAATCTCTGCAACACCTTTGAGGTGATTATCATGGATAAATATTGGTCAGGTAACATGGGGCAAGGCAGTTGCCCGATTTTAACATGGCACACGAAATTCAGCATAGACATGCACCACGTATTTTCTCGAGACAGTGTTAAGCAAACAAAAGAATGCTAAATAGAAATATTTTTGTTTTGATGCTTTTAAATTCATCGTTGGGTAATGTGATGCAGCCATGTCAAGGCACATATGCTTCAAACAAAAAACCTCAAAAAGGCAGAGGATTGCAGAGCATCCCAAATTATCATCCCATGACTCTCAGTGCAACGTGTTATAACAGAATATGCAGTTTAGGCAGCAGAATGCTATTTTCAGCAGGCTTGATCAAAAGTCATGAAGCTTCATTTCAACACAAAACATCATCTGTCAGTTCAAAAAAGAGAATGAATGATAATCTTTGTTTAAAAACTGCCAAGGAGTGACTTAACATTCATCAACTCCCTCCATTTTCATTAGCAAAATCTAAATATCCAATTTAGCAGCCTTTCACTTTTCGTTTTTAGATGATGGTGTGTTACCAAACTCGTTTCATAGAGAATAATTGGTAATAATACTCCCCTTCTTTCTGTGAAATCCTGAGATGTTTCATGAAATAATTTCCATTTCATCTGGAAAATTTTCCCTTCTGCAGTACCTGTGAATCAACCCAATTGTCTGCCTGTTTGAGAAATCATTACTCTCTAGCGCAAACCATCTCTTAGATGCTTTCATTACTTCTGAAAGCCTTACCTCCTGATGGATGGAGTGTAATTGAGCACAGATGTTATTTGCCGTGAATAGGCAATCCAAACTTCCAAACAATTGCACAGCGTTGAGTTCCTCCGAGTGCACAAATAAGCTTCTTATTGTTTTTAATTTTTATCCACTGGGCTTGAAAATCGCAGCCACACGAAACGTTACCTGAATTAGAGAAGCAGAGAAAGCACTGAATGTCCTGGAACTGCAAAGACGTGATGGTCTCGATCTTACCTGCTTTGGAAAGGTAAGAACTCCTGCAGAATTCATTGGGGTTTGGAATGGACCCTCTGTGAGGTACGGGAACAAGATCGTCTTTGTGTACACTTGGCATGAGTTCTCTAAACAGAAACTAATTAAAATTTTGACATTTTAGAAGGGTAGTTGGTATTTAAACAGAAATATTTCCAGAGATCATTGCACTTGATATTGAACAATGCAATTACTGACATCAGAAATGTGTCATTTCCATTGAGTGGATTAGTGTGCTCCGAGCGATGCACGAGGCATATCAGCAGTACTAAAGAGCAAAGGAAAAACCAAACCACGTACGGAAATTCTGTAAATATCAAATATATTCAAAAAGATGACCTTTTATGGACATCCAATAACTTAGATACTTATTCTAAGTTTATCTGAAACAACAAGAAATCAAATTGGGAAGGAAGTAAGCCTGAGGGCAGGATTCTTCTTGGCATTTCAGAATTCAGTTTTTTCTTCTCCTAGAGAACAGAGAGTGCTCTCTGTTTAATTTGCATCCCACCAGAAATTTCCTGCATATTTCAGTTGAGGTAGGAGCCTCAAAGAACTTGCTGTTTAGGTTTCCAACTCTGCTGTTTTGAGCATTCTTTTAAGGAATTACTTGTGGAAAATATGTGTTTCACTGAAGTCAGTGGATTTGTGCAGATATTATACAATGGTTTCACGGGTGTAGCATTGGTGGGATAAAGATGTGCTAAACTGACAAATTGCCTCAGAGATGTTCGGTTTCTGACACTCATACATCTTGGCTTTTGCTACAAATCTTTAAAATAAATGATGTTAAAGCACTTAATTCATTAATTAATTCCTTTCTTCTAGACACTGCAGTGAGAAATCAAATAGAAAACCAGGACCTGCTAATTGGCTAATACTTGTTAAAATGCTGTTACTAATCTACTTTTTTTTTTTGTCTTAAGTTGAATGTGTCAGAAGAAGTTCAAATGGACTATGAAAACTCATCCTGGGGTTACAGATTTCATTGAAGTGACCATTTGAATCTGCAATTAAAAGGCCTCTGCACAAACCCAAAGGATATTCAGCGGTCTTTTTCAAGTTTCAGGTTTCCTCCTCTGTGAGCTGGGGATACAAATCCCAACACTGAGCTTCTCTTGCTGTCACCTGCCCACAGAATCAGAGTCAAGCCACACTGGTACCTTGCCTCCAATAAGAAAAATCACACAGGGAAAAAAAGAAAAAGGAAATTACATAGCATGTGTAAACAATGCCTGTCTATTTTAGCTGTTTTTTGCTTTTGCTATTTCTCTTTTGAAAAGGGAAAGAAGAAAAATGTAGCTGGCAAGGCTGTCTATAAATCACTGTAAAGAAGTATGGCAACATTTGGAATACATATGCTTTGCAGTTTTAACGTATTCTGCATATTTTACATACAGGCAAATAACTTTTTTAAACATAATATTGGATGAAAAACTAGACAGCAAACTTCTGAAACTACCATTTTTATCCCATTTTTGTCCTTTCAAAAAAAGCCACATGATGAGTGAAAGAAAATTAATACACAATGAAACAACAGTACTTTTTCAGGTAAGAAATATAACCATGTTATTAACTCTGCTTCTGTCTCTCCCCAAACTCGACACCGGCTCTTAGATTCTACTTGAGATAATTTTTGCAACCCTTCCCCTTATCCTTTTTCATGTGACAAACATTTGACAGTATGTGACCGTCCTCTAGCTATCAGTCAGAAGTCTCGCTCCTCAGGAGACTGGCAGCACAGCACATCACTGGAAAGCAATCTGTCTGGTCAGTCAAGTATTTTCTCAGGGATTTTTTCAGCAAATTCTATCAGAACCATGCATGCAAAACTGTCTGTTAATGTAGGCAGTTATTCATGTTTGGGGGAAAAAAATGACAAAACCTCCATTACTGAATGCTGCACTATTGTGCAATAACCTTTTAACAAGGCACATTTATCATGCAACAGCTTAATATTTAGATGTGGTGGTGAGCACATTTCTGAATGGAAATTTATTTCATTCCAAGTTCATCTCCAAACATCATACTTGGATCTCCACACTTTGATAAATCTGTTAGGCCTGACTTTATCCCAACTGATAAGTGGGATTAAGTCATTTAAGCATGACTGATACATCACAATTCAGGAGCACTGGTTTGTCTCTAATCAAGATCCCGAGGCAATAGAGATGTTTAGAGGGTTCAGGCATGTGTCGAAGTACCTATTGTTTTTAAAAACACCCTGAAGTTAACCAGGGTGATTGTGGCCTCTTAGCAATCACATATATCTCAGTACTAGCATTAAAGGTATGTTCCTTCTGCCATTTCCAAATGTCCCTATGTGAAGTGCCAGTCTTTTGTTGCCACAAAATGTACACACTGTCACATTTTTTGGAAGCACAGGGATGATGTTTGGTGGGCCACGAGCTCTTGGGGTCAGATTTTTAAAGGCACAGACACATGTTTGAGTTTTAAGACTTCCTTAACTTCCTGTAACACTTTCTTTAGCAACAGAAGGTAAGAGCTCAGGCACCTCTTTGCATCTGTAAACGAAATTAGAAGTGCCGCAGAGGCCTTAAAGCAGAATGATTAACAGCAACACTGTAAGCACTGAATGACTTAAGATTTGCACCCACATAGCAAGAACAGCTCAAAGGAATGAAAATGCAGAAGCATAATAAAACGGGCCCTGGTTCCTAATGTGTGCTTCTGTCACAGGAGAGTCAACATCTAATCAGTTATTTAAATTAAAATGTCTCAGCATCAAATATAACTAAATGCCTCAAGAAAGGGTATTTAGCCAGAAAATGCTAAAATACACATCAAAGAATATTTCTAGCTAAAGGGTATGAACTCAAGGCCCTAAAGGTGAAAAAAAGCTCCAAGTATTTTAGGTTTCAAAGCTGAAACACACAGAGGAGCTGATACATGCCAGGTGCTAAAGGGGCGTAAGGTTGGCTCTTGCCTGTAGCAGAGGAATGATGGATACAGGTACAGAAGCTTCTGCTACTGTGTGATTAGGCTACATGTGGAAAGCAACAGGTGGATGAATTGAGAAGAATTTGTAAATTCAGTACTGACTCACTGATTAAGTGTTGTCTTCCTTCTGGTAAACCTGACACCCCAAAAGCAAAAATAAAAAAAAATCTCTAGGAAAAATACAAAATCACTAGGAAATTTCTATCTCAGTTCCTTACAAAGCACACACATCAAGAACTCCTTGATGTGCATTCAGGTCTTCTAAAGAAGGGCTGAGGGCATAATGTGAATGTCAGGAGTCACACCTGAAATCAGAATTGTTTATTACCTCAGAGGAAGTTGATTGAGATAAGCAGTCCAGAAAAAGACAACTTGGATTTACCTGTGCAAATTTACTGCATACCAGCAAGGTAGGTTAGAGAGGAACTGAAGAAAACGGGGTGCTGTAAGGAAAGTGCTGTGTCATCACTACACTGTCATTAACCTCTGGGATTTTTTTATACAGCCATGGAAAACATGCCTATCCAGGCTGCTGCAGTGAGGACTGACAATGGTCTCAACCAGAAGTGACGCTGAGTATTTGCCATCATTAGAGGTGGCACTGGGAAAACTGAAGGCAGGTAGGACTCAGAGGTAGGTAGCAGTAGGTGCTCCTCTGGGACTAAAGCACAGAGTTAGGCTACAGGACCAAGGAATAGAGGAAACTTGTTTCCATGAAAGACAAGCTCGTGACATCTGAATGAATCTCAATCACGTGGAACACAATTTGGCATGTACTAATCCTGTGTAGCTGGGAGAGTTGTGTAGTATAATATCAAAAATAGCAAAAAATGGGTATATTTTCACCTCTCTATCTTCTTTTCTGTCTCAAAGGCAGCAGCATGTGCTGTGAGCTCCTGGAGCAAGGGCAGGAGCAGTGGAGCAGAGCTGTGACACCAACAGAGGCTATGGGGCACCGCAGTCATCTTTAACTCTCTGGACGAGATGAGTTATCTGCACTTCAGCCACAAGGCTTTGTGTGTGTGAAAGCCACAGCTGATAAGTGTACAGAGCGGGAGAAAGCAGCGTGTGCAGTGTTAGATATGGCAGCTTTTAATCCTGGTGACCCTTTGTTCTCATGAATGCCTGAATTTTGCCACAAGATAGACTCTGCACGTCTGTATTAGTGGCAGCTGCATGTTCCAGGGGGTTAGAAGGACACAGAAAAACCTTGACAACCAACCAATCTCCAACAGAGAGCTCAGACAAATCTTTCTTAAATATGCTCTTCTGGAGGGCCAGTCATGGGCACTACCCAGACTCTAAAGCTCCCCTGAAATAAGAATGGAACAAAATATTACCAAACATCCCTGTTCCAGATCCCACATTTTTTAAGAATGAGGTGAATAAATAGTTAAAAACAGTCTGGACAAGTCAATTACTTTTTTAGATGCTGTCTAACTCCATGAGCTCTGTCAAGTGCAGACCTTCACCAGTTTTGAGTGAAAAGGATGACAAGATCTCATTCAGATTTAATCTTAAGCCAAGATGGTGAGAGAACAGTAAAATAAGCTTTTCAAAATCAGTTTGTGTGTATCACTCCAAAGAACAAGTTAAGCTAAAAGAACCTGACCTGTATCAGTTGTTTCATGAGCTATCTGCTCTCTCCAGCAGACCGTGTATCCTTCTGGAGGAAACTGGACCCTTGTTATTCAAAGAGCATTACACTAATGTTTGAACTCTAAGGAAACGTCAGGACAGGGCTTGCTTATGAAGTGACATGGAGTTCAAGAGTCCTTTACTTTTACTAATGATGTTCTGAAGGAAGTAAGGAAGATTTCAGCCTTCTGGCAACACCAGAGACTGAGAGAATCTATAGAGCTGAGAGACTCGGAGAGTAAAAGGTAATGTAAAAGAAAGCAACCCTTGCCATCTGAAATTTAAAAAAAAAAAAAAAAGCTTCATAAATATATTTTTGTTCATAAACTAGGAATAAGGAAGGGGTCAACAGGGAGTCAGCCAGTTGCCCGAAGAGATAAGGGATAGAGCTGCTTTCTTCCCTGTGTCTTGTTTCCTGTCTGTTCTGTGGAACTTTCCCTTCATCTTCTTTGTTGTATGATTAATATAAAGCTGCATGTTTCCTGCAGTAACTAAGTAGATTAGTTTCTTGTGAACAGAACAGCTGCTTTAAAAAGGCCCTGTATCGCTCCTGAAAACAGGAGTTAGGCACCTAAGTAACTTCCTAATCTCTGTTGAAAATTTCACCCTTAACATACCACATGCTTCTCTTCCCCATCTGCAGACTGGAGATAAGAGCTTTTGAATGTGGCTGCTGCTGTCATCTTGGTAATAAGAGAGGTAAAGGGAAAAAAACACCCACAGTAGCAGTGAGCACTCAAGCTGCTATAATGGCAGTGCTGCACTGATAGCATCCTCTTTCGTACATTGTGGAAAAATGTTACTGCTCTTCTTATCAACTCAAGTACACTGATTCTCACCAATGCACTCTTTGACCTCCTGTGGCTTGTTTGAACCTTATGAAAACTTATATATCAAATAGTACAAATTAACTGGAGCATATTCCTGCTCCTATCAGGCTTCCTGGACGCCAATGAAAATGAGAATTTACTCAAATGGAAAAACAGGCAACCCTGTATTCTACAGGATCCCTTATAAGACAGTCTAAGAAAGGGTTGAGGTCCAAGTTCAGTTCCCTGCTAAGCAGAGCTGATGTTGACTGCTGTGTTTACCTTTCAAACTGCCTCGATCCATGCAAAGGAAAACAAAAGCTGCAGGCTAAAGTGTTAGGCTGAACTTGAAAGTAAGAGTTTCTGTCATGTGCTGAAATGAAAAACTGAGTTAGTTCTAATTTGAGATAAACTACTGTACAGGTCTAGTAACATTTAGAACTTATGAGCATTTTCTAATCAGTTGTGGTTATTTCAAATTATGCTGAAAGATTTCTTTTGTCTGCTGCTATCAAAAACCAGTGAAAACTGAACCTCAAAGGCTTGGAGGTCTCAGTGACTGAATTGTGAGGTGAGCCTTGTGGTCTTATGTTGATGCACAAGTGAAACACTTCATTGTGAAATCTGAAAATACACTTGGTTTTATAAATTTCAAAGTGTATTCCTTAATCCTTTATTATTAAAACCAAAATAACTTAAAGTGCCATTTTCTTGTAAATTAAATTTTTAATGGGCTTTGTGCATCAAGAAAAGATAAGAGTGCCATGGTGTTTCATGTCTAACACTAGATCTACTGGATGAGAACCCCCACCGGAATGGAAGAATTTGGTATGTGTTCCTTGCTCTCAACTTCACACCACCTCAGGTAAAAGTTCTGTCCCTAAGTCCTCGAGTTGTAAAAAAGACTTTCTACATCTTCACTGTGCCAATGAGGAAACTCCTGTTTATGAGGCTTTGAATATTTATCTGAAAAATAAGTGACCAGCAGATGGATGACCGCATCATCCGTGGCATCCTCTCAGATTTTGCCCCTTCATCTTGCTTTGGAGAAGGCGACTCTGTTGCCTACACAGCACTGTCGTTATGAGTTTTTACAACTCCCATGAGGGAACAAGTTGCAGCAAACATCAAGCTGCTGATACTTCCTTAAGTGTTTTCACACTGCTCTGCCGTACCCCTTGTGACAACACCAAGCGTTGTGATGTTGACACGAAATTCAAGCCCTGCAGGGAAGCAGTGCTGCCCCATCCTAATCGATCAAATCCAGAGGCAGCAAGGCTCTCAGCAGCTGGAGGGCACCATCACTCCAGCCTGAAAGACAGCAGAGGCAAAGGGATAGTGCTGGGCTGATGTGCATTTCTTAACGAGCAGAGCAAGCAGAAATGCGGGGAGCCACTGCAACCTGGAGCCGCAGGAGCAGAGCAGCAGCCGCACTGTTTGCTCCCTGTTTCTAAACAAGGAAACGGAGACAGTAGTTAAGATCTGATCTTTTAAGCTCAAACTTTCATGCTGAGCAAACCACAAATGTCCAGAGCTAGACTTGAGGAGTTCTGGAATTTTAGAACTCAGGTGTATGAACACCAGTGATGCAAATCACACGGGAAGAGCTCATCTGGGTGAATATACACTTGCTACCTTCATTTCCCCATAGCTTAACATTTCAATTCCCTGAAATTCAGTGAGGAATCAGAATTTATGCTCCAGTGTCATTCCCTGGAGACACCCAGTCCAAGTCCACACATGCTGGGTTTGGCTGAGACAAAGTTCATCCTGTTCACAGTAGGCAGTATGGGGCTGTGGCTCAGCTTTGTGCTGGAAATGATGAACAAAATCAAGCCTATCCCAGCCCAAATCAGCCCAGTGCAGATTGATTAAATTACAAGTATGGATACAGGAGCAATACCTACCTGTGACTGAGAGGACGCACCGTTGTTCAGACAGGGTATTCCAGTCTCCTACTGTGGGAGAATACAAGTGATTATTTAATCAATGCAAGGCCACATTCTATACGGGAAGCCTCCCTGTATCCTTGTGGCAGTGAAGTTTCACAGCTGGCAAATTTTTAAAAAAAGCCATTACAAGAGGCATTTTGAAAGTTTGGGAAACTCTGAACAGCATTAAAGACTAAATATTAATTATAACAAGTATCATTCAAACAACTTATAGGACTCTGAGGTACTAATGAATTCTGTTAAGAACAATAATCAGGTTACAAATTAAACTACTGGATTATATATTAGGCAAGCTTGAGTTTGTTGAAGCTTTCTGTGTAATGAGGTTATTTTTGCCTCTTGATACAATAAATCTAATTTTACATGTTTATTATGACATCTTACTAAACTGCTTTATAGGAAGAACATTAGAGACACTTTTAGGAACTCCTCAATGTCCAAGCTAATTTAAAAAAGAGCATTAAGTGCTCCTTTATAACATCATTAGTTTTAAACCATTTGCTAGCAAAAAATAAATGAAAAAAATTAGAAGGGGAAAAAAGAGAAGCAGTAGTTTATGCTTCATCTTCAGTCAATTTATACATATTCATATTCATGTTAAGCCTTAAAGCCTGAATTCTTTATTTTTTGTGTATATATATATATATATATTCTAAAGTCCTTAAGTCTTCAATATCAGCAAGTCATAAAGTAGTCATAGTCACAGATTTCCCTGTTGCCTGTGTGTCTGGCAGTGCTGCCCAGAGAGGCTGTTAAACTATTTTGGGGCACTTTGATTTAAACTGAAATGAAAACTGTAAGTGAAAACAAGGACTGTGAACAGTGGGATCAGATGGTTTAGAAGAAGGAAGGACAAAGCAAAAGAAACTTTCTAGGTAAACACCAGATAGGGACAATCCATGTGCTTCTGAAGGCAGCACTCAACAAATGAAGGCTGAAAAGCATAGAGATGTAGAGTTTTAAGCCAGTAGTAAACACACAGAATGTGACATGGTAAACTTGCATTACTTGAAGTAAAAACAAAGCAAAAATGGGAAAAAAACCCAACAACCAACCAAGAAAACTCCACCCCCAAAAAACCAAACCCGAACATTTCCCCCCCACCAAAAACCCAACACAAGTTCTATCCTCCAATTAAAAATTGTAAAAACCTAATCTCAGTGTACAATCAACACAGAAATAATGTTCCATGCTGAACATGGTTTTCTCTATTTCTATTGATAGATTTCGTGTCCAGGTATCATATGAAATTTATCATTTCTGTTCCAACTCCAAGATAAAACAACTCTATTTGCCATGTGTCAAACAACTAACGGAAATTTTGCCCTCACTATCCAGTTATGATTCTTTATGATTTGTGTCACAGATGACACAAATCTCTATATCTGCAAGGGTATAAAAAGTTCCTTGTTAAGTAAACACTATGAAATGGTCAATCTGCTTGACTAACTCAGAGTAAGTGGTATGTTTTTGCACTGTAGGGATTGATTAGTCACTAGAAGTGTTTGGGGTTTTTTTAGTGTTCATCCCTTAAGAAAAAAAAAGCTTCATTTGCAATTTTCCAATTTTTCATAAATAATCCTGCCGCTTGCATAAAGCAGTTTCCAGCAATTGTCATGTCTGGAGCAGCAACTTTCCATTTTTACTTTTCATTAACTGAAGCTTAATAGAAAGTAATGCATTATTTTTTTTTTTCAGTTTAAAATTTATGGATATGAAATGTTGGGTTTACTGCTCAGAAAATGAACACATTAAAATACAGATAGTGGCATGTGCATAAAACCACATAATGCTGCACAAGCCCTGATATTCTTTTGTCAAATGAGCTTCAGAGCCTACCTAAAAGCAGAAAGACTAAATGAAATATGACCAAAGGTTAAGTTGTGAAAAATTATGCATATTCTACTATAAATACAATTGTACATGCAACTTAATGTTATTTGAGCATCCAAACCAGAAAAGACCCCTGAATATGTTTTCTAGTGGCAGAACATCTGTATGGACACGCAGGACTCAAGCCTTGGGCTGAATTTTTTTGTTCCCACTGGCTGTAATAGCAGGCAAATTTTCTTGTATCCCCTCATAGAATGTGACCTCCTATATAAAACCAAGTGTTACTGAAAACAAAGTCTTCAGTGGCAAGACTCAATACGAAAGCATTAATGATAATTGTAACCATCCAAATACCTAATTGTAACCATGCAAATACCAAAGCAATGGGTGCAGTAATAAAGAATCCTCATTTTTCCATGTATTTATAAAATATATTTAAACAACTCTTAGACCATCTCAGAAAAATAGCCTGTGGATCAAAATGCTCCCCCAGCTGCTGCTGCTGCCAGTGACCTGTGGAGCAGCCAGGCACAGCAGCCCCGGCTGCCAGCAAGCTTCCAGCTCCCTTTCCCTGGAGGAGAAGCAGCTCAACGCTCAGAGGTGTGGGAAGCATGGCCAAACCTGCCATGTTCAGAGCTGGAATACATCAAGATGTGCTTGGAGCTCATTCTTCCATAGCTCTGGGTCATTTCCTTCTCATTTCCATCCTACCCACCCCATTAAAACACAGTTGAGCAGCTCTGCTGCACACCATGACCATATGGAAGCATCACACTTTTCCCAGCCTTTCTGGTAGAGTGAAGAAATTGCTTGACATTTGTATTTCATCTCAGATTCTTTAAAACAGAGAGAGTGATTGTGGACAGCTGCTGGAAACAAAGGTTGATCCTTCTTCACTGACATTAGCCCTGGCAAACTCTCTGCACCATAGATGAACCACAGACGAGCACCAGCCACCAGACCCGATCAATACACTTTAATTGTCCTCCTCCTTCCTAGAGAGGAGCCACCCAGCACTCACAAACTTCATGAGGTGGATTCTTTATCCTGAAAGTCTATTATGAGCATTTTTTTTTGCATTTATAAAGCATTTTGCAAGGCCCAAATCTATCACCTATAAAGTAAATACCTCACAGAAGCCTCAGGAAAACCAGCCTCCACAATTTCTTCAATATCCCCCTCAAAATGAACTTTGGACATATCTAAGCATCTTTTCTCAGAATCCCTAACCTGCCCTGGCAACACAATGGCATGAGGACATCACCCTAAAACAGTCTCCTAAGGAGCAGAAAAAAAAAAAAAGAGTTTCAAGTGACAATCAGCAGCGCTGCAGAGCTCCCTGTTGTTTGTCATTTCTGCAGTCAGATCCTTGAGGGGTTTTTTTCCATACAATTTGATTTATTCATTCTATTTCTGTGTGTCATGTTTCTACAAGCCTCATTACACGGCTATGGAGAAAATACTGCAGATGAATTTTTGTTATCTGAAAAATGAGAATGCTTCCCATGCTAAATGGTTCAAGGTTTGTTAGGTAGGGAAGTCATTATGTAAAAAGAACTCTCTTGCAAGAAACTCCAGCTTTTTGACACCAGGCTCTTGAACTTCTACAGCTAATGAAGGATTCTACATAATGATATCGAGTCTGCACATTCTTTTGGTAAAATATAAATAAGCAAGAAAAGGACATGTAAGGAAATTTTCCTTGAAATAGAAATGCATAAAAGTAATTGAATTATTTGACCTTTGAGTTTCTTACAATTTTTTTTCTTCCTCAAAGGATTGCCTTAAAATTAAATCTTTAATGTTGACTGAAGCAAGGATGATTACAGTTTTATAATCCAGAGTGTTCTTGTGTATGTGGTTTTGAAGTGCTTCTGAAACCCACACCCAAGGTGAAGTTTATGCTATAGGACTTAAATGTCCACGTGTTATTTCATAGGTGCATTCTCAGATTGGTGCAGCCAGTCTTTGTGTCTGAGGAAATGAATAAAATTCATTTCTATTTTTGACTAGTTCTGAACTGCAAGCTGAGCATACAGAGCACCACGAAATCTTTGCAGTCACGCAGGCACAGAGATCTGCTCCTACCCCTGCCAGGCCAGTGCACATGCACACACACATGAATACCTGCCTTAACTCATGGCTAAATCAAGCCTGTTAACTATTGGCCATTTTAAGCCAATTCCTACTTTGCCTTTATATGTAACAGAAACAGATTAAAATTTTCTTTCCAGGAGCAAAACTAGAAAAAAATCTCAAACTTACAAACGTGCCCCACTGCTGACCCTCGAGCCTGAGTCATCAGTACTGAGGGAGAAGGAGGACTGAGCCCTACTCTTGCTTTTTCTTCCATGTAATACCTCCTGGTTATTTAGAGACGTCATGGATATTTTGGGGTCTACTTAGCTTTATTTATCCCTTCTTGTGTTAACAGAGACAAGCATTTTAGTTCAATAAATGTGCACGTGCAAAAAGTTTATCTGAGGACTCCATATATTATTCTGTTACATATGTACATATCAGTTTCATTTTAGAACTTACATTCATACTGCAACAAGCTATCGCTGGTTTTATTCTGCCTTTGCTTAGTGAGTAGATGTTCTATTAAAATGTTCTTTTTTTCACATTCTGCAGATATGACCTTGGTTGTGTTTAATGACTGAGTTCTTGCAGGTTAAGAAAAGCCTTTCATTTCAAAACACCATGTGAAATCTCCTTACCTACAAGGAGAAAATGTTCTGTATTCCGGTATGATAAAAATAACTCCACATCCATGCTCTGTGAAGCATTAGCAGAGCAGAAGTTGGTCAAAATCCTGTATTCAGTGCTCGCCTCAACCTTTCTGAATCAGAGAGAATGAAAAGAGAGAGATACCCAGAAAGGCAAACCAGTACCTCAGAAATCTGTGCTAGAAATCTGTCACCAGGACTGCAGGCTTTGCTACAAACAGCACAGCAGTCAGCGGCGTGGGCAGCCAAAAGAGCAAGCAAGGTCACTCAAGAAGCTGCCACCACAGACCTAAAAGCTGCTAGAAAAAGATAGGAGCTGTAGTAAGCACGTTTGAATAACACAGAGGTCGCGGTGTACACTGCTACCAAGCACCAGGACTGCCACTCCATCAGAGCTTAGTTTAGTCACTACCCAAGGAGTTCAAGAGATTGGTGCATTTACTTCTTTGCAGATGGAACAGAAGCTGCTCATTCACCTGAATGTTAAAAAGTTGAGTTTTACTGTACATTGCTACATGTGGCCAGCAGGCTTAGCCATCACAGTAAAAAAGCCAAACCAGTTCTTTCTGATGTCATCTTTATCTTGTTCAGAAAAGCAGTGCCTCCTTTGAGAGAGACTTGTATTTGGACTTGGGAGAAAATGAACAAATGGATCCCCCAGAGAGAAGCAGCAGAATGTGAGACGTGGTGACAAAGCTCTTTGTTTTCAGTTCTTTGTTTTCGTATTCTGCAGACGGGCGTAAAGGCCACGTGTGTGAGGTGCTTTTCTTCCACAGCACAAATCCAGCAGTACCGAGAGAACTGGGAACTCTCCCAGTCACAAGAGATGAATGTAAGCAATTCAACAGATGTGCTTCCTGAAGGACTGTATATTTCCCTGTTTTGCTTAGAGAATTTGATCTTAAAAATCCCATGGAACTCCATCAGCACAGACCTCCTGCTGCTTATTGATGTTGTACAGAGAACATCAGTTCATCAGTGCCTTATCCATCTTAGATGCCTTATTAGATGTTTGAGACTGGAGCTGTAATTAACTTGTCAAAAATGTGGGTTTATTGGATAAAAGAGCTGATTTGAAAGCTCTATATGATTGATTCTACTGAGGCAGTAATTGTGTTCATTACTCCCTTTTCATGTAGAATCTTAAATTCTCTTCCTTACTTGGAAATTACTTTTCCTGGAATTCATTCAGATACCAGGTCCTCACCTACCTACGAGGACAGAGTAACTGAACAGGGCAGCAGTTGTGAGACCACATTAACTGAAGAAGAAGATACTTCTAAGCTCTAATTTGGTAGATGAGACCTGTCTGATATGAGATGAACACTTTTTTTTCCTGAACAGATGATAACGCCAGAAATCTTTATAATTTTATTTTTTCTTTGATGTTCAAATGACTCTGGAGTCATAATTGGAGAGAGAAGATCAGAAAAATGGACAAAAGCTGCAACAAAAACGGATTTTAATACTGAGGCTCATGACCATCACACTTTCAATCAGTCTTTTCATGACCACTAATAATCAAGTACTAATTGTCTAGATTTCTTGTTAATGAAACAGTTATGGAGTGGTTTAGTCAGATATTACCTGAAACATTTGCTTGCTTTTCTTTCTCAGTCATCGACAGAGACACTGAGCTGACAGCTGCTGATAAATCATTTTCTGTCAATTTGAATTAATCAAATTTTCACACAGATAACTGAAGGCTTCCATACCACAAGGCTGATCAAAAGAAGAATTTCCAAAACAGAAAACTAGATTATTTTAGTTTCTATAATTCCAGTGAATAATTGCAATCATGCAGCTTTTGTTTTATTTTGATATTGTATTCTGATAATAATGTTGTATTTTCTCTATTTACCAAGCATGCATATTTCCTTCAATTAGTATATCCAGTTTAATATACTGATATTAGATTACCTCTGCATACTTCAATTAATTTACATAGTTTTATTTTGCTGTTACTGACATTAATTCAGTGTAAGAGGTATGTTTCATAAAGACTTGGTTAAAAATGTAACATCATGGTTTTAGTCTAGAGATACCAAAAAAAAGAGACAGGAAGAAACTGATTTTTTTCTTCCATTTTTATGCATTTTTTTCCCTAAACTCAGAAGCTGAAAAAAGAATTAAAATACCTTTCACTCATAGCATTAAAAAAAAAAATCTTATATTTCTTATGTCACCCTTAAGAGATAATTTTGGTTTGCACTTTGCATCTACTTCGAAGTGCTTTCTATCTGACAAGTATTTCAGACAAGTTTAGCTACTGATTTCTGATCTTGCAATTTGAAATACTTGATTCGAACACTCACAAAGCTCTGTCTGCCAAGAAGAAAGAATCACTGGAACTACAAACCAGAGATTAAAATTTTATAGAGTTTAGATACATTTTCAGATACTGGCCTACCAGGTGGTATTGGCATAACAAATGGTTTAGCAATTCTGAGATGCAATTTCTTTGCAGCAGACCTAGAAGGTGACGCTATTTTTATAAGCTGTAGCAGTTGAGCTGATATGGGGGATACCTTCTTGAGTGACACTATCAAATCAGGATACAACTGGAAGACTACTGTGCCTTATTTTTTATCTCAGAATATCTCACAACTGGAGAAGTAGCTCAGAAACATTTTTCTGCCGCTGAAGAAGTGATCTCCCTTACTACTTCCTTACACTTCCCATTCCTTTAAGCTAATGACTGAAAAGCCAAATAATCTACTAAAGACAAGTAAATTGGGCCTTTATCATTTAGTGCTACTATTTTTTCTTGAGGTGCATTATAAAATCCTACAAGAGATTTTATGGCACCCATTCTATTACATCCTGGATGAATTTTGAAGCCTAATTTTGACACTAAACCAGAATAGAATGCATGCCAACTGGCAGAAATAACACATTAGTTTCATGTAAAAGCTTCGTTCAGATATTACTTTTCTGTATGAGCAGATGTGTTCACTGGTATGATCTAGAAGACGCTAGTATGGTCATATATTTCACTGCTTACTAGAAGGATGATTAAGCTTAATAACAAAGTTGCAGTGGAATATTGTGCACGATGCCTGTCTGGGGCTCCTGGAAATTTTCCCCAGTGACAAAGACAGCCCCGGTCTCACCTGACGGATTGTGACAGGTAGGACAGTGCCAACAGGGTGGTGGGTGATGGGCAGCAGTGACTGACCTACCAACCCCAATGGTGTACAGCTACACAAAATCAGGATCTGCTGCTTCAAGGAGCCCAAAAATATAATCCAAAAGAGATACCAACACAAGTGCTCCATAAAATGACCTTGAAGTTTTGTCATTCATTCAGTGTGCAGAAAGTATCTGATGCCCATTTAAGGTTGATTGTCATCACCTGTCTTTATATGTGAATTTTTAAATAATGATTTGAGCCCCCTGAGTGTCACCCTCAGGAGAAAGGCGACTCAGGAACACAGGAGAGTCAAGACCAGTGATAAAAAACTACTGGGTGCTATGACAAGGCTGTCTGACAGTCTCTGCTTGGTCTCAAAAGAAAGTGATGCTACTCCAGAATGTGTCAGAAAATGAGCAAAGAATATAAAACCAACATTATGATGTTAACTGGTGTCAAATCCAGGGAAACGCGTGGTGGAGAGCTGAGCTCTTCTCTTGACAAAAGCTCTTGTACAGGTTTTGCTCCACACTATAAGAAAGGGCAAAGATACTGGCAATTTCCTTGATTCAGCACAATAACTTTCCCATTTCCTCATTTCATCTTAGTAACAGATTCTCTTTTTCCCCACCAGAGCCATTATCTCCCTTCAGCAGAGATAAAAACATATAGCAAGCAAGTGTATACAAAGTAGCAGTACACCAGTCAGGGTCTGAAGTGGAATGAATAAAAAAGATGCTTTCAGAACTTAGCTGATTTAAGAGACACGCGGTGTGAAGAACAGGCTTCAAAAGATAGGGGTTTGCGTTTGAAAAACATCTCACATCTCTGTGTTAGAGAACCAGGTCTGGTGAATTTCAATCTCTTAAAGATCCAAACACCATAATTTATCACAAGAAAGTTTGGGTTTTTTTTTTCCTTCTTAAAGCAGCATCAATCATAATTCAAATGGAACTATTCAATTTTTTCCATTGTCAGCTTGCCAGGCTGTCTTAGAGATTTAGCATAGTTTTCAAATTAACTATTGCTGTAGCAGAGGTGAATGAGTAAGGAGGAAATAATATTTTTATGTAGCTTATAATTTGAAAAAAATTTGCACCTTAGCTTTGCACTTTAAAAAATTTTGCACCTTAGCATTTTAATTTTTACATCTCTAGCTATAGCTGGGATAAGAAACAGTGAGGAGGTGTTAAACTATTGCAAAAATTCTTAGCTCAAACAGTTAGGAATCTGATTCCATCACTTTTCTTGTTCATTTGTGCATATTTCACAGAATGATTTAATAGGAATAAAGCTTAGGTAATAACTAAACTTTGGATGTTCACCTGAAAGGCACCAGTCAACCTTCTGTAACATAGCACATTGAAGTCCTGCTCCAAGAGACCACTAACTGGGAAAGCATTTTGGCTACCACATTTTTTCCATACATAACTTGCACATTACCTGTTCAAAACCTGTGATTCAGCAGCAAGTGGTTGCACTGAGAAGCAATAGGAAAAAGAATCTCACCTGAGCTGTCTCTCTCTCCCAGGAACAGCCAGCCCTCTCCCCAGCAGAATTCTCACAGCTCAGACTCTCCCCTCTGCCAGCACGGATTTTAAGCAAGAACATGAGGTTATGGGTTATCTGGAGATGTCGTTTCGAATTTCAGGAGTGAAAGGTTCAAGTTGTTTACAAGACATTGCTGCAAATAAAAACAGCAACCCTGATTTGTAGCACATATATTAGAGGCATTATTTTCTCTTAAATTTTTAAAATGTCCTGTTTCAGTCAAGACCACCCACAAATGTAAAGGAGTTCATACAATATGTTTTTATACTCTCTTACCCAACCAGCACAAGTTCAATAAACCAAATTTCTGTTCCACTTTCAGTCAATCTACAGTTATTCCAATATAAGCAAAACTACCACAGGAATATTTTTGAGCCTCTGCATGTCGTTAATCTTGAATCAAACTAGAAGGTTGTCAGACTACTTCATTCTGTATTTTATTCCTTCTAGGTCATATTGAGAAACAAGAATTGTCTTTCAAACAAATAGCAGAAGCTGTTCTGTGCATAGGTAAGATGATCTGGGGACCTGTATCTGTGAACATTTTTCAATATTTTGAAGTTAGAAGTGTGCTTTAACTATTATATATTTTCTTTTCAGGCTGTACATGTTTTAGAAGTCCTGTAAAAGAAGATTACACAAAATGAAAAGAACTTTTCAGAAGAAGCCAACATTGAACTGTCCTCAGATTTTTTTAAAAATGAGCGTTTAACCATCTTCTTCAGTAAAACGTACCATAAATAACCCAATAATATAAACCAGCCATGTAAGTCACGCGATTTAGCCCCTACGGCTAAAGTACCATTCTTGCAATTTTAGAGAGTTGAGCAACAAAGACACTAAGGCCAAAATGAAACACAATAATGAAGTATAACATGTATGAACAAAAATAGTTGTTTCAAAACACGTTTTAGCAGTTGAAGGGAAAACAAGTCACAGATTTCTACATGCCTTTGGCACTTCTGACAACAGCTCCAGATTTTGTTTCAGCCATTTCTGCAGTATTATCAAAACCATCTGTGACAACTAAAGGCTACTCCTCATGCTTACGTCCAGCTGTAATGGCAGCACAACTGCAGGCAGATGCAGAAACCAAACTCTGCCCCTGGACTTTGAGACATGATTGCTCTGTAATTTTTATTGCACCAACACTTTACCCATTCTGTATGGAAAATATGTCGAACTGGGCCTTGAGGGGTCAGAAAGGTTAGCCCCAGCTCTCAAAGGAATCTGAACATGTGAATCACTTCCTCAGGGTTTTGTGTTTGCCTTTAGAGGATGCTTCACCACACGCATGTGTTTATAGTTCCCTAGTTTTACCAACTTGCTTATTCTAGTGGAACATCAGGGAAAACAGCAGTTTAATTTAACATCTCTGTTTATCACAGACTTAGCTGTGTTACAAGACCTTTCCAATTTCAAACTGAGTGAAACAAATAAAACATAGGTGCCAGGTTCATTAGCATTTAATGAATAACAAATTAACTTGCCTCTGCTAGTAATCTGAACTTGTCTTACTCCTGAGTTTTTCAATTATGTTATCTTCTTTCATGCAAATTAAAGGACTACACAAGCACAATTAGATGTGGCAGCTACAAACAACTGGAAAAGAGCTCAACAAAATAAATTACAAAACTCTTCTTTATTCCAGCCGAGCATGTATCAATTCAGATAACTGGCAGCTCTCCTCAGCTTTTATCTATCGCAACCCAGACAGGAAATAGGCATTAAGTTTGTGTTTCTGTGTGAAAATAAGCTAGGACTTGTTCCTCCCCTCTTGCATTCCCTCTCCTTTCTCACTGTTTATGAATTCAGTTCCTTGCTATTAAACTGATGCATAGCCTAGTTCCTCTGTTTGACCCAGATCTGCTCACTAGCATCCATAAATATACATGCCTTTGCTGATCTTAATGAATTCTCTTTTTATGACATTATTTGTCTAAAGATATTGAACATTTTTCTTGAATTTCAGTTATGTTTGCCTTTAGCATCTCAAGTTCCTGCTCTTTTCCCTCAGCAGCCAGCTACAGGGGAGTGGAAAGCTACACCATAGGGAAACTTTAAACTTAGATTCTTTTCCATCGCAAAAAAAAAATTTAATTGCATTTTTCTCTAAAACCTTGTCCTAGCTATTCAGAGGCATAGTTTTTTTTCAGTTGCATAATTTTGGCTGTCATTTTTTGAAAGATGTTTTAATTATAAATGTCATGTTCCAAAATGTTTCCGTGTTCTTAAGAAGCCAGTGACTATTCTTTACATTTAACTCCATCTAATACAAGAAGAAAACAAAACGTCTTGAATTAACAATAAGCATTGCTTCAAAATGACAGTTTTCAAACATTTGAATAATAAAATGCTCATTTAGATTTAATAGCATTAAAATTTTAAAAAAAAAATTAAAGTAATTTAGTCAAAATTCACTGCTTTGCAAGGGAAGGTAAAGCATTTGAGTCTCCTTTGTTGAATTATGCTGCTCATAGATGATGTTGTTTGGCACCTCTGAAAAGTAGAGTATCCAATAACCTGAACCATTAAACACACTAAGGAGCCATGCACTAATGCTTTTTTGTCTTTGTATTTCTTTCTTAGACAATTCTGCCTACAGAGCTCATGAAAATTTTGTGGGGCAAGGTTTGCCTGACAATATTTAGCAGCTGGCACCTACAGAGACAAAGTTTTTATACAGCCAGAGGAGAACAGTCCAAAGCGGAAGCTCTGAAAAACACACCACGGACCTGCTCCCCAGCCACAGTTTTACTCCACAAAGTTCAGCTGTGGCACCCCATGACTAATGAAGGCACAGCTGATAAAACACTCCACCTGAGCAGAAAATGGGAGATCTTAAAATATGTTAATAAGAACAAGGTGGAATAATTCACAGACTACAGTGTAGGTGACACAATTAGAAAACAAAACAATGGCCGTGAAGTTTCTGGCATGCAGGAGGATCAAAAAGTTGTTCTTTGGCAGTTCCATGTTGTGGTAACACAGCACACCTCCACTTTGGGGTTAAAAATTAGAATAATCATTCCAACAGGAGCAGACCCAAGAAACTACCCTCCATGTGCCACCTATTTCAGTCTAGTAAACTTTGTCTTAAAAAGGTTGCAAAGATACTTTTGACAGTGCAAAAATTATTCCCAGATACCGTAAAAATCAGTTGGGTTCTTACTGTATTCTCTCAAGGAGACTGGTGATTATTTCTATGCTCTTCTGATAGTGAGCTCTGCAAAGGAGCTGACCATATGTCCAGCAGGTCTTTGTAATTTTAGGGGATTAATTAGACTTCCACAGCCAAGTAACTTCAGAAGCAAAAGTCAAGATATTTGGTATCTGGAGTTTAACAGTTTAATATCAAGGCAGTGCTGACCCTCTCCCCAGGCCTTAATATAGGCCACAGATGAAACGAATGCCTCAGAGAACACAACTGGCCCCTTCCTGCAGCCTAGAAATCAAGCAAAATTAATAAATTTGTTTTTTAAATGCCTGGAGTATGTTCGAGGTAGGTCAATGACAGACACTGACAGAGCAAGGAAAGCAGGATGATTCAACATGGAATTAATCTTTAAAAGGAGGGGATATGGAAGCCTTCTCCTTTCCAGGCACCACTTGTCAGCAGCAGTCATTGGTATAACCAGGGGTAACCAGGCTCTAAAGAAGCTGTGACTTCTTTGGGGAAGCATCTTTTCAGACAATCTACTCAGCAGTTTATGTTTGCCTTGTACTTAAATACAGATTTCGGGCAGTGCTACATCCGTTATCATTTCTAAGCCAGTATGGAAAGTGATTTCACAGCAGGAAGAAAACTGTAGAATCTGCAATCCAGTGCAGCAGCACATTGAGCTGTTGGTTTGTTTTTTGGGCTTTTTTTTCCCCTGTAATATCTCATTTCCTTTCATGATCTAAGGTTCAACAAGAACAGATGTGAGATGTTGTGATCACTGCTTTTTCTGCAAGGAGAATAGTTTAATGGTTCTGTATCGCAGGCAACAGCTTCCCACACTTATTTCTCTGATCTTATCAAGGTTGCAAACTATCTAAGCAAAAAAAAAAAAAGTATTTTGATGTTTACAGCCTTCTTCACAGTTTTTTGTTTTACACTGATTAGCAAAAGCAGCAAGTTTTCATCTTGATTTTTAAGTGTAAATTGGAGCATTGGTAGCATGGGAAACCATGGGCAGAGAAGCAAGCTTTGGAACTTTTTAATATTAATGAAGAAGCCTGCAAAAATTTGGAGACACACAGGATGTAAAAGATTGAAAGTACATTTCATATGAGGACAATAACAAAAGCCCTCCAAAACTAAGAGAATAAATTAAAACAAGGCATGGAGTGTGGGTGGGTGGGTGTGGATGTGTGTGAGGGGGTGTCTTTTAACCTGAGACTGTAAGGAATCTCTGAAAAGGGAACACAGAGGCATGACACAGAACCAATCAGCACTTTCCTGGCATTATTCACATCAGTTGTGCTGCTTACTGGCTTTCAGAGAGTGAGCACCAGCTCTAAGGACATTCACCCGTGTGTTTGTTAGGAGTTACACATGTCCTAGCCCACCTTCAGAGACTGGATGAGACTGATGTTTCAGTGTATTCATGTCTCTGGCCCTGCCAACTTCTACAGGCAGTACCCACCACCTAAAAAATGTGCTCATTACAATATTAGCTTGAATGTGGAGCCCTTGCATTGCGTCTCATTTTATCTGGAAAAGCACAAAATCTTAAATCTAGACTTGCATGTTGCATGCCAACTTAAAAATTCATTTAATTGAACTTAGGATATGTGGATGCAAACAGGAGCTGTGCACTAACTGAGAGCCCAGTGCAGGTAAATTTTGGTGTCCACTGAGGCCAGAAACAAAGATTTCATTGATCATAACTCTGTGCAGAAAACATCAAATCTGGGAGTGCAAGGTCAGTCCTCAGTGCCTCATTTCAGAGCTAAATTGGGTCAATAACAGTCAGTCAAATACAAAGCACAAGAGCAGAATACTCTTGGATTTTTTGCCCTCTTTCCGCTGATGGTTTGTATCACATGTACCTGATAATGGCTCTGCTCATTCCGAAGCTGTTATCTTGTTTTCTGCATAAAGGAATCACATCTACGTGACTGTCTGCTTGATTTTTAAATGTATTTGTCATTCTCAATAATCAGAACAAAATTACGAATTATAAAATGTTTCTAACAGCTTATTTCAGTTTCAATTTAGTTGATCATGTTGATTTAGTTTTAATTCAGTGCAGTTGAAGTTGCATTTCAGATTTCCTCTCAGTGACTGAAGTCACACTATTTCTTCTCTGATTGCCCATCCCTATTCTCTACCACAGCTCTATGCTTTTAGTACATTCTTTTTCTTGTGTCACATTGATTTACAGCTTACTTTGGGAAATGCTCACACTTCAACATTTTGATTAAATCATGGGGTCGATTCAGATATATTCCTCACCTAGAAATTCTCTTGGCTTCAGTAGGAATTTGCATGTGCAAGGAATGCAAAAGCACACCACATTCATAACCAACACAAAGAAAAATATCGCAGCTCTTTTACTGGGCACTTCCCTGATTTTCATCCCATTCCAATAGAATTAACTGATGGAAATTATTATTTTTTACCAGTTGGCTTAAATTCTATTAAGTGCAATCTTGCATACTTGAATAGTTTCATTAAGTATTTTGGGAAATATCATACAGTTATATTTGTTTCTTGGGAAGTGTAATCTTGGGATTATCTTCCCTGTTTTACTGTTTTGCACAACTGTTTAGAATTATGATGCATTTCATTTTACATTTCAATTCGTGTCAACTCTTGGTTCTTTCTGTGCTCTTTTGAGAAACCTTTCTTCCCTTCTGTACTTTGGAGTTTTGTATACATCGAAATAGGTTTGTACGTACATTCCTGGTAGGCCTTTGGCCTTCATCACTTGAGCCTTGAGTTTGATGGAGCTCAGTTTTCCTTGAAGACAGATGATATGCAGTCATTCAGCCAACAATCAGTAAGAGAATTAAAGGCAAGAATACCTAAAAACTTGTATGAAGATAAATGGAATAATTGACATCTCATAGGTACGCTTTAGGTTTGCTTTCCCTGACATTTTTCTGGTTAGAAATCTCTCCTTGTCACCTGCACTCTCTAGAGGTTTTAGATTTGTGCGAGCTCATATGGATATTTGTGCATGCAAGGGGGAAAAGCGGGAATATAGTGGTCTCTGCATCCATATTATCCAGCCAGCAAGGCCAACAGCTACAGTGCCACATTTCACAGAGGTTTTGGCCTTACTATGAAGTTTGTATGTAGATGGGAATGGAGAGGGAATGGTGAGGGTCAAGCTTCAAAAAATTCTTCTCAAATACAACTCAATTTCCTTCAATGATGTAAATTCCTCTGGAAGGGCAGGCTTACCAAATCATTTTCTCCACCAAGGGATTACATCAGTTTGGGGGATAACAGCACATGCAGAACTCTTCTATTTATTCTTCCAAAGGTAGTTATACAGGAAAAGACTTGAAAGAGGTTGGCTTAAGAACTCATTTTAAAACATAATTTAAAAACAATATTAACTATCAAACACAGATAAAGTACTACTCTTAAAAGTCATGTGTTTCCCGGATTTTCTGCATACCAAAAGCAATTTTGTGCATACTGAAAGCACTGTATCCAAAGAGACACTGGCAGTTTGTCTCTATTCCTTATACTAAGAAAGATTTAAAAATTCAGTTGGCTATGAGCACCATCATTCTGATGAGCAGAATTCAGCTTTGAGGTAGAAATTCCACAAATATTTATGCAATTTACCCGTTTTCTTCTTTTATTTTATCTTTCTATAAAGAATTTCATTCTATTTTCCATTTTTCTACACAATTCCATTGAAAATACTCTGTAATATATCAGCAAAAGCCTCAGAAACAGACACAGAGATTTTAATCACAAAGCCTTAAGAATTATTCCTAAAAAAAATTTTTAAAAAAGAGTGGTATTTTTTTATTAACAAAACCCCAAAACAAAAAACCAGTAAAGCCTATTAGGTTCCTCTCCTTTCTTTCATCCATTGTACTAGCTGGAGTAGTTCACTCAGGGAATTAAGAAAGTGTAAAGTTCAGATGGGAAAAGGCCAGACTCAGCTTCTTAGTATGACTTAGAAATTTGTGCTTTGGTGAACAAAGTAGCACCACGTACCACAGTCCAACTTGCTCAGCGCTCATTTTGAAGAGGTTTGTTCTTTTCTTCCAATTGTTTCAAAATTTATTTCCTTATTCATTCCATGCTGATGAAAGGCTCTGCAAAGCAACAGCAGTAAAATGCTTCTAAAACACTCACAGGGTTTTATATATAAACAGCTGGAAAATGAGTTAAATGGAGAATTGCATATGCACTCTGCAGAGACTGAAATTTTAAAGTGGCAACTGATGCAGTTCAGGGAAAACAGGAAAGTAGCCATGAATAATGGAATTAGATGAGATACAGTCAAACCTCTCATTCAATTTCTATCTTTAAATCACTAAAATTATTTCTAGCAGTAATAGTATAGGAAGTCATATGCTGTTTCAGCAATCCATTCATATTTAATTAAACTTATAAAGTGTAAGTCCCAAGTTATCATTTTTGCCTTTTTGATTCATGCTATGGTTCATTTATTTTAATGCCCTTGGGAGTTTTGCCAGTTAATAATGGAAGAGGTCATTTTGTTATGAATTGCCTCTTGCTTTTCCATCCTATGTATGTATTTATTTAGTGCACAGCCAAGGGAATTTTCGAATTTCAGAAGGCCTACCAGTAGGCAGAGCCACTGCCAGCTCTGGGTTGTAGCAGACAGCGAGGCTCGGAACTCATAATTTCAAGCACAGGGAGACAGTTTTCAGATGGGTGGATTTGGGTGTCTGTGTGCTGATCTTTGATTTGTTTGCTAAAATGTGCTTCTGCAACTGATGTGCCATAACCTATCAACATCTGCAGGGAAGTTGTCGCTAGCAAGGCAGCGTGCCTGTAGGAGCTGCAGTCAGCGAGTGAAGCTCACTCATGCTCTCTGCTCATAAAATATATTTTTCCCCCCTAGGGGTTTCTAAAACAATGCATTTGTGAACCAATACCCTTAATAGCAAGATGCGGCAAAAGTAATGTTTTTCTTGGTTTTTTTCCCAGACAAACTAAATCAATGCTCATCAGAACAAATACCGTGCTACCAAAAAACCCCCTCACAGACATTTTTTCAAGGACAGGACCAGAGGAGGGAGAGGAGGAAACCAACAGCCACTATTTTAATTAACTACATAATGCCTTATGATAGTAGGAGACATGTTGGGAGAAACCCCATAAATACATTCAACACCTAGAATATAATATGGGCCACCTGATTTCCCACGTCTAAGAAAGAGGGCCCACACTGATCACTTCAGCAGCCAAATCAGAACTTCCTGCTGTGCTTCCTGTTACTATAAAATACAATTTAGATGGCCAAGTAATGTGTCCAGTAGATACATTTCCTCAGCAATATCAATAAAACCACATCTTTAGTTGCATTCCAGAGAGGCCTCTGATTGTGCTTAGTGGTCATTTCTCATTTCCATCTTTGGCCATCCATGCTTCAACATCTGATTGTAACATACCAGTAAAGAATATTGAAAAATTCATCATAACACTTCTCATTTGGCAACAAATGTGAATAAACTGATACAAGTGTAGAAATCCTTGTATTCAGAAGACCTGAGGATAAATTGTCTTTCCCTAGATTCTACTCTGTGTTTTTCAGGAGTTCTGATACCTAATGACTGTTTTCCTAAGGCTTTCAGGTTAAAACTGATATTCTGCCTTATTGGCATTTAAATAATAAAAAAGAAAAATTGTTTAGACACACCAAGCCTATGTTTTCCTTTCACCAAAACATTCAGGAACAGTGAATATTAGAAAATAATCCAGCAGCAAAGTGCACATATGGAATGATCACTGGTGCCTACCCACGCTTCACTTTCCCTTTAATGACATATCTATAAAACTATTCATTAAAATGTTTTTATTTTCCTACTTTCTATCAAGCACAATGGCTTTTGAATGTCTTTCCATCTCCAACAGACACACTGGGATCTCCCAAACCTGAACCTTTTATTTGGACAAAACATTTATACTTCTGCCAGTGACATTTGAACCACAGCCACCATCAATTGCATCCTATGGTACCAACATGAGGAACAGCAAAAGGTTTGGGGAAGCTGACAAGAGAGCATTGCCTCCAGAAAATAATTGTACAGACTGCTGTGTATGGATTTCTTACAGGAAGAGATCAGATATTCTCCGTGCTCTGTGATGGGCTTACACACAATTACCTGCATATCCACTGGCACATGTTGTGGAGCCTGGATTAGGAATGACACCGCCAGAGAGCTCTGATGGCTGAGGAGATCCAGGAGATCCTAATGCTTTGCATTTGCAAACAAATAACATGTGCAGCCAATACAAAGACTTGAACAACCTTTAAATCCCTTTAAGATAGGAGTCCTTGTGCAATCACAGCATCCATGCAAATGCCTCGTGCACAATTCAGGGGCACACACAAACACCAACAGCACGCTGCCAACCCCCAGCACGGCTTTGAGTGTTACAGACCAATTCAAAGGCAGTTCTCACTCCAGCTCTGCAACCCATGGCCTTTGACTCCGTTTAGAGGTGAACTTTGTGATTTATCTAACATACTGTTGAAGCAGCCCCAGACAATCTAACTTTCTTGGAATATAATAGTCTATGCTGCTGCTATAAAGGCTCCAAATTAAATTCCCCACAGGGATTTTTAACTGCCATATTAAATGTAAAAGATATTTTTTTTCCTAGCAACAGTGACTACAATAATGACTCTTGAATTTGGGTTTGATAATGACAGATGTTACAAAGACAAAATAGGAATGCTTAATGAGATTTTGGGTGTCATATCCCAATTTCATATACTTAACATATTTTGAAATTTGTTAGCAATAAAATTGTTTCCTGCAACATAAGATACAGCTTTTCTTATTATACTAAATAAATTTTCTGTGTGGCATCAAATTCTGCCTATAAGTTGCTCCAATTCAGAGTCTCTTAGTTGAAGCATTGCAAAAAAAATCTTTAACTTCTTGTGGTGATATATAATCCTAATACATGGAGAAGCAGATAAATATAAGATCAGAAGAAGGGAATTTATACAAATCCCTGGCTAGGTACAATTTGTTCTCTCTCTGTTGCTATTTTATGTGTGGTTATAGAAATGTGGTTGAATAAAATGACAAAGCATTCTATTTTGATACAATGATGGATAAAAACACTTTTTTTTTTTTACTTAAAAGTGCAATTTCCTTTTTCAAAAAAGTGCAACACCTACATGGTGTAGGACGAAAGATTACAAAGTTCCAAAAAGAAGAATACTGAACAGACTGAATAAAATAATCAAATAAATAATTAAGCAACTTTGGATTCTGATTATATTTAGAAATATAACAATAGAGATACGGGTACCAAGGCTATTTATTTTTTTTAATAGTTGCATTCTTTTAAAAACCTGTTCCTTACCTTCTACCCCTCCTTGCCCATTTCCATCTCTTTTATTAGAATTAAAATACTCTGATTTACAAGGATTTTAAGAAACTCTATTCATGTAATAGATTTTATAAGTTACTGAAATAGGCAGCATGTCTGAATGCTCCCAAAAGTATTCAAAAATTTGTAAAGCAAATGCTGAAGGTTCCATGTGGGTTTTAATTACAATATATTATTAGATTTTTACAAAATTTAATTTGCCACATCCCACCCAAAATGTGCTATCCATATCTTCAGAACACAGCCCACTTCTAACTCTCGTCTGCCACGGAGGGACGCCCGAGTCTTCTCAGGGGCGCAGATGTCACCTCTCAAATGTGCTGAGTTGCACTCAAAACCAGAAGTGGGAGTGCTTACACTTACATTCATTGAGCTGATACAAAGGAATGAGAAGTTAGCAACTCTAAAGACCTTACGAACACTGAATTCATGCCACTCTTTTTGAATCTGTAAGTTTCTGGCTGAAACAAGCTATCTGTTGTGTTTCTCTCCTGAAATGTCAGCAGTGAAATATTTTTAAATTGAGTATCTTTATAAACAATTGCAGAGTTCTATCCATGGCCTCAAGTGATATTTTCACTACACAGCAGCTATGGTATACAACACAGAGAGTAGGATGAGATGGCAAACTAATGGCAGCCATTTGAGTATCCTCTGAATTATTAATAAATTAGATCTATGGAAACCATTTAGAATGTCTCATTAAGCCGATTAACTCCCTATTTCATGAGCAAACACTGGGTGTTCTAACAGAATGGAAAGTAGAAACTAGTAGATAAATAACTATTATTAGAAGAGCTGAGATTTTTTTTTTTTGCACGATTGCCAAGCTAGAGAGAAAATGTTACTTTAAAGTCTCAGGGAGGACTTTCAAAAATTGGTGTGACAGAAAATTAGCATGAACTATTAAAGAAGATAATCTGATTACATAAAAAGTGTTTGTGACAATGGAGCTAATAAAGAACGCTATCTAATTTGTACAGGCCATAAAATACAGCAGCTGTAAATTAAAGCTACAGGTATATCTCTAGTTCTGCTGAGGATTTAGTAACTGGGCTTAGGCACAGCGGATTAAAGTGTAGCCCCTCAGGAATAAACCTGCTGCATCCAAACTGGGAGGAGTACTGACAAGAGGGGATGCTTCACGTGGCATTTTATCATTTGTGTCTGCCTGTGTAATTTCAGCATTCTTACCATAGTGTTTATTGCATTTTAATTATTAAAGAAATAAACTTGACACACAAAAAATGAACTATATCTTTGAGCACTTAACGAGACTTTCTAAACTACTCTTGTCTCTTTTATCAATTTAAATGTGGACTGGCTGAAGAGGAATTAGACATTTTATGGTGAACTGGAATTAAATTAATGATGATTATTTGGTGATGTAAAATTAATGCATTTTAATCAGCTATTATTAGCGCATCCATTTGCATGCCATTCTTTTCCTCAAGTATTAAACGCAGAATAAAGATGTATCAGATTAAAATGTTGCAAATAGTTAACAGTCTATTACAGAATATGTTTTCATCTACACTTGGAAAATTTCAATAGTACAGCAGTTTATTTTTTTGGTGCAAAAAAGATGATTAGAGGAGAACCTAGAAAGAACATTAATGTCTGAATGCAGTCATGTTCTGTGGCCCTATTACTCAGCAGCTTTTCCCAGAATAACTGAAATTCACATTACGTGTTCTTGACATGGTCCAGAAAAGCCCCTTGAAATCCTTCCAAAACCTGCATCATCATGCTGGCGATGTTCTAAAGTGCCTTGCAGACACCTAAAACCTTGGAAACAACACAAAACCAGTCTCATATCAAGGATGCTGATACATAGATTATAAATCATGATCTTTCCTAGCAGTAAGAACTAGTCTTAAGATTTTTGGAACACTTACTGACATTTTTAATATTAGGTATTCAGTTATTATAAAATTAGCCAATAAATGTCATATAACTGTATTCAACTTTGGTGTGTGTATAAATGTAGTTTATTATAATCTTCTAATATATTAGTAAAAATATTTGCTATTTATTAGCCTTTTAAGCTCCACAAGTGAATATAAATTAGTCTAAATTATAAAGACATGTCATTTTTTACTAATTTCTGCGTGATCATACACAGAATGATCATATCATACATATTCCTAGAGACCACCAAATGAAAGTAAGATCTCCCTTAGTCATAAGGTAAGCTATCCAGGTTGTCCAGGGAATCACCATTCCCAGAAGTGTTCAAATGTGTGCACGTGGCACTTGGGAACGTGGTTCAGTGTCGAACACAGTGGTGCTGGGTTAACAGTTGGATGTGAGCCTCCTAGAGGTCTTTCCCAACCTTAATGATTCTGGGAATCTATGATCTTAGCTCAGCTCTCTTAGTTGCTCAGTGGTAAAAAGGATTTTCAAACGCAGGGTTGGGTTTTTTGCTCCTTAAAATAAGTCCCCAGATTTATACTATTTGGATAAATAAAAAGCTTCCCCCATTTTCAGCAGGGATTAGTACAAGGAAAGTTTGTCTCACAGAAGACCAAACTCTGCAATCATAATGGGTCCCCTCCAGCCGTATTTATGAATGAATCTCCAAATTATTACTTTTATTGTCCCTGATGAGTGCTACTTTGCATTCCAGTTTCTGTTATTTATAGCACAAAGCCTCAGGGAGTAAGTACGAACAACATATGGAAGATCTACCAACTCATGCATAATACTTCAGCTTGACTCGTGCTTCCACAGGGATTTAGGTACTAATACTGAATTATTTCCTTATTGGTCTGGAACCCCCTGAAGGCAATCCCCATTTTTCAAACCATGTGATCTTTATTCGATAAGGAGGAAGAAAAAGAATGGAGCACAAGCTCAAGTCATCTTGTTTAGTTGGTTAAGAAGCTACACAGCACTAATGTTTTACTGATATAATTAGGAAGGCTCTCGTTATCTCAACTAGCACATAGTGTGAATTTGACATAGTTTTGGGACCCGGCTGCAGTCCCTCTTCAGCTGATTAGCACTGGTCTGATGGAACAGAGCAGACAAAAAGCTATTTTTTCAGGGCTAGAGAAACACTCAGAACAACAACAGAATGGGTATTTTTTCTCCTTTAGAAAAAACACCTGGAGTAAAGATCATGGTGAGACCGTTCCTGCCCTTTTGTAATTTCTCTCGTGTCACTCAACCCATGTAAATGCAGAGTCACACATAAAACTGGTATCTCAAAGGCATGGGAAACATTCTGCACTTGCATCTTGTACTTGGGGGCTGCCTCAGTTAGGAAGGAAAGGGAAGGGGTGAGCAGAAAAGCAGGAAGAGGCATCTGAATGAGGGGGCTGGCTGAACTCAGGGGGAGTTGACCCTGCACCCTCCAGGTGCTAAACACCAAGGGCTTGTCCTGCCCGGGAAGCCCTGACCCAGCACAGGGTTAGGACCTCTTCTTTGCTGGGGATGCTGAGGCAGGACATCAAGACTGATTATTGCTGGTGGCCCTTGAGAAGGAACACTGGCAAGGCTATAAAATGGTTAAGCCAGAAATCTCTTCTCTCATTCTCAATCAAAGAGAATTAATACTCTCATTGTAGACATAAAACATATTCTGTCGAAGAGAATATCCTTATTGTATGTTCCTTTAACAGCTAACAGTGTTCGCCAAGACACTTCAAACATCAAATCTGTTCGAATTAAAACATGGCCTTTTCTGAAACGACATTTCAGAAATGTATTAATCTCTCTTACTGCAGTTGTGACTTAAATGTCTGTGAGTATTCTGCATTTGTAAATAAGTCTCAAATCCCACATTTGATTCCTATTGTTTTCCAAAGAGAAAATGGAAGCAGCTTTGAAAACTAAGGAGATTAACAATCATATTCTGTAATACTGTGAAATTTTCCCCTCTCTGTCTTCCCATAAGCATGATATGACCAATACCTGATGCTACCTCACAGCTGAAGGCTAATCTTTCCTCTAGGGTACCGTAACACTGCTGTGGCTTATTTATAAAAAGGAAGCTGTACTCAGAATCTGTACAAATGCAATGTACTTAACCTCTTGCTCTTTCCCTCCTTCCCCCTCTCCCTCTCCTCAAAACTTGATCATGGGCAACAGTTCAATATATTTTTGAGCTACCACCATTATTACTGAGGTCACTGGAGCCTTTGTTCCTTCTTAGCAATCATACTTCACAATTTGTCAGCTATTTTACTCACTTTAAGATGGGAACTTTTATTTTTTCACTTAAGAACAAACCCAGGCAGACAAATACAGAGGTTAATGTGTTGCTCTTAAGTACAGCTTTGCTAACAAAGGGTTTTTTCAAGCTCAGACAATGTCCTGGTCCTGATGAAATGAATACTTGCATGTTTGTCCTTATGCTTCACCATATGTCGTTGCCTGCAATGATGTTGAGTAATACAGCTGTCAGATCAGCTGATGTGGTGGCTACTTTAATAGATTGAACAAATAGAACCCAATCATCTTAAATTAAATATGGGCATTTTTGCCATATGGTATTTTTCAGGGCTACAACACCAATTGCAAATATAGTCACTGTCATAAAACAAACTAAAAATCCTAGAGAGACTATTTACATAAACATCACAATATTGTCTCTGACAAATGAAGTGGAATTTCAGGTAAGGCAAGTCGGGAATCAGATTTCAGTGTCTAGGGAGAACTCATTTTGTAATTTGTTGTATGGCTGTAAAAACAACAAATAATGCATTTTATTACTTGAAAACTCCATTTCTTGAAATTATAGTTTCATTTTTATGATGCATGTATCTGAATATGAAATGTATATCAAAATATATGAGGTATGAAAGGACAAGCTTTGTTTCTGAAACACAAAAATGCTTCTCTCGTTATATAAACAACTGAGTAGTTACATTGCAATTATTTTTTTTTCCTTTATTTTGTTTATTAATTTGTGGAATTCATTGCCACAGGTTGCTTTGGATACCAGGAGCTTAAATGAATGAAAAACCCTCAGGGACTAGGCTGTTCATATACACAAACTGGTGCAAGGAACCCCAGATGAGAGGACATACCAGCTAAAATATCATTCCCATACTTGCTCCAACACTATTTTCCTTCCCCAAGTATCAGCTATGGTCTAGTGTTGAAGAAGGTATAACTTATGATTGTCTCATCTTCTTCAGTACCTTCATTTTTCTGTTCTTCATACTAATTGGCTAAAAACAGGAGATGGCAGCTAAAGGAGACGGCTTCTGCCTCTCCAACACAAAGGCAGCAAAAGGAAAGTGTCCATAACATTTCCACTTCGTAACAAAATTACTTTGATTACAGCTATCACTAAGGTATATTTTTCAAGTATAAATATCATCTCGTACTTCAAATGAGGGATTAATTTTCCATGAAGATTATTTAATTGAAGAGGGGTTGTATGTCAATGCTACTATTTGAACTAATATGAACGAATTTTTCCTTATACGCAGTGCCTGATTTTGTTGCTATTAAATGTGAAACTTAGTAGCAAGATGGCATGCTTTGACAAGAACAGTTATAAACACATATTAAATATCTGCATTTCTTTACAGATTTCTTTCTTCTCCAACACTGTTCAGATTTAAATCTCTATAATGTCTTCTATAAAATAACTTATTCTAAGTTTCCAAAAATATTTGCTAAAAATCCTATTTATTTGTTACTACATAAACTTTTCTGTTATAATATATACACTGTTATACACTGCAAATAAGAACATAATTTTTAAAATCAGAACTGTAAGGATAGAGCATTGGCAATAGTGAATTTTAAGCACAATTCTCAAATCTGATAAATTATCTAAATTATAATGATGGTTAATTTTGTTCTTCCTTTTACAGACAAGACTAAGCTTGCAAAGGGGGTCTGCATCTTGGTTTTAGTACATACTCCTCAGCCCAGTCTTTGAAATGCAATGAGCAGTAGAAAAATTTGGTGTAGTCCAACCCTGAGACAGTGATTCAATTTTCCAAAGAAGAAAAATTGCTCTTCTGTGAAACTCTCATGCCAATAGTCCAGAGTGGATAAGAGTTTAAAGGCCAGAAGGAATAAAGTGCATCATATCTGGCCATTAATAACACTTCACTGTAGAGAACTGTTTTGTCTAACACTAAGGAGAGTTTTTTGCTGGTATTGATCCTAACATTGGTTCTTTATCATCAGTCAAGACACATCAAAATCAGGATCCACTTGAGGGGAAAGCAAAGTCAAAAAGGTGGAAAGAGAAAAAGGCTATGGGACTTGACTGCAATGTAAGCATGCTGCTCATTAATTTAAGATTAATTGATACAGAAAGCTCTCCTGATAAGAACAGGAAGCTGGAATACATATTTTTAAGAAACTATTTTCTAGACAATTATTTCAAATAATAGCATTAATTATCAGTTCAGGAACTGGCAGGAAATTTGTCAGATGGCAAGACTTCATTGATGACATTTTCTGTAGAGGTTTTAGTTAGCAATCAGAATCCAGACAAATACAGGAGATTATTGATTTAAGATGTGGAGGAAGATTTCTTTTTACAGCACAGTCATCCTCTGTCTTTCCAACCTTTCCCACTCTGAAATAAAAGACAAAAGGCAGCAATAGGCTCCTATTTCCAAAAGCTGTCTTCAAGAAAAATGAATATGATCTCTGCAGCTGCATTAAATTAATACATTGTTAAGCAATTTACAGTTCTTAGGTTTTAAAAATTATTTTTACTGTTTGATTTATCAAAACAAAAATCAAAAAATTTGTTTCTAGCTTTCTTCCAGAAATATTTTGGGGTTTTGTCCACCCACTTTGCAATATAATATTCACTGTCAGCTCATGAATGTACTGCTCAAAGATGTACAAAGCTTTATCGACATTTTTAGTGTCATAAAATCTTCTGACTACAAATCTGATCACAGTTTATAGGAAATCCGAGAAGAACTGGACAGAGGCTCAAGATAGGGGAGTGGGACTATGAAAGAAGAGCTTGAAGAACTGTATTTCGTTTTTTCTGCCATTCTCAAGGCTGGGATAAATCACAGCCTCATAGGTCCTTATGGTCCTGTTTGATTTGGGGGAGATTAAAACTGTGCTCTTCATTGCATTTCTTCACACAGAGGACCTGGCAGGACAATCCGGGCACAGGAACGCCCTGCAGGGCAGAGTCACAGGTGGCTGGGAAGGGGAGCTGCCAAAGGTGGTGCAGAGAGCTCTGGGAGGGACAGGCAGGGATTGAAGGCCATCCCCTGTTTAAGATGATGCCCTCTGAGGAATCACTGCTGCCCTACAGAATAGAATCTCAGCAGTGCTAAACACAAAGTGCTGTCACTGCTAGTGCACATCAGGACACAGAAGGACAAGCTGTCAACAGCACCCGGTGGCTTCCGAAGGAGCTCAATCGATGGCAGCAAGACAGAGGAGGCAGCCCACGGTTCCATCGGCCACAGCTCTGCGGGATACAGCACATTCTCAGCAGCAAGAGCCATCCTCACCGAGCAAGAGAAAAACTCAGGGGAAGACTTTCTCTTTTACAGGGGAGACGTTTTAGGTCCTGCCTCAGGACAATCCTCAGCAGCAGTGCTGGCACAAAGGCAGCCTCATCCACACAAACCTCAAAGCGCTTGGGAAAAAGGCGTCGCATCGAAGAGCCTGGCAAAAGAGAAGCACTTTCAGACAGATACAGTTAATGATAAATTGCAGTAAAATCTGCATGAAGTGATGATTGTTTTGGATATAGGTTGACTGAACAACTTGAATTTTATCTCAGGCTTGTTTGAAGGAACTCTCACATTCCTTTGTCTGCTTTCAGCACTCTGAAACACACAATGAGTACACAGGGAACAAAATAAAAGCAACAGGTCTGTTTCAGGATTTTTTTTTTCACTTTGATCAAGGCCAGGACATTTTATTTAATTGTTAAATTCAGTAATAATATCAGAGTATACTAAATCTCTTTTTTTTTTCTTTTTAATTATATAAACGAGAACTCAATTTGGAAAATCAACCAGGCTTTCGAATGTTTTCAGCTCACATTACTGAACCCACCACCTTTCAGTCCAAATAATAATCAAGCTCTGTTCACAGCTACTCCCCATAATTCTGTGACAGAAGTGGAAGCATTTAAGGTTTTCCTAGCTCAGCCTGCCAATTTCAGGCCATTGTTCTTGTTTCAAAAGGGAGATGGGCCTATGAGAGATATAAATTAAGTGACCTGTGCTGTATGAAAGAAAAAATGTAAATGCAAGCACTTCTTGAAAGCTGCACCATGACACAGTCATTAACTAGAGGAGTTGTTATTTCATCTTTTTCCAGTTAAATTGAAGAACAACACAGGACTGAGGTCTAAATTTCAGACATATCAGGTTGGTATAAGATTCTGGTTTTGAAGAACAAATGCTCAAGACACCCTTCCGAGGCCCTTTCCGACCCTACGTGTGTGATGCTCTAAGTTTTGAGCCAAGAATCCTTTTGGAGCGTGGAAAGACAAAAGGAAGGCTCAGGAGTCCCAGTCATGACTCCAAGTTATTAAGGGATGTCCAGGTTTGGAGGTGATAGAAAGGCAAAGTAATTAGCTTACACAGTTCAGTGTCCAAGTAACGTGTCAGATGAAAGGAGCTTTCAAACCTCTCCCTCCTCATCGACTTTGATTCCTTTATACTCGAGCAGTTCACAGAGAGACTTACAAGGAGAACTGGATACCTATTGACAGCTGAGACGAATTATTAAGGTGAACTGAAATGAAATGCCCTTGTTTCCTGCGCCAGTGAACATCCCAAATGTGGCATCTCTTTTATTAGAGATGAAACTACTCTGTTATTCTCTCCATTCCACCGTTTTCTGAATGTTCAAGATAGCAATTTCAATGGCAGCCAAGGACACTGAATACATTGTATTTCAGAGACAAAAGTTTCATCGTGATTGTTCACTGGTATTTCTACCCTGGAAAATTAGAATGACACAACTCATACTAAAATAATAAATGTGTAGAAGCATATATCAGTATTATAATCATAATTTTAAAAAATCTCATCTACAATAGTGAAATATAAGAAGACATACGACGAAACAAAAAAGAGTCTCAGAACACTCATTAATCAAACCAATAAAATTAATTAAAACTTAGTAAACTAGCAGTGTAGGGAATATGATTCTCATCTATTGCCTCCCTTGGAAAAAAAAATCAATCCTAAGATTTTTTGGTTTTAAACATTTCCTTTGCTAAGAAACCTCCACAAAATTTGCCATTATGCCTGTAGCTTGAATATATTATGAGTGTCTTGGTTTGAATCTATTCTGTTGTGTGAACAGAACTTTCAATTGATTTCATCCCTAATAGGTGGTGGGGGTGGTAGGGGTTGTGTATTTGTATTGCCATGCAAAAAAAAAAATCCACATCAACCCAAAACCTTTATGTATTCACTTTGTCCCACCAAAGTCAGAGGTATTGGAACAGATCAACAACCCAATTTTCTAGGAATTCTCTAACATAGGAAAAAAGCCATGAAGATAATGCAATTTGAAAAAAAAATGGGTATTTGGAAAATGTATAAGGCAAGGATGGGGAGCAAACTTTACATTCTGTAAAGTACTGTAAAGGACTGTAGAGTCCAGCACACTGTACTGCAGTAATTATAAGTGCATTACCAGTCTGTTTAGTAAATTTTTCTACTGCATTCTAGTCTGTAAAACTGACTGATTTTGTCAGGTCCAACTGACTGAAACTATTTTCTGACCTCTTGAAAGTACCTCTTCTATATTCTGATAATATTTGCAGAACACTTATCTTCAAAAATTAGTGATTTTAGGGGAGAAAAAGCACAAGAAGCCAGCCAAGAATTCCAAATGCACTGCTTTAGTGCTTCACAGCATCTAAATTTATTTTAAATGATAATTCCAAATACAGCACTTTATATGCTCAATATTAATGCAATTTGTACTGGTGACCAGTTTATGCTCTGTCATGCAGAAATACGCTTCTTTTAAAGCCCATGGTCAAGTGATAAATTGCACAGTGCTCTCTAAAACAAACTTATCATTCACATTTTCCTCTGCCACCTGTTAATACAGGGGCCCCAGAAGTCACTATAACATGCCAGATGCAACTTCAAACAGTGCCCATTCTCTAAAATCAGCAAGTCAGAGATAAATTTTACATTTTCCCTTCACAGTGGTCAAATATTTGCTGCTTTCTTCCAAAGTGAAAAAAAAGGAATTCAAGAAACTGAAGAAAACCTAAAGCTGCTGAGTCAGGAGAAAGGATTCCATCTTGTATCACTAACAGATATGCCATAAATAAACAATTAATTAATTTAAAATGCCTTTGCTTGGGAACACGGAGAACTTGACAACATCTGAAAAAGATGCTGGTTTCCCCAGTGGCCTGTAATTCATTTTCAGGCTTTTAAATTTTCTTCTCTTGGGACTTTCAAAACCTTACATTTATGAAAAAAAGTGCATATAAAACATTCATAAAAGTATGATATACTTACAGTTTAAAAAATTCATTGCTCTTTTTTAACCTAGCATCTCTTAGCAAGAAGCAGATGTATATCAAACATGGTCAAGGGCAGAAACAATAACTAGAATCAATTTTCAACAAGTTAGCAATTTCATTCTTCATATTTCAGCTCAACATCAGTTAGGTGAAACATTATAACAAGCCAAATACTGTAATCGAAGAAAATAGCTTTTTATCATCTCATGTCCTTCATGAAAAGCACCTGTGATCTTTTCAGAGTCCCAAAGGGGGTTCCTAACTGACGTGGCCGTGAAGAGCAATCAGGTGCCGCTCTTTAAAAGGAGGCTTCAACATGATGAAAAGCAGGACAGGCTGCCAGTTTTCCTGGCAATCCCAAACGGACAACATTCCATTACGCACACCTCCCTCAGCCCCATTTCATACCGAGTTCAAATAAAAGCCTTGGCTGTGCAGCCTGTGTGAAAATGGCAAGCAGCCACTCACTCTGGTGAGATTGGATCAAAGAGAGCAGGGTAAGAGACAGAGCCAAGTACACCGTTGCTCTTTCGCATACATCAGCAGCTCCGTGTGTGTGAGACCTCAAAAATCTCTCAAACTATTTGTAAGAATTCATCCCCATTTAGTCTCGATCTTGCAAGCCACTGGCATATTTGCTGCTGGAAACATGACCCAGCATGGCAGTAAAATCCCAGTTGTATTACACATGAGGGACTTAGCCAAAATGTGGTTTTTGCTAGAAATTAACTTATGCACAATGACTTGATAGTGTAACTGTTCTGTAAATATACTTGTTTATTGGTAATACATTTTTTGTTATAAGTAGCAAGTACTCTAAATTGGTCCAAGCAGAAATTAAGACAAATTATAGGTTAGTCCTTACAGATTTAGTCAAAACCAAGTACCCGAGACTTTACCTGCAACTGCTTAGATGCATCGAAGAGGTTAGATTTCCCATGCAGCCAGCAGCTCCAATGTCACATGAACAGTCACTTTTTCCAAGAGCCCAGCTTCCCTAATACTCTTTGAAAAATGTAGTCTGAATAGTTCTTTTTGAGTGCTATTTTCCACATTTTATTTAATATGCAGGATTTTTTTTCTTAGGACTCTTGGGCTTTGTTGTCAGAGATGGCCTTGACTGACTGCTAATTGGAGATTCCACCAGGATCACCATAGAGAGCAACAAAAGGATGAATTCAAGTACTTCTCCATAAGAAAGAAAAGACCCAAGAAAACACAGTCCAAATATAATTACAAAGAAAGAAAAGGGATTGTTAAGAAGAAGGCCCTTGAAAGCCTCAGACTCCGTTTGTATTTTCTGGGTCCTTGACATCACCCTACTCTTTTGACACCCATGCAACATTCTGGTATCCAAACATTCCCTGACTTATTTAGCACAGCAGTTAGTTACATAAGGCCAAGACCTGAGTAGGCAGTTAACTTTTCAAAACACTTGTTTTGCACCTAACTCTCAGAAACTCTTCTTAAAATGCCTTTTTTTTTTTTTGAAAGGAATTTTTAGTTTAAAACATTTCTTCCCTCCAAATTCTTGCAAGAACATTAAGTGAAAACAGAACTATTACCTTTCATCATTACATTCAATGAGAATTCCAGTTGTAATAGAAACATTTTATGTCCCTTGACTTTCTCATAAAACAGTATTTATAGAGCTTATTCACATAGTACAGTTGCTTTTTCCATTCACATTCCTGTATCATCTACATTATTATAGTTTCTAAATCCTTAATATGCTAACATACAACAAAATTTTGCTTTACCTAGAAAAGAGAAAGGGATCATTTATTCATCACAAAATTCAATTCATGCCTGTCTTTTTTAACTGCTTCTAGCAATTCCTTATTCCAACAGAGCCATTGCACAGGAAGTTCTGTTTCAACAGACAAGAAAATTGCAATTATTATATTTAAAAATTGTTTTCCTGCATCTTTTTGGACAATGTTATGCAGGACTAACAAAGCTCTTCCCCTTACAATACAATATAGCAATGTAAGGAAAACTGGCTGGGAAGAGAAGATTCACAAGAGCCTGAAGAAGTTTTCGGTTCTATTATGACTGTTTCTCTCTTTATGATTAATTACTGGTGCCTATTTACAGTCTCTCTCTGTGTAGCGAAACTCAAGTTTGAAGAGGGGGAAATCGGTAATATTGTGTGAACCCCACCAAGTAGTACCAATCCCACTGCCAAACTCAGTGTGTGGTATTGCTTCCATGTTTAACTCCCTGGTGTGTGGACAGAGACTGGGTTTGGATCCTTGAGAACCAACGAGCTCTGTACATTGTTGTAGTGGATGACAGCTCTCACACACTTGGGGCTGACATTACTTTGAGCAGAGAACGTGAATTGACTGTGGGAATCCCACAGTGGTCATCCTGCAGAGTCCTCACCCCCAGAGTACTGAAAACTCTGTGCCACATTCGGTATTTTAGCATTTACTCATTGCTGCCAGTCTATCAAAAAGCTGAAGAAATATTTTCAAAGCCATAAGTTTTCAAACCACACTGGCCAGCTTATTGTCCTCAGACCACCATAGCTCCAACACCATCACTACATAAAATATATGTGACATTTGGCTTTGTTTTCTGCTGGATGAATGCTATTAGACAGATGCATTCAAATAAATCTCTTTTACTGGAGACACCTTTTTAGCATTTGAGGTCTGAAGAGAAAATGAATGCAATATTATCCTTCCTGCAGAAAGACAATTCGTTGGCAAATATAGACCTCCATAAAATGAGCAGAAAATGCAAGACTTAGACCAATTTGACTCTCCTCATCACCTAAAGCCCATAATAGCACAGAAAGCATTCTGTTCTGTCTCTCCTAATCAAAACACTACTGAGACAAGCCCATTTAATTGGAGCAGAAAAGGTTTTTTTCCCTGAAAAACCTTCAGCCTCGGTGCACATGTTAATCTGCCTTCATTACAGTTTTCTGACAGCAAGAGTCATTGGATTTATTTCACTGAATTGCAGTAGTTCACTAGTGAATTATACTATCATTTTAAACTGATTGTATTTTCTAGGCAGATAATAACACAATCATTAGATAAGTCCAACTCCTCATTCATCAACATCTTATTCAGGTAACTCTGAAAAGAGGAAGGTATCTTAAGACACGAGGAAAAATTAAAATACTTACATTTACAGAGAAAATAAATTCCTGTCATATCCTTGACATGAATATCATAATGCTTCTGTTTCAGACATCTATCTAATAAAACTCACAAAGCACTGGGAAATTCTGAAACCTTCAAAGCTCCGCTGGCTTCAGGTTCTTAGGACAGGAAGATATTGATAATACTTAAGTTAAAATTCCTCTGCTCCACCTTGTAGCAGAGAAAGCAAACAGGAGAACGTTGCTACAGGGGGGCAGGATGTCAGAACACCTGCACAAACCCTACCTCGGTTGCAAGGGCTGCTGCTCCATGCTACCAGGCAGTAGAAATCTTACAAATTACCACAGAATTCATGATAGGCTGGGGGGCAGGAAGCAGAAGAGAATACTTAATTACTCCCCAGAGTAATAAAATAGCAAAGCACTAAAATGGTTCTTGTAACTCTTCACTCTGCCTTTTCCATCATTGTTGCCATAATTGCTATCACATTTTCTACTTCTGCTTCAAACAAATGCAGAGTTGCTCTTCAGTTCACATCAACTTCTCTCCTTGCCACAGGAAGGTATATTTTTTGAAGCATCATCTAAAGTTTCAGCACCCTGGTGATTAAAGAACACATGTGGCAAAATGCACACATATTGAAAATATGCCGAACACCAACTGAACACACATGAAATATTTATAACGCTCTCAGAAGAGCCAGGCTGAGACTGGGAACACGTTCTTTTTACTTAACTTTTCCAGTGTCAGGTTGCCACTGCTCTCACTAAGATCTCATCTCCTTCTTTATTCCCTCATTCATTCCTTCTCTAGCAAATGCCACAGCCATGCAGAGTGACAGTGGACATTGTGATACACAGAAGGAGGCTCTGATTATTGTCTAAATGTTCTGGTCTAAGCAACAGGGAAATCAACTGTAACACTTACTCAGGTTAGATTTTGAGTTTAGGGAAAGTATCAGGAGTTTCTAGAAAAACTTGCATTCGTGGTAACACATTCAAGGATTTCACTCTTACAGAGTTAAATTCATGCATAAAAAAGCTCTGCTAATGAAATACTAGAGTCCAGAACTCCCACTCACTTAGACATTTTCTGCTCTCCTGAATGAGCACACTTGGCAAGACTGCTTATTTCACTGAGTCAAGAAAGGCAGATGTAACAATCTGTAAGAGCCATGTTAAGCCATCTGCTTAACCTGGCTCTTAGACTTCTGTGAGAGTAATCATGACAAGGAAATCAAGGATTACCTGTTTGTTTTAAAACATTTTTTATAAAACTTTTATAAATCAACAATGAAAATGTGCCATGGGCAGCAAGAGAGTGAAGGAAGAAGCATGGCTTAGTACAAAGTAAAAATAACAGTATTCTTACTTAAAACTGAGACCTCCATAGTAACATTGCATACCAAACTACTTAAAAGTATTCATTCAAAAAAAATAATTTAATCACATATAGCTCTACAACAGCTGTAAATATTCCAAGTTACCAACAACAACAACAAAAAACTTTTAGAAATAATTCCAAGTTTTTAATGGTCTATAAACATAATCTATATAAACAGAGCATTTGAATACTCAAGTGGAAAATGGTCATTTACACTTCAATAGCCCTGTAGCCAGATCTATCAGAAATGTACCTTTCATCCCTTTAATCACGAGAATATCCCATCGGAGCATTTCCCAGTTTGGATGCAGACTGAAGGTTAACCGGAAGCAAAGGTGTGATTCCAGAGCAGGGAGGTGCAGGCAGACAGACCCAGTAAGACAGAACATGGAACCCGAGGACCACACTGTAACAGGAACACACCCTGAGCAATGGCAAGGGCTGCACAAACTGCACCAGTGTTCTGTCAGCTTTGCTGAGAGGAGCTCAGCACTTGGAAGTTCACATGAGAAGACCAGGAATAGGTAAACCGCTGCCAGAGACAGTGTTTTTGGTTTTTTTTTTCCACAGAAAAGGAACTTAGGGCTCCCTGGATGGGCTCTGTTTTTTCTATTGCATAAAGATCAGCTAATTGTATGGCACCACTTTATAGTTGGTGGAGAGAAGTGGGAGTCAGCACAGGTGTCTAAAGGTAAAAGTAAGAAAATGTATTCTTTTCATTTCTGTATATCATCCTATGCAGAGATAGACCAAACACATTTCAAAACAAGCATCCTTTTTATCCTTACTGCTACTGACTTGGAAAAAGTCTGTAACAGGACTGGGGGGTAGCTTTCACCACAGCAAGCTATAAAATCTTAAGTAGCATCTTCCCAAGTCCTTCTCTCTAACAGCATTCTGAAAGGATGTTTCAAAGTATGCATTTTGGGTTTAGCTCTAGACCATGGAGGAAACAGTCCATCCTCATCTCTTTCCAGTTATATCTCTAATTGCTCTTGTGTTAAATGAACTCAGAAATAAGTTTCAGTCACTAGAGAAAGAGTAATCATTTACTTATCTGCTTTTAAGAAAATTGTGAAGTGTAACAAGAAGTGGAAAAGTTTCTCTAGGCTTTGCTTTTTAATATAAGTTGGTGCTTATTTAGCTCATTAGATGTTAAAGGTTAGAAAATCCAATGTTTTGTTTTTCTCACAGCAATTCAAATTGATGACAGTTCTGCAGTGGGACATGTCCCCACAGACATTAGGAAATCAGGAATTTGATTTTGTTACATTTACTCTTCTAATGCTGTACAAGAGGAAAAGATGAAAAAGTAAAGGCAAATTCATCAAATGCTTACAAATCCAAAAAAGCAATTTTCTTTGTCACTTATTATCCATCAGTCAATCTGAGCATCTTTTTTTCATTTTTAAGCTGTCAAATCAAACTCCATTTGACTAAAATGAACCTTTAGAGTCAAATGTTGATATACAGTATGATATTTTCTGGTGCATATACATCATTTGGCTATTTGACTACAGTTCCCTCTCCATTTGAATGAGCTTTCATGCCTTTCTGACATGAGACTCCCAGTCATCTTTCCTGACTAGCGATATTAATGCAGCAGAATGCTAATAAATGTGATTCAAAAAAAAGAAATGAGAGGTTCATGCAATACAAGTCTACCATCTGTTGGTTTTTACTTAACTGGATCATCTCCCCCGTGTCATAGTTATCCAATGATATAAAGCTAAAAACAAGAGCATCAGCCACCAGCCTTTCGCTGTCCTCTGTGCCAGCACAGGTCCTCATCTCAGACAAGCCTCAGTGCAGCACTAGGTGGGCATTTGGCATAAATACAGAGCGTAGCCACAAAACCAGCAAGAGTAAACAAAATAAGGCGACAAAGCTGCTTGGGCCACTAAGTATGACAAGAGACCTGTGTTCAGTTCTCTCCTTTCCAAAAGACAATGTAATTCACTTCCCTGTACCTCAGTTCTGAACTTGTAAGGAGTGGCAGGACTTCCCATCTCCTGTATAATCTCAGACTCTGTAGCTGAAAGAAACACACGCTTTCAGAGAGAGGTTTGGTAGTGTGTGAGCATCCTGAGCAGAAAAAAACAAAAAAAAAAGAGGCAAAAATATCCTTCCTTCCCTAAAGCACATGAACTAGAATATAATCCTGGTAAAAAGTCCATCTACCCCACCGCTCTGTTTTCAGCACGGTTCAAATGTATTTGGGGCGAAATAAAACCAGGAAAACCATATTTGACTGCCTTCCTTCTGTATACACCTTATATCAAAATACTTCCAGCCCAGAGGATTTCCTTTTAATTATTAATTATAATTTTTAATTCTTAATTTAATGCTTAATTCTTAATTAATACTTTTAATAGTTAATTCTTCAGCAAGTACTACTTAGCCTGTTAATTCTTGTTGGTAATTCATATATTATAAATGATCCTTACTCCTACTTGTCAGCAATATCTAGTAGCAGATTCTTTATAAGGCCAAATACTTGACATTTTAAACTATTTTCAAATATAGAACATTCAGTTCTACTGATTAGTGCAGTGTCTTCCATAAAAATTCAGAACTAAGTTTTAATTTTATTTGGAATTCATGATGAAGGCTCCATATGTAACTATCACCATTAAAAAGCAAAACAAAAAAACCATCAAGACCTCAAGAGCTTTGGTTTAAACCAACCAGAAGTGGCCTCAGTATCCCTTTTTCTGGGCTCTACCTTAACTTGGTAAAATATGTTGGTAATTCAGGCTTAGCAACACTGGCATGAACATTAACCACTAGATGGTTTATTAGGAGGAAGAAAACTGATTTGGATAGGATAAGCTTTTTTCCAGCATTGGAATTACTTGGAGTTCAGTGCTGTTCACTGTCAGAAATCAGTGTCAGGGACAGTGACTCTACCAACTCACGCCGATGTGAGGGGTTACACCCAGCTGGCAGTGCTCTATTTACTGTGCAGGACTTTTAATGCTTTTGGCTGGCACGTGTTTCATGTCAATCAAAGCCTTCGTTTTCACATGCTGTCTCCTTCTGTTTTCTAAGGCTGCTACTCAATTTCTACTCTAAGTTATTTCTGTACTACAGCTCAGTGTTATCCCATAGCTTCATTTTATTCCAGAGACAGGTCAATTTCTGCCACAGCACTCATTCTAAATGTACATTTTCAAATAAATAACAATGAAAAAAACCCCCAAATATGTTTGTAAAGTATTTGCATTCAGAGCAGGAAACTATCTTCTTTATTATGTAAACAAAATCTTGGACCCTCATTTCTCCTGGAATTAGAATATTTCAGTCTCAATTCCAGTAGTACATTTGGTTTAGCTCTATAGTTTAGCTATGCAATAAAATCTGAGCCTTAAGAAGATTATCTAATTCTTGTGTAAACATGCAAGATATTCAATTTCATTTGTTCTGCCCAGGCAGAACTGAAAACCTCAAAACTTACTAGGAATGAAAGAAAAGATAAAAAAATTCATGTTATCCTCCTAAAAATAGATATGTTTAAGAAATAAAGATATTCTCTTCTGTCTTTCATTCTAAATAGTTTATGTTCCCACTATAAACCATGTTCCCTGACTCCATCATGTTAACTTTTATCATTATCTAGACAACATCTACCAAAGAACTGCTAAAGACAAAGAATAAACATGCAATCATTCCTAATGATAAAAATAGGACATGATAAGTACACAAAGGTTAAACAAACAAAACCCTAACCAAAACCAAAACCCACCTGGAGCCATTTTCTTTGATCAAGAGCCTTCCCAGGACTGTCATACCACAGAAAAACCATGGAATCAAAACCATAAGAAAAATAAAAAGCTGCTCATGCCATCCACATTTCATTTATGTGAGATCTTTCTCCAAGTACTAAAATACGTAGAACATAGCTGGGTTTTTTTGTTTGGTTGGTTTTTTATTTTTATTTTGTGTTAGGGGTTGTTTTTTTTAATATCAAAATCAAATTTTTCATATAAAGCTATAGAGTAGCTGGGTTAATAATCCCTCCTTGTCACCCTAAATATAGATTTCCATCAAGGGCACATAGATGGGTTTTGTGAAGTTACAGGACTGGTGTTCAGATAAATGGTTCCTGTCTGTCTGTCACCCAGAATGGACACTTTCAATAAATGCTTGCAGCATGACTATAATTGGCTCTTTTTGTTTTTAGTTATTTCGCAAATATTTTATTGGCAACTCTTTGTAAATGAAGTTGCTTAACGTTGATTCAAGGTAAATGGAAACCATTCAGATCTAATGGGAAATTAAGTGTTCTCAGGAGAAGAAAAAACCTCTTGGTTTGAAGTTGAGTCCACAGATGAATCAGTTTACTTTCCTTTTAAGAGATTTTCCCCCCCAGGTTCTCTGCTCCTAGCATTTAACCATTCCTGTTACGAGAACCTTTGAGAAGCAAAGGTCATTCTGTGCACTGCTGACCCAACCTTTGCACAGGGGATGTTGATACTGATACCTGAAGTCCACATTGTGCTATGGAGATGATGTTGTCTGGTCCAGCACTGGAACAGTGTTGGATTCAGACAGAAGCCTTCCCCAACACCGTGATACCCTTCAGTTACTACTCAGATGCATCATCTGTGAGTCGGTGACCGAAAAGGAAAATGCTTCAAGCCCGTGTCCAATTGCATGAGTTTCCAGCCTTCCAGAACTGTTAGCACTCACCTTTAGAGACAGTAGATTAGGCTCACTTTTAGTGCCTTACCATCTGGCACTGCATCACTTAATGGGTGAGCTTTCCATTCTACGTTGATCGAAATAGAACAGAAAATAAAATTCATCACAACCATCGTGCTATACACATACCATCCAAAAAAAACGATTGAAAAACACACTTGGTGCATGTGTTGCATGAACAATTTGGTGTCTGAAGAAGAAGTTGTGTTCCACGCATTTTGCCAGTAAAAGTCACTGAAGTACTAGAAAGAGGCACATTTAATCAAAATCTAAGAAGTTATCCTTTTCTAAAGTAATTGATTTCTGTCGTGATTATAATTCCTTTCTTCAGTAGTATTATCATCTAAAATCTTATTTATTCATGACTAGTCTATAGTAAACTCAGCATATACTCTAATGACTCTAGAAAGCAGTATTATTATACAGTAAAAATAATTTAAATCAATACTTACTAAATGAAAAAACACAGGTCTTTGACAGTACCTCCCCAGAGAATGTGAAAACTACTTTTTCTATTTAGCACCTCCTTTTCAAAGTAGTATATTTTTGTGTTGATAACTAGCTGTAATTTTTGGATCAGCTGTACTGTTGATCAAAGTATCTAGAATATACCACAATAATATTCCAGAACTGTACAGGGTTAAATGAAACCAGGTCACAATTGTGATACCAGACCAGGCATGGTTTTATTTTTCCTTGCTTTCAGAATAACTTTTTAAAAATTGCTATAACTACTACCTTTGTGGAGTGGTAACAGCATCTCTTAGCAAAAAATGCTGATTTACTTTTTTAAACCTATTTTTAAGTGTATGTTCACATGAAAAACATGATTTTCCTCCAGAGAATAATTTTCAGAGAGGCACAGAGAGAGAAAGAGTTGGCTGATAGCAAGGACTTTGTTATCTGCCCAAGTAAAAAAAAAAAAAAAAAAGAAAACTTTAAAGATGTTCAGCATGTACAGTTTTATGGGAGATGGTCTTTGTTCACTCTGTTTTCAAAAGAAGTCAGTGATATACAGTAAGTCTGTATGTGTAACAGCTTGATGCTGCCAAGACATAGACGCTGAGAGGTTATTTTTCCAAACTCACTTATTTTATGCAATGTTCAAACTGTGTGCAAGCAAAACATAGGAAACAACAAAACAATGAAATATTCCATTATTCACTGCATGGAAGTAAGACTTTTCTAGACATATATTGTGTCTGACAAGGACCAGAACAAAGTCTACTTTGCTGTCCTCTATAAGCAGTTTCTCACTACCAGATGAAAGGCAGACCTCAGCTTTAATGCACCACAGGAGACAGGAACCTCATTTTATAGAAGCCCAGCAGGGTCAAACTCGCAAAGATCACGCAGGTTCATAGGACAGACCAGAGAGATGGAACGTCAGGACCCAGATAAATGGCACTGCAGCTCTGTGTTCCGGTAGCAAGCAGACAAGGGATGTTGGGTGGGAGCAGAACACAACAGCATCATCAAGCGTTTGTCTTAAATTGCCAGCTTATGAAAAATCTGCAGACTGGCACATCTTCAGTGGGATTTATTCACCGGACAAAGCCCAAAAATATGAATCAAGACCAAGCAAATTTCAAACTGCCAAGCTCCTCTACTTCTTGGGATATACAGTATGTTGTAAAGAACATAAAACTATAGAATCTCCTGAGCTGGAAGGGGCTCACAAGGATCATTGAGTCCAACTCCTGGCCCTGCACAGACACCCCAACAATCCCACCCTGTGCCTGAGAGCCTTGGCCAAATGCTCCTTGAGCTCAGACAGGTTTGGAGCTGTGACCATTCCCTGGGGAGCCTGCTCAGTGCCTGACCACTCTCTGGGGGTAGAACCTTCTCCTAATATCCAGCCTAACCCTCCCCTGGCACAGCTCCAGCCATTCCCTCGGGTGCTGTCACTGGTCACCAGAGACTAGAGATCAGTACCTGCCCCTCTGCTTCCTGTGGTGAGGAAGCTGCAACCAACAATGAAGTCTCCCCTCAGCCTCTTCATCTGCAGGCTGAAAAAGCCAAGTGCCCTCAAAAGACTTCCCCTCTGGACCCTTCACCAGCCTTCATAGCCTCCTTTGGATAATCTCAATGTATCTCTTTTATATTGCGGTGCCCAAAACTGCATATGGTACTCGAGGCTGCACCAAACAAAACGTTTGCTCTAAGTCAATCCCCTAAGACTCTTTGCCCTGAGAAACTGACTGTAATTCTTTAGCCTCCAAAGAGCATCAGGGTGAATTGGAACTGACCTCCTTGTGTGATGAGCCATCTTCAGGGGCCATGCCCATTTACCAAATACCTGGCATTTAGAGAGAGTAAAATATCCTTCTCAATGCACCCCATCAGCTTTTGCTTTTAATGTATCTCCTGCAAGGAAGCAGAACATTGTTTCGATAGTATTCATCTTTTACATGCTACAGAAGGAAAAACCTGAAAAACTGTCCCTCTTTAAAAGCAAAAGGAAATGAGAGTTTGTAGTGATACAGTTCCTTGATACAATTCCTTCCTGAGAGCGTCCTCTCATCCATTACTCTGCATCAGCCTACACTCTGTCTCTCTAATCTTTTTAAGTCTTGATAAAACCCACTTGTCATGAAAATATATTTGAAAAATGAACTTGAATTCAAATATACTTAAAATTTAAATAGAGCAGCACACTCAGTTTGCGAATACTCAGTATTAAGACAGTGATATTACATAATCACCATTTATTAAAAAATCATGTTTTGTATGTTGCACAAAGTACAACACAAGTACTGCACTTTGATAGCCAGGTGCAACTGGTGTAAGGGGAAAAAAAAGGTTGTAGGCACTTTGCAGGTTACTTTAAGGTCCCTTAATCTTCTGCCACTGAAATAGTTTGCAGGGTTTTTTTTACTCATCTCAAAGTAGATTCATATCTGAGTTTTGGAAAGAATCTCACCTTACATGTGACATGAAGATATACTGCTTTTTGAACAGCTGACCTCTCCCTCCCTCGCAATCAGTGATTTGGCTACAATTTGGTGCATTTCATAACACACCTGTGTTATTGCTAATAACTTTCAAGGACATCAGGTGTGTGTAGGAATTGTCCAACACATTAACCAAGAGCGAGTCTACACACTTATTTTCACAACAGGCTTCAGAACAAATATACTTCAGAACAAATTCCCGATATCCCAACTCAGAGAAGACATCTTCTAAAATAATTTGTTTTAATCACAGCAGTGACAGTAGTTCTTGGAAATGAATCACTTCGTGTTAGCTCCGAGTAACCTTATGCATCCAACCTTTTAATCACTTTTGCACTGGATAATTGTTACTGTTGTAACTTCATTGGCAATTATACCTAATGACACAGTACCTTAGGAATAAAACATTGGTTCTTGCTTTCATTGATGGATATTTGTTAGTAATTTGAGTTTCTGAGAGTTTCTGGCATTCTGTAATATGTTTTATACATGCTGATTATTAATAACTAGACAGAGAATACTGTGGATCATAGGAATAGAAAGGGAGAAGTTGTGTCTCCCTGCCCCAGGGGAAATGCTTGTCTGCTTCTTCCTTTCCTGGCAGATATTCTAGTTGGTCCAGACACTGCTCAGTGGCCTCTCATGAGAAAGGCTTTACACTTCTCTGATCAGTTTGTCTAGTAGGCATGCCATTAAAACATTTTTCCTAATTCTCAATTAACATGTCTTTACTCCACAGCCACGGGAAAGACATTACACCTTGCTACTTTACAACAGCCTCTTACACACTTGAAAGTGCTACATACTCGATGTTTTAAGTTAAACACCGCAAGTTATTCCTTGTAGTAAGACTGCAGGAATCAGTCATTCCCATTTCTTTTCTATAGAGTGGTTACTAATTGCCATGCCATGGCTGAAAGCTATGTCATAGTAGAGAGACTGTTAAGACTGCTTCATTGTGATATTTGTCGGGTTTTCGTTGGGGTTTTTCTTCTTTTGTTTTTTAAACATTATTATTCACTACAACATATATAGCTATATGATACCGATGTAAACTATTTTACTTGGTGAGGTAAACCTACTTCAAAGTCAGCCAGGGCCACAGTTTGTGGTAGGTCAGACTACAGAAAGCATGAGCACTGGGCTGAGTGCCATCCCCTGTGCTGGGGTATTGCATTTGACTGTGGTTTGATATTTATCTGTCCTTGGAGCCAGATAAGCAGCTCTCTGTCAAAGGTTCAGTGTGCAGCACTGGCACATCTCACACTGACTGAAGGGGAGCATTAGCCTAATTTGGTTGCTGTGTGCAATGCTATCAACCTCACCAGAGCCTGGATGTGACAACTGGTGTCCTGGTCAAGCAGGGACAAGCTGCAGTGACCCCATCTCTCTGGCTTTGTGTGGCAGACACATAGTATTTTGTAAAACTGATGCCTCCATATCAGCAATATATTGCCATGGAATTCAACTTTTTCATTATTATTATTATTATTATTATTCTGAACAAAAAAAATCTTATTGCCTTCTCACTCCTCATGCTATGGCAGATGTCACACTGCCACAATAAAATGATGATAAGAAACTGGGATGCAGTCTAAATGACAATGACATGAATGCTGGCCCACAGCTTTTTATTATTTTTGATGGAAACAAAGATCTGTTCAAAAAGACAGGCTTCCATAACTCAGAGCAGAAGTAACAAGAGCTTATAAGTCTTGAAATATAGCACAACAATCCGGTGAGCAGCACTAGCACAAAAACTCAGCCCAAGATGAACAGGTTACCCACCACTTGCTGTCACTAAAGACAAGACAAAAAGTTGGTAACATAATGAGTTAACAAGCAACATGCTTCCTGAATTTTAAAGAACTACACAAATTATTAAGCATTACATTTCCATAATTTTCCAGGTTTATCATCTGCAAGATGATGCAACAAAGAGATAGGATCTGTCCAAAAAGTAGAGATACTACCGTGCCCTTGGTGTGAATATTAAGTCTCGCAAGTCAATGTTGCTCTGCTGAAAAAGCACTTGGTTTTGAATAGACCTGCCAAGGTTTTATGTTCCAGTTGAAAAGCTGAGCTTTCTTTTAAAGGATTTGCCAAACTTTCTAGTGAATTTGAGTCAACAGTTTTATAAAAGGCATCTGAACCCTGAAAAGCAAATTTATTTGGATGTACTCAACAGAGCCTCAAGTGAACCATTAAATTTTGTTCATTAGACTCACTGACATAATTTAAAACACTTCATCCAGATAAATTTTATGTCAAGCACAGTTTGATTTGTCCCCATGTGAAAAGTCCAGTCAGCAGAAGTTCAAATGGGATTTAACAGAATGAGTAAAGTACTTTAATGATGGCTAGCAAGAAAACCAATAAAACCTTCAGCAAGTGCATTTCTTAACCTAAGAAAGAGATCCCTATGCATCAGTAGGAAAACAGATATTCCTCTTTTCAGCTTGCACTGATCTATTAACCATACAAACCTTTAGTGAGCTTTCAGGGAGGATCCTGTTTCCCATTAAAACAAAGCATAAAGCCACCTTAGAGCTTTGCTTCAGTGGGTTGCTTATTTCCCTCAATAAACCAGAAAGAGGGAAACACAGGAAAGGCCGTGGCTGATCTAGTGAAAAGCCTGTTTTTCTGCTCCTCATATGTCAGCAGGGGGATCTTTGTAGACTTAAGCTCAAGGTTTCTCAGCAACATAAGCAGAATTTAATTTTTTTTGTTGTTGTTGCAACATTGTCCATGCTTTGAAGAAGACAAAAATTCAGTTTTGCAGAAATTGCAGAACTAATCCTACAGAATAATAGAAGACGTGGATCAGCAGGCTGCTAGGAGACAGTGAGTGTTGGGAAAGGTTAAGGGGATTCCAAAATTCTTTTTGTGGAGAGGAGCACTACCCCTCTCCTGCGCACCCACTCAATCCAACAGGACCATCTTTGCTCTGCTTTCTCTGTTCTCTGGGCTGGTTCCACACAGTTAATGGGTGACTCCCCAGCTCCAGAAACTTTACCACCCTCCTATGGTGCCTTTACGGACTGCCTCATCCGTGTGGGGGTTTATGCACATTTTACGAACTGAGCAATCATCTACGTTCTGGATGTACCACTTGATCCTTATTTCTGTCTTGTCATTTCCAGGTTCTGCTGGAACTCTAACAGGCCTACCAGCAGAGGGATGGAGATGTTCAAAAGTAAATATCTTGACCACTGGAGGGAATATACTTCTGCTGCTTTTTTTGGGTTTTCCTCAGGAAAATATTAACTAACACTGTCCAAATTATTTGGGAAAGATTTGCAGTCCACTCCTCCTGGGCTCACACATTGCACAAAGACAAGGAATGTGACATTTTTTCATTGCCTGTTCTCAGTGATAAACAGTGAAAAGTGGAGACAGAAGCCATAGGCAGAGTGGAATATTTACTTTCCCAGACACAGACAGAACTCCCAAGTGAAACACAGAATGCTTTAAAATTATTTTAGAAAGCTCTCTTATCTCTTGTCCTCTGTCATTGTATTGAAAGCACTGACAGCTTTAATAATTTTGGACAAACCTTATCTTTTCCTACACACTCCTTTTCCCATGTGCTCTCTGAAGAGCAGTTGGGCAAGTTCTGGGGAACTTTTATTAAAACTTCATTAAATCATACAAGTGTTTGTGATGACCACTTCACTAAGCAGCTTGGGCCTTGGAGTGTCTGTGCAGATGGCTCAGGCTGGAGGACTCTGCCTGAGACTGGTTCAGTGCCCAGCAGTTTAACACAATTTTAGCTTTTAGAGAGGTCTGACAACGCTGTAAGGAGTGGGGCTCTAGGACGCATTCTTGGGCAGAGGCCGTTTAACCTGCCTTAATTGCTGAGGCTGACCATGCTGCTTCACTTCTTCTCTTCAGAAATTCCATGCCAGACCTCAGAAGTGCTACTTAGTAGAACTGCCTGCTAGAAAACAAACACATTTCTGTGAAGAGCTTCCCTTTAGGGAAGTACAGCTTTCTGAGCAACGAGAGTGCTTGAGAGAAAGGAAACACATTTAACATGTGCCCTTTCTTATCATATTGGTCCATAATATTTCCATATCTTACATATCCTTTAATGGCAAAACTGGAAAAATCAAAAAGATGGAAGTGAACACCTGTGAATTTTCCCAACTTAAAACTACTTCAAAAACCAAAAGCAATTTTCAGGAAAGGTTAAGACTATCTAAAGACACTTCTAGTGGAAATGGTGAGCTTCTTAATCCTCAAGGTCAGTTCGAAACAAAGAAATATGGTCAAAAGACAGATTTTACTCTGATTTTGAAGCCTGAAAATTCTGTAGACTTCATCTGAATACATGCAAGACACAGCTTAGTCAGCTCCCAGTTGAGATGTCGAAAAAGTTTGCATGTCTTGAGTCATGATCATACGCACACTTCTGTCTGCGTGTGCACTTTGAAAAGTAAGTTTTGTGCTCTCATTCAGATTCATATTTCAAGTCTGGCAAGAAAATGAACTTTTCACTCTTCATTTTACTCCTCCAGGGTCTAGCTAGTCTGGAATTCTGTAACAGTCAGGTATCTAGAGATTAATTAGGAAGAGAAAACACTCTTCCATATTGAATCCAAAACAGAAACACAAACACAAAACCCTCCTTCTAAAAAATTATAATTTGAAACACAGTAATGTTTTCTACAGAGTCAGCCAGTTGGAATCAGTGGAATTCTTTCCTCTCCATTTGCTGTGAGTCTCCACATTCCCAGGCAGGCAGACAACAGACTTGGCTGTCTCAGAAATAAGCACTGTGCATTTGAGCCTCAATATTCCCCTTTTTTCAACCTGCTGTCAAATTTCAGACCACAAACTAAATGTAAATCTCTCAGAATAGCAACTCTTTTGAGAAGAATGGGCAGAACAAAATATTACGTATTCCGTACCAAAAGAAAAGAATTAGTACACAGGCTTTTCCCCCCAGTAGAAACATAAAACAAAGTCTAAGAAGTCTATACACCTGGGAGGTCCAACAGAAACCTGTGCTAGCAAGCAATAAAAACCAAAAGACACTATTGATAATTGGGGCACTGTACTCCCTTAAATACACAATTGATTCCGATCTGTGGACATCTGCAATTAAATAAGCATTTAGAAAACAATGCCCTCACTATTAGCATCACAATAGCAATTACAGTACACTTTATGGAGAAAATTATTTGGTTTACAATAAAACCCAGAAATTTATGTAGGTAAAGAGAGCTGGAAATATAAGCATATGATTTCTTGTTTTTCTCTCTCCAACTCAGAATGGAAACAGGGATTAAAAGGCAAAAATGCTTAGAAAAAGGACATGAAAAAGGGAAAGGTTTATCTGTTTGATGGATAGATCTTTACACTAAACCAAATTATTCCACTGTACCCAGAGGTCACCTGCATGTTCTTTACCTTTTCTCACAAGAGTACCAAAAAAGTAAAAATGTAAATATAAACAAAATATAATTTCCAATTCTACATATGCTATACAATCCTTGTACTTTAATGGACAGTGAGAAAGCCAAGCATACAATAGCTTTAAAAATTACTCTACATTTACACATACATACCGCAGTGTGTGTTTGAAGTATCCAAAGAAACTCTAGGTTAATTACAAAATAAAAGGAATTTAAATTTTCATGCTTCACGAGCATAAGACTTGTACTAATTGCTGTAGTTACAAAGAGAGTAGACCCAGGAGGCAGTAACTGCATTTAATCCATTACACAGTTTTATAGACCTTTTCTTTCCGAGGTGCCTGACACTGGACAAACTGTAAGAGTATATAAACCAGGAGTCTGCTGCAATGTAAATCTTATATTCCTATAAAAAATTAGTTTGAAATTACCTTGATACTTGATTGTTCCTATCAACTACTCATCCTTGTTAAAATGAAAGAAAAATATTTTGCATTGCATTTTAATAGAAAATTATATCTGTGGACACAGTAACATCACAGAATCACCACAAATTATGTAACATCTGCCTTCTGATACAAGCCCTACATAAGCACATTTGAAAGGAAAAATAATAATAATAATACATAAACCCTGGAACAAACCGAAGAGCCACAAATCTTTGGGACAATTGAGGCCACTCAAATAAAGATTCTGAAATTTTTCAAAAATATTTCTGTTCAGTTAGATCAGTATGGAATTTTTTGGTTGGCAAATAACTCACCCAAAGTGTTTCTCTAGTGAAGTGAAACCAAAAAAAATGCACACTGATCTGAAAACCACATTAACTTTGAGCTACTGTGCCATGAAGACATGAATAAAGCATATATAAATAACAATGTAAAATAATAGGAATTATAGATTACAAGGAAGGAAGAAATATTTGGCTAATTTTTAGGTTGTCATTTTTCTCCAGTTCCCCTCAAGGAGCTCCTTGTCTACAGTTCTTTTTTTCCGTACAAATCCCTACAAAGTAATTTTTTCCAGTCATCTCCATAACATCTCTTCACAGCATTGAGATAACACAGCTTGTACTTCTGCTGAAGTCCTGGGGTGAGATCCTGGACCTTGACAGGTAAATTTCGACAAACAATTTACTGTGGTCCAGATTTCAGATTTTACAGAGACAACTCTCCCGCATTTGGAAGAGCTTTTATTTACTCAATCTATACTATTAGTTTTTACTTCTACAAAGTCCACCAAAGGTCAGTTAATGCTATCAGAATTATTTTACTTCTATAACACACATCCTTTATTAGACAAGAGATACGAAAATATCCTTAGAGGCCATTGTGGTGGTTTAGAAGGGTTTCTGTGGCCCACAGAACTGATGGTTGATGGACAGGTTGCTAAACCAGTTAAATAAGCTGGCAACGCCTCTGTGAGGTACATAGTTAAGAAGGAAGAAATGCAAGAACTTCCCCTTTAATTCCTGCTTCTCTGTGGTGGGGGGAGGGCCCGGGCCCAGGCTCCCTCCCCCGGCGTGGTGGCATGGCCTGCGGGGAGTCACTGAGCCCGCGCAGGGCCAGGCCGCAGGGAGAAAACCACCCCAGAGCGCGAGCAGCACCGTGGCTGGAGAAAAACCCCGCACTGAGCTGGAGAGGGCACGCCTGAGAGTCATCTGAAGCTGCCGTGGCCCATGCGGGGCCAGTGGGCCCTCCCCGCAGCCGGCACAGCTCACGCCGAATTGGAGAAAACACCACGCAGCCGGCAAAATGAGAAGCATGGCAAGCATGTTCCCGATGCAGAACCCAGAGAAGATCAACTTCTCAGCTACAGCTTTACAGATACCGACTTCCTTCTATGTCAGAGAGGAAAGAAAGTGAGATCATGTGAGGAAGACAACATGGCGACACCAAGGTCAGTGGGGGGAAGGGAAAGAGAGGAGGTGCTCCCAGTGCCGGAGCTAAAATTCTCCTTGCAAGCTGTGGTGAGGACTATAATAGAGCAGATTGTTTTTCCCTATAATTCATGAGATGAGGTGCATGGGGGGATGCAGAAATTCATGTGCAGCCCGTGAAAAGAAGGTGCCAGAGCCTATAAATGCTGTGAAAGGCTTTTAGAGATTGAAAAAGAGAACCTTTACTTTCAGGCTGGAGTAGTTCATCCTTAAAAGACTAAAACCCCATGACTGGTATGACCCATGATGGCAGTGTGGGAAGACTGCAAGATTCATGGGAGGGATATTTTTCACTGCAACAGATTTCAGGCAGACTACTGTTTGTGAAAGTTCAGAACCACACTAGAGAAGTTCACAGAGAACTATCTTCCGTGGGAAGAATCTCACGGCTCAGCAGAAGAAACTCTTTTCCTTAAACACACTGAAGAAAGACTCTTAAGAAATGAAACATTGACCACAACCCCGTGTTTGTTTCCCTTGCGTGGTTTGGTGGAAAGAGGGAGGTCCTGGAAGAGAGGGGTGTTCTGAAAGTTTGCTTTGGTTTCCTCATTATTCTTTTAATTCTGTTATAAATAAATTTTCTTTATACTGTTAAGTCTGAGCCTGTTTTGCCTTGAAGTTCTTCCATTTTCCTCAATAATCCTTATTTCACCTCATAAAAATGAAGTTTCAATTTCCACTTCTCTGCTTAGCTATAGCAGAGGCAAGTAAGTGAATAGTTTTGTTGGTGCTCAGCACATAACCAGCCTCAACCCGCTACAGCCATCCTAAATAAGACTCAAAGAGCCCTGAAATGCATGCTGTTTATTGTTAGCAAACAAAGTATAGCAGGAAAATGAAATGTAAGTCTTGAATATAAGAAAATTGTCTTTTACATCTCTTTCTCCTCCATTCTGTGTTTTTTTTCTGAAAGAACAATACAAATATTTTAATCCAGCCCAAAATTCCAGGATCCAGCTGGAGTGACTGACACACAGATAGATCTCTACCTACATCTAAATCATCATTAGACAACACAAGGATAGCTGTGAGAAACCTGCTGCAAAAGTTACGGTCAAGTAACATTTTATGCCCCAGTCGCAAACTTCACAAGGAACAGGAATAAAAATTAAAATGCTAATAAATCTTCAATGATAATGATAAGAAAATGAGCCTATAATTATTTCTGCGACTCACAATGCATTTTTAATACACTTCTATGTGGCAAGCTCCATCAATTATTATTTAAGAAAAACAAACCAAATTATCTCTTAATCTAGCATCATATACAACTGTAAGGACTTTATGAAGTTTGGACTCATTCAGAACGTGTGACTTTCCGTCATTTTACCGGATTTTAACTCCCAAATTCTCACCTCACCTGCTACAACACCAGACCTGAGCCCTGAACAAAAACAAGTCAGAGAAACTTAGACAAGAATTTAATGATACAATACTTTAAATATTTAAGAGTAATTTGAATAAGTACTAGTCATCTTAATAGCACAATTTATAAATGCTCACCAGGAGCAGACACTTTCTCATGATAAATTCTTCTATTAGAATTCAGTAATGAATTAATTTTTAATAAGGCAATGATCTTGTTAGCATTAAAGGTGACTTTCCCTTTCTTTTCACATTTAAAAAACCAGGCCAAAATGCTCAAAGCGGTTAACCTCTAGGTGCTAGGTATAAAGAACGATGATTTTTCACACATTCTAAAGCATGGCTGACATACCAAAAAAATAAAGAAAATATATCATTTAATAGTGCAAATAGGTTTCAGCTCAGCAGAATGAGTTACCTTAGAAATTTATTTCAGCTGAGAAACAAATCTTAGCTTTCATATTAAGTTCAAAATACAGTTACTTTTAAAGGCATTTTCATAACTGTGGTTTAGTATTTGATAATTTTTGAAACATTTTTAATAGTCTACATTTTAAAGGTTTCATAAATATATTGCTATATGTGTGATAATATATTTAAATACTAAACCAATTGATTATACATTTATATTACTAATTTCTCCTCATGGCTTAAATTATCACTTATAATGTTATGTTAGTATGATAATACAACAATAATATTTTCTTTCAGTTTTTTAGCCTACCTTTCCTAAATAATACTAATTAAAAACCCCAAACGGATAAATTAATGAAAATCTAAATTAATTAAGGAATTTTGCTGAGAACAGAAAGGAAATTCTCTCTCTACAAAATGTGGAAGACTGAAGAATTTCAGTGTGTGGCAAGAACCAGAAGAAGTGGGGAATCACACAAGGATTTTTGACACTGTGTAGTGTAGCTTGCTATGTATTTCAAAAACATTCCCTCTGAATGGAGAAATTAATTCATGAACATTTGCTCATAAATTGATGAGCAAGTCATTTATTTGCTCATAAATTGATAGAAGTACACTCAAGCAGTGTAATATAAAACGAGCAATCCAGACGGAAATATTTTAGAAATATGCATGAATTCTTATTTCCCATTATTTGAGGAAAAAATAGGGATGGACAGAGAGCAGAGTTTGTCTCAGTTGAGAGACAAGTTTAGGAGAAGAACACTCTGGAATGAGTGTTTCCTCTTTAAAAAAAGGGTTCCAACAATCCCTTTCCACCAATAAGAAATGAATACTAGTAGATGAAAGTGAAAAAACCCCAACCATTTATTGACCAACAGAATGCCCACATCGCACAGTAAAAGGCAGATAAATGCCAGATATTGAACTGTCAGACCTTACTCCACCACGTACACACACACACCAGAACAAAAACCCAAAATGCCAGGGAAAGAAAAAAACAACAACATGGTGGGAGAAAATGGCACGGATTTTCAGGGGGAGGGGGCTTTGAAAGAGCCAACAAAGAGTCCCAAGGCTCCCCCTTCCCCCAGACCCACCTCACAACTACGGCAACAATTTTTGGGCATAAAACAGACAATCAGGGAATAGACTAATTATCATAAAATCATCTCAAGACAGAGCTTTAAAGCATTTTCATGGGTCCTTCATTTAGAAGAGAGTAAAGTATCACTGGGAGAACTTTGGGATGTCAAATTTTAGAGGTATACAGGTATTGAATTTATTAGCCTACACATAAATAACTCAAGAATTCACACATACTATTAAATACCTTTTAAATTATACATGTGCATACATAAGGTGTGTGCATACAGAAAGTGGAGGCTTTCTGACCTTTGTCACATTATTATATACACGTAGATCTTTAGCAAATATACACAATTAACCTAAGCCTCAAGGGAAGAAAGCATTGCAAATTGAACTGACATTGGCAGAATAATAAAATGTCTAATTTCTATTTTGAGCTTTGTTCCTTTCAAAAACCATTGCAGATACTAGTGAAAATGTAGGTGCTGTATTTGAGCATGCACAGTTCTCAGTCTGAATAAATAAAAATAGGGAAAAAGCAGGAAGCAAGGACACACAGAAACTGGGTTTTATAAACTTCCTAGGATTTAATTTTCCAAGTTGATCCTAAATTAAATTGCCACATGTGGAATGTTGCCCCGGGTTCCTTGGCTGAGAATTGCAGTGGTTTAGCACTCCTGTCATCCAGGAGGGAATGTGACCTCAGGCTCCAGCCCAAATGGGTTCTGTTCTGCAGATGTACACAGATGGCCCTGCTCAAGAGCCCTTGTACCAAACAACTGACTTTTTAAAGACATGCTGTAGCTCCCAGATGTAACGACACTTCTGCCAGATTCACAGTTTCATCATTTTCATGATAAAGAAAAATGCTGAATCAGTGTTTCTAAGTGGAGGACTGATAGGTCTGAGCTATTTTATTTATTATGAATGGCTAAATTTATTGGGGTTTCTTGTTTGCTTTTTATTAGTTATGTATTATTTTCTCCATTTTTAAAATAAATTTTATGGTACTAGTCTTGCTTTTACGGTCAACCCTGAGAGTTACATGGCATTTTACTGCCTTCAGACTTATCTTCCATAGCACTGGAGCTTTTCCTCCTGGTAAGTTATGAGAAAAATCTTTAGAGAAGTATAGAGTTATTTAATGATGCTTCCTATATAATAAAAGTATATGTTATTGAGATTGTCTGTGGTCACCATTATTGATATTGTCCATGATCTCCATTACAGTATGTTTAAACTTTTATTAATATTTATTCAATTAAAAAATGTACTCAGTGGAAACAAACATGTAAACCAAACAGGAAACATACGTGGTCATGCAACCTTTGTGGCCTTTTTCCTACCAGTCTCTCAACCCACTACTTAGACCTCAAGGAAATTAAGCTTTGATTTGTACATATATTAGTGTATACCTAATAAATTAACCTGAGGTATTTATTTGGAGCTGAGAGCTAACATTTTCAAAATTCATTTCATACAAAAGAAAAATCCTTTGTAAATGTGAATGGGACACGGCAACCTTACTTGTGACAGGAAACAACATCATAAGCATTAAATTAATGCCTAGCACCTGCTGAATTCTAACTTGTTAAACTGTCGTGTTTCATTTGAAGGCAGTAGAGCAAGGAGAGATGAAAGCAGCTCAGGATCTGGCCTGGTAAGTACAGAAAACCTCTACCCTTGTAAAGGATATTGAGAAAATGCTGATGGTTCCCACCACAGAGCTTGTGGAGCTAAACTCAAAGTCTCATCTGTTAGTCTGGTCAACAGATTTTTTTTTTTTTAAATTATTTAATTCATAGACAAAAAAAATCTTATTTTTATCTCATCTTTCTTTGAATAATGAGATATTTGCAAATTATCAGGGAAGAGCAGCTCTTGTTTGCTTATCCCATACCCTGTTACATCTTCCACTTCAGTGTTTTACACCATGTTTCAAATTGACAAAAAATGAAATTCAATGATGAGAAAGTGCAAAGCAAGAACAAATGTTTGAACAAAGTGATAAATGCTGGAGAAATAGAAATGTGGACATTTAAATGTATGCCAAGCTTTCCATCCCTGCTACACAGCATAAATAACATGGGAGGATGGGACTTCACTACTTGAGAAGACATACATCAAAATATTTTGACACGTTCAATAAGCTGTTGAACATGACTAAAATGCTAAAGAAATAGATGAGCTGTAAGGAGGAAATATGACAACATGCCAGGAGAGATGAACTGGATTACGTAAGAAAGGGACAACCCCTTGTTTCTCTGTTTCTGTGAAGAAGCAGCAGAACCAGTATAAATGTGAGATAATGGAAATTTATTTTCACAAACCAAACCCATTGTCTAAAGCAGGACAGAGACACCCCTTTCTACTATCAACAAAACCATACCAATGCTGGAGAAACTTTATTTTTTTCTGAAGGACAAAGCAATGTATCTATTGGGCCAGATGTAGGAATCTGCATATATACTACACTGCATAACTCCAACTGTACACTTTGTTTCTAAATACTCATTTACACATTTATTGAAGGTAACATCTTCCAGAAGGATAAATACTAGCACTGCTTTTATGTCAGATCCTGTTTTCCTCTCAAAGTACTAGTTTCTAAATATATATATATATGCACACTTATAAAAAAAGGAAACTTCAAGCAGAGCTGCTTCATTGCAAGTAGTGAGTGATTTACCTGTTCTGCTTCAAATGTCATTACTATTCCTTTTGTAATATCAGCTGTCATACAGCACATTTTAACTGGGTTTTTTTTGTTTTTTTTTTTTAACCAGGTTAATGCCTTTCAGATACCTTTAAAGGCATACATAACAATTTCTTTTAAAGATTGCCTCCTTTGATTTGAAGCGCTGTGAAGGAACTGCAGTTTGACTTGTCAAGAAACAATACTGTTTCTTAACAATGTGCAGAAAAATGTTTATCCCAACACAAAAGGCACGCAGCTATAACTCATCTTCTGCCATATTCTGCCATACGAATATGTTTTCTTAGATGAAAGCAAGAGAAGCTGGATGAGAAAACTAGCAAAATGAAGGAAGAAAATAACAAATAGAGTGAAAGATGAAATCTCTGCTCTGTTGACCTCGATGCAGTCCAAAGTGACTTCAGTGTGGTCAGAGTTTCAGTCATCTGGCAAGGCTGAATTCTCAGTTCTCAGTGTCAGGTGGGTTTTTTTTGTTGGAGCTAATACCGTGGTACTCTAAGCTGCGTGTCACCTGCCTTCCTCTCTTTATATCCAACAAGCTCCCTCTCTTGTTTCTTGTGGACTGTCTTCATCCAAGGTCAGCTTTTGCTGGCATCTTCTCATCTGGCACAGATCTATAACTTTCTAATCAAGGCTCCCATCTCTTCCAGGCCTCCTTTTCCAGCCAGCATTGCCTGCCTTGTAAATCAACCATACGCTCAGTTCCCAATCAGGATCTCTGTTCCCAGCTTGCCTTCTGTGTCTCCCCTTATTGGAACCATCCATCTGGGCTAAATCTCCACCCTTGCACCACTACTGCTCACCTGCTAAATTGATCCTAGATCCATGCTACTTCAATTTAATAATAGGAAAGATATCTAAGTCCCATTTGCATCAATGTAAATGCTTTTAAATTGCCTGGCTAAATCACAGCAGAGATTGGATAAATAGAGCTCTGAAGACGGGGTAAAAGTTAAAGCAGGAAGAAAAATCTCTCTTTGAGATGAAGCAAGTCCTTTACTGTCATTTCAAATTAAATATAATCATCAGGAAATTGATTTGAGGGTAAATGTGAAAATATCAAAACAATCACTTTACCATAGAGTAACAAAAAAGTGGCAAACAAGGCACTAGTTCATGTCAGACTAGGGAAAGAATGACTAATTCAATGTATCCATATAATACAAGGCACCCTTTATAAACCTGAAATGTCTAGGAAAACATGAACTAATGTGTTGCAGGAAGATACTGACTTACAGGACCAGAAAACTGGAGAATTTTTGAACAGTGAAGTATTCTGAACTGGAGAAGTATTGCACAGTGGAAAAAAGCAGATGGTTATAAAGAAATGTACTGAATATGGAATGACAAAGATTGTCATAGCTTGAGTACGTGTTTAGTACATCAATAAAACACACCAATTAAAATCATATCATAAGAAATAATACTAAATAAAAAAATACATCATATAACACAGAAGAATTGATCATATATTTACAGAAGGAGTTGTTGCTGAATTTCTTTGCCCTCAAGCTGCCCCATAGCTCCACCGACCATGTGCTGGCTGTTCCTGAGAACACACATTGCTTGTCATCTTCGCTGATTAATGGAAATTACAGTGACAAATCCTGAATCCAAACCTTACCTAAAGGTGACATGTAATCAATATATTTGCATTCTCTCACAAGCAAGGATAAGGAGGAATATGATACCCTGAATTTATACAAGAATAAATAATCTTGGCTATAAATATAAGAGCTATCCATCACTCCTACTTATTTTCCCCGTCAGCTGCCTGGCAGCAATTTTTCAGGCTGGAACCAGGATCCTGGACATGGTGCACTGCCGGGATTGCAGGAAGAATGTGAACGGGTGTCAGGTTATAAATTGCTGCTCTAGTCCCGTATGGCACATAATCCTCCTGCAAGGCCAAACAAGGAACCACTGGATTTCGCGTGGTGGTTTTATGAGGCAACAGAATCAGCAAGTTTGAAACAAGCAGCTCCCAGAGACATGAAGCAAAGCAAACTCAGCAGAAGGGAGCTCTAATATAACTCTCTGATTGCAGCCTGCTACTCAATTCCGAGTTCATCTTCGCCTCAAAATTGCCACTAAAGCTGAAATAACCACCAACAAGGACCTTTTTAGTACTTCTGCAACTTGAACCATAAAACTTGAACAAAAAAAATCCACTACCCTACCTGGTATGACTAATGGAGCAACTGCCTCTTCGGCTTGTAATAAGGGGCAAAAATTGACATAAGGTGCTATTGAAAATCAGGCCTCTGTGCTTGAAAAATCCTTGAGGCAAACATTCTTCCAAGCATCATCAGCAAGGAAGAGAGGATCTCTGATTTCAAAGTTGGGTGAGCATCATCTGCAGCTTGTCGTTGGCACTGCTAGCAAGGCTGTGAGTAGCAGTCACTGTGCCGTCCCTCAGCCGTGGCACATCCATCTCCCACTAAGCCATATGGAAGAGACAATGGAGCATGAAGATCTCCAAGCCTGAAAGGGATTGTGAGACTTGCTGATTATATGCACTGCACTTTCTAAAAAACACGTATTCCCACTTTTTTAGAAGAGGCTTTCCACCCAATAATCCCTGTGACTGAGATAGAACACAAAACTGTAGAAAATGTTATATACTTCTATCCCAATTTAATGCACAAAGTTGCTTTAAAAATATAGGATATACTTGAAAGGGAAATGGGCAAATCTGACTACACCAGGAATTCCTTCCCTCACTCAATCCCAATTAACATAACACTGCTATAGTGATTCAGGACTCAAACCTGCACTTTTAAAGTCATTCTTCATCCTGAATTGACAACAAATTTTTTTACCCCTTGAGAGTGTCAATAAGTGATATAAAAATTGAGCACAGAACATCCCAGAGATAGTACCTTGATAGTAACAAATGTCACCTCTCTATGTGTCCCAGCAACACCTGCAACTTCTGACACAACTGCTCAGCCAGTTTCATTTCCATAGTCACAGGTGTGAGGCTTTCCAGGTTATCTTTGGTAAGATGGAAATCCTCAACCCATTTCTCAAATGTTAACTAAAAGACCAGGATTTCTGTCCATTGATCTACTTCAATTTCACAGGGAAATATTAAAAATGTTTGACTGAAAAAATGTCAAAACACATGCATCCCATTACATGGTGAGCAAGAACATCTCATTCCTTGTTTCCTTTGACTTGGACTACTCTTCCAGCCTCACTGAAGGTTGCTAGGAGAAACCAAATATTTGGACAAAACTTTCAAATATAAAGTGCAGAGAAGCAACAACAAACTTAAATTTGCTTTTCCTCTGTATGAATTTTATGGCTATCACAGGACTAGAACAAATCCCAAGGTGCAGATTTAATTGATTTTTGAAAACGCATTTCACTACTTTCTAGCAGAAAACCATTTTTAGTTGGTCATCATAAGAAGGGTATCGTCAACACAGCTGTCCCCAGTGTGGTGTAAAGAGTCTGTAATTTTTTTGTTTTCAATTGAAAATGTTCTTAACACATCAAACTGAAACAGCATCCTGAAACTGCTGCTGGCACAGATGTTCAATGAGAATCTGAATAATAAATGCGAGTGGGAACTCATGCGAGGGACTCCAAGTCTAAAATCAAGTGTTGCCCAACAATTCTGGTGGCTCTCAGCATTCCCCTGTGACTGAGGTAGTTTGAAGCACTGTAATAGATGTCTTTTCTTCACGCTGGTAGTTAATCTTTAACTTCCCTTGGGAAGGACAATGTCTGGAACTGCCTCTATTAGAGCATGTGACAGTAACCAGCTGGAGTGTCTGAGGGATTACTGAACGTGCACAGAGGTCCTCCCAGCCTGTGACATATGGTGTATTATCCATTTGGCAATCTTACATGTTTATACTGTCTCCCTCTAACATTTAAAATGTTCACAATAATAAATAATCTGTTGTCAAAACCAGAAAAAAATAACAGAAAATTTATAGCTTAGCAGGAGAACTGGAGGCCATTGCTAGAACTGAAGAAACCATATATTTTTCTTGATTTCTGAAGTCTTTTTTGAGCGCTGAATGATCTTGACAAATACCTGATGAAATAATTCAATGTATTTTCTTTATGCAGTATGTACATTTACTGGCTCTTACTTCTGAAGAGTGCATTAGATATAGCTACATTTCTCACATAATTAATCACCATTTTTGTCAGTCAGAGGTAGCTCAGTTCAGGTTTAAATGGTGATTACTTTTCATAGACTGCTTCTCTTTTTAAATTATTTATAAGATTGAGGACATTTCTATTAAAAGATTTGATGTTTCCACGTAAATTTTCTAAACATGAAATAGTTTATTGATCATTGTTCAACACTTTCCAGTGACCAACTACAGCAGAGAAAAGCTATTACAAAAAGCAATGCTGTACTTGTGCTCTAATTCCAGGTAATAGGCAGACGGCATGATGGGAAACTGCTGAACTGCTGACGGCACTGAACGATTTAAATACAATAAAGCTGCTTTTGCTGGTTAGAAAGCTGCATTCCAAAACGACATTTTTCAAAAGAGGAAAGACTGGGGAAACTGGAGATTTTGCATTACATGGGATATTATATTGGGAACCTCATACAAACTGTTGGGTTTTTAAAAAATTTTTCTCAGGTCCTTTTCTATGCTCTCAAATTCAGAATGCAATTTCATTTAGCAATGATACAGAGTAATATTTTTTAATACAAGGGGAAGAGCTCCATGTGCTTCTTTGCTGGATATGACCAGAAAAAGCAACTGAGAGCTCCAGTTTCTTTTGGGCTGGCAGTTTCCACACATGCAGTGATTCTGCTTTCAATGGGAAAGATACTACAAATTTTTCACTCTTTTGGCCAATACTTAATAATCTGGTTTTTCTTCAAGTGGCTGAAATGCCCCTTAATTAAGTTAATTTAAAACTTGCCTAGCTGACATGAAGTATTAACACCACTGCACCTGTAGAAACTGCATATGCTAATTAGATATGAGATACTCGAAGCTGCGATGGACTGTCCCCTCATACCAAACAGAGATATAAAGTGTGCCAGAGCCTTTTTATGTCTTTTGAGAGGTCTGCACAAACATAAGGCTTTGGACAAATGTACGCTGATGCAGTCGGGTGTTCACAGTCGGGTGTGGGATTTAAAGAAAGACTGCAGGATCACTTCCAAACTAAACTTGCAGCTTACCACCTGATTTCTTTAGAGTCATGTAGATTTGTTTGCCTATTGATCTCGGTGTCTGGGTCTGGGATCTCCCCAGACAGAAGAGGAAGGGAAAACCATTTTCAGAAGAAATGGCACTGAATATCAAAGTCAATAAGGATTTCTAAAAATAAAACCCATCTTTAAAACTCACCTTTCCCCAGCAACCATTCTCTGTCTTAGCCATATTTCTATTTGAGTAGGTGCTTAATAAATATCTTCCTGCTGGCTTTTTGGCTGCAATATCAACAATCTAACAAGGGCTGAGAATTTCATTTAAACACTGTTACCAGAATCCTTTATTGTTAATTAAAATTTTACTTTAACACATCTTTAGATTAAAAGTCCCTTCTTTTTCCACCAGACGTTGGCCTGACTTCTCTTTTGTCTATCCCCAAATCCACCACCAGGATGGCTTACAAACAGATGAGTCCAAGGAGAATCTCCTGATGAGTCGTTGCTTCCACTGCTTCACTGGCAAGCAGTTATGTTTGTGCTACAAAGCTTTGTTCTTCCAAACAGAATGATTATTCTTCAGTCTGAGCATGGAAATCAAGAAAATGTGCACCTTTAACAGGGAGGAAACAAGTGCACATTTCTAACCAAAGAGCCCTAAGTTCATCCTGTATTCAGACTGACAGCTCCTTATCAGAGTGCAGTTATTTGGAGAATATAAAAATCCATCTGAGCTAATGCAAGTCCTTCCACCACTGTTCCCTTTCACTTATTTGCTTGTGTTTTGGGGTTTTTCAGGTAACTGCCTTTATACATAATTAGTCACAAAATAAATATTTCCTTAATAATAACTAAAATAGCTTAACACACAGTACAGAACTCTTTCCTACTAGAAAATATTATTCAAGGACCTATGTATCCATTTTTTATATGAAAGATGGTATCATTTAACACAGAATGCTCAGAAGATTAAAATACCTTCCCTGCCATTTGGTCTAAAGAGAAACACATCAAAATTCCTTTGCACTGAGAAGTGCAAGTTTGATATCAGGACACCTCCTATAGAAAATAAATCACAGTTGTTTTCTTAAACTTTCCATCACTTGAAAACCGAAATCATCTTCATATTGTCTACAAAGCTCAAACATTGTGTTTACCTGAAAGCAACGTGTACTCTCATGTCTTTTTTATATACAGTAATTTTATTATGGGGATTAATTTTCAAAGGAAATTGAACAAGGCAATTTAAAGGCTCTCAGAGGAATAATAAGCAGTAGTCAACCTTGGTGGATGGAGCAGTTATTTCCTATTTATTTTTCTATTATGTGTTCATATCAGAAATATGCCTATAAATGATCAAGTAGAAAACAATCTCAATCTCCAGGATAAAATGACAAAAATAATTTTCTCAGAGAACCACAGACCTACTAATAGGTTTTTTGGTAAGGCAATAAAAGTAGAGCTGAATCTGTACAATTAAAGAAAGTGTCTATTTAAAAAATGGAAGAAAACAGTGGGACATCTGAAAAAAAAATTACTATGTCGATGATATTCAAAGGTGGGATATCTTAAATAATTTTTTTGGGAAAAAAGAAGTGAGAAAAAGATTATATCAAAAGAAGGCACAGAGAACACATCTGAGGTGAAAAGCAAAAACTGAGAAAACTGATTTGTTCCTTAGAAACGATGTCTGCAACTGTAAATTAAGGAGAAATTACTTACATCTGGAATTATATCCATGCTCCCCCTTCAGAATTTGAGAAATGCAAGGACCAGGGTGCAAAAAAGTCAAGTTATTGAAACAAAGTACTAGTTTGTGAATATAATGAAGTAATACAATGAAGAAAAATTGTGGAAATAATGAAAAGCATCGCTAACAATATTCAAAGACAAGTTGTGCATTCTTTTTGTGTTAAGGTGGAGAAAATAAAACCAAACAATGCCATTTGGGGAGATATCAAACCTAAAACAAAGGTCTGCATTTGGCACACAAGAGAAAGAGCAAACAAGAGTATATATTCTAGATTTCCTAGGGAAGAAAGGGATAGAAAAAGAAATGTTATTGATGGCAAAAAGAACTAAAGAAAAAAAAGGATTTTTTTTGTAGGTGTCAAGATATAGGCAGAGCTTTAAAATTATTCAGCCATTGCTAAGGACTAAACTTCAGAGGTATTGCACATGGATTAGGAAAGATGGCACTGAAGGATTAATACCCTCAGAAAAATAAATACAAATGTGCAAATGAGGAGGTCAGAGATCAGTAAATTTGCTGTGTTTTATGAAATCTATTTTTGGATATAAGTGGGCAGAAATATGATTTCATACATCAGGTAGTGGAGAAGTTATTATCTAAACCAACAAGAATGGCAGCAAACCCTCCAAAACTGCATGTATTTGTTACAGCAGTTGCTAAGGAAATACATAGAAACATTGAACTGGAGTTACACACCATTAAAAAAACAAAAAACACCAAATTGAAATAAAGTATTTATTCCACCATCTGTTCTATACAAAGAAAAAGTTATGAAAGTTTCAAGAGGCTTTCAAGAATAAAGACGAGCAAAAGGATTGTTAATTAAAACCAGCAGGGGATGATCTCCGCATTCTCTGAATCTCCTTTGATCTTCCTTAAAATGTGGCCAAATGTCTAGAGACCCAAACATCTGGAGCGAAGTCAAAGAGGACACAGCAGTTTATTCATGTCTCTGCCACAAGCCCCTTCAGGTAAATTCCACTTGTCTTTTTTGATAGATTACCAAAAAAATAAATAGAATGGAGAAGTTATTTTTTGTGATACATTCAGGTAACTTTCCAAGACTTCAAAATGGGTGTCAGGATCATTTTAATTCTGAAGCAGATAAACAGGTGCTTCCACAAAATCCACTGTTTAGTGCTCCTTCAATTTTACGCTTTCAGAGGACAGCACAAAAGAGAAGTCAGTGAAAATGCTCTGAGATGGTCCATCAAGATGGAAAGAACTGTGAAGGCTCTGGGTGATTTCGGGTTCTGCTTAAGAAAAGGGAAAGCAACACCTAAAGTACATTTCTGAATTGTTGTTTTCCAATATAACAGCTTGTTTTCTCTTTATTTCTATTTTATTACTCCAAAAAGGTTTGCTCAGCTGTTGTAAACACTGCAACTTTCAGTGTTTAATTGTTTGATTGTAGAGAGTCAGTGGAAAAGCAACTGAAGCACTGCTGAAATAAAACACAGCTCTGAGAAACCCCACTGATATGGCCGCATAACTCGTGCCACATGCTCAGTGCATACCATGGCAATTATCTTCCAAAAGGCCAGGGCAAGGTGCATAAAGAACTTTTGGGGGGTTTTTGCTAAGTCTCCATGTTTTACATTTTACAGTTTGAGCCTGTGTAGAGCTGCAACACAAGTTGTGTGTTTATTTGTGGCAAGTTAATGAGTAAGTGGAGCTCCCAATAACCACTTGCTTAATTCCAATATTATTTCTGTAGACGTATAGGTTTCATCATAGAAAAAAAGTTACGTGAAGAAAACTTAATATTTCATTCTGGTTTTTTATATTCATTTCTTTCTGTGCTACAGTCATACCAGAATGTAATTAATGGTAGAATATGGTCACGTAATTGCAAGCAGTTCAGAGCACTTTAGGAAGTTACTGCCCTCGACAGCTCATTCTGTGCAAACCTGTCATCCACTATAAGACAAAATGAAATGATTTTGCATGTTTCTTTTGAGGAGGGACTGCTGGATACATCCTCTGTAGCCACAAGCTGAAGATTCAAAATATTTCCTCCATTTTCCAGTCTTTAAGCACAATACATTCCATATGGAGACATAAGCACATCATTACAATATTATTAATACTAATGCCAATCCCATAATAATTATTTGTTCCCACAGAAGTTGTGGCAGGCACAAAGGCCAAACCACTTAACTCAGTGACGTAGAGCAAGAGCTGTGTTTCTGCCAGGAACGTCGCCCCCTCTGCCCTCTCTGCTGGTAAAAGTGACAGCTGTAGAAGAATCAGAGACTTGCTGCTAAGCAATGACTTCCCATTAGCGTGACTGAAAAGTTTCCTTAGCTTTTTCTCTTCCACGGAAGCATCTACTTCAGCTTAACAACACAGAAGGATTGTTACAGAAAGCATATCCAGAATTCCATGGTTATCCAGTATTTGTGAACCCCCCTTCTCTGAGCAAGCAATGTTACTGTTAGAGAGCTCCTGCCTGATTACAAACTGCATTTGATCTGACAAATTGAACACTGATTGCAAATTAAACATTTGATCTGGGAAATTAAACATACAGTTACACACTCAGCTGGCTCTTTTGGAAATGCTTTAAGAGAGTGGCCCAATGGAGACAGGAGGAGTAAGACATTAAAAGACACAATATTGACAGGAGAAAGAAGCATTATGTGAATTGAAGAACATTTTTTCAAGAAACAGTGGTCTTTTTGTTCCCTCTCATGTTGCTAGAGAAAAATTTCCCTGAAAAGACATAGGCTGACATGCCTCTGGAATTGGTAAGGCCCAGCAGGGTCTGCTGCAGGAACTCCAGACTTCCATCCAAACCTGGCACAGATCTGTTTCAGAATAAATAGCAATGCCTCTCCTACATTCATTTCTGAGTAGAACTCAAGAATTATTAATGATGATATCTTAAAATAAAGCATGACACTTCTCCAAAGCACATCTGACAACTCTAAAATCATCCAAGTGTCTCCCTGCAGAGAAAAGCAGCTTTTGAACGGCCATCTAAAAGATCTTTACCGTGATCGTTGTCCTGCGCGGGCAGGAATTTAAAATTCTGTGTTAATGTTTGAGCTGAAGTGATATTAAATTAAGATTAATTTTGAGGTATTAAATATGTATGAATAAAACAGCAAGGAAATCAAGTTCAAGACATGCATGCAATTTACTGGGTTTGACTCTCGCTTCACTTAACATTATAGCAGTTACTGCAATCAAATTATTGTTTATTTACTCCAGAGAATCCTATTCTTCATTACACTGGATTCCAGCCACTCCAAACCTGATCAACAACGGGCATATTTTGGTGAGAGGTTTTATTTTAACTCCTTTTTTTTTTCCTGCTCCAAATGCTATTGCCAAAGGTTCCTATCCAAGTTACTAGATGATGCTGTAGTTTTCAATGTTACTGTATTTGGCCTATAATTTGTACAAACCTATCTAACATTTTGTTTCTTGGGCAAGCTTTCAAGTAAGCCAGGTGTGGGACCATTCTTCAGTGACATTTTACCCTTCAAATGACATTTTAGGTTATGCTTTGGTTCTGATAGGATTCTTACCTAAATCAGGACTGTGGAATGGGATCCGAAATAGAGCACAGTGACTGATAATTAGTGTGGTGGAGATTAGAGAGAAGAAAGTTCTCCAGCAAACATTTTTGTTTCACTTCCCTACAATTAGTCCCCCACCTTATTCAAGAATTCGGTGTTATTTTTGCTAACTGGGTTTTCCGTTGTTAATAGGGTCGTATCAGAAATTAAAGATCATTGATTATAGTGTCTGACTGGTTGCCCCAGTGAGAAAAAGCAAACCTCTCCAAGTGCCAAAGCCCTGGAACTGGACCTACCTCTGCGTCTCATGGAGCGCAGTAGGGCTTGATCCAGCCCTTCGCACCACCTGCCTCCCAGTCTAGTTGAGGAAACCCACAAAAAAGAGGAGACTTAAGAAATCTCTCTTGTTCTCCTCATCCTCAAAAATTGAATGCCCCGAAGTGAGCCTAGACCCCAAAGTTTACACTATGCTCACTGTTCACAACTACACTAACAGCCAGTGTAGGAGAGAAATTCTTTAATAAAGAATGTTAGTGCTTAGCAAAACTTGGCTTGAAAAACTTGTGTCCCGCTAACGTGCAAAATTCTGGCTTCTGTTACACTGTACCAACCAACCCATTGCACCAACCCATCTGTACACAAAGCTATGAAACTGAAGTTTTAAGAACAGAAGACAAAATACTGAAGTCTCCTCTCAGAGAGGCACAAGAAATTTTTCTCCTCTTGTTTAAATCCTCCAGTACTTTCTCATAAAGGTTTCATAAGATAAGAAATGATTATTTGTTCACATGGAGTAGACGGTAAATTAGCATTCCAGTAATACTTTCAAGTTTAAATGGCTTATCTTTGATTTCTGGAGTTAAAGTATTCATTAAATGCCATTTTACCAACTAGAAATTAGAAGCAATTATGCATATGCAAGTAGTCACAGAGTAGGGACATTTCTCCATTTAAAACAGACAATTATTTACTGTTGGCATGGAACAATGCAACCTCTTCCTGTGCTCTAGGAATGTCCCTGGTACCTCTAGCAAATTCAATAGCTATTGTAATTCTTTCAGCACATTATCTCCTATGAATGAAGTTAGAGCACACTGTAGGACTTAGACTAGGTAACACTACAAAAAGCTAAGATTCAGCCTTGAGAAGTACACAACCCCTTGTCTAACTTTATTTTTATTACCAGAGCCACTGATGTTAATGGAGACAACTCCTGTGGTTAGCTAGGCATGTGTTAAAGTGCTTTGTCCAAAGGTCACACTATGCCAGGGTGCATCTGGAGAAAGGCTGTAATGTGTGTGTGTGCATCTCTGTAGTCATGAAGAAGGGAAATAATCTGTAGTCAATGAATACAGCGAGTGAATGAAACCATTTCTGCACACAATGCATCGTTACACGCCTTCACTTTCTGAGGGAATATCCACTCCCTGAGTTTAGCACCCTCCAGTGTCACTGGAGCGGTGAGGCAGATTCACCCCAGCCCTCACCTCCCAGCACTCCCTCCCAGCTGGATTCCCCACCGTGCTCCAGTGACAGCTCTTCCATGGGACACGCTGCCTGTTCTGTAACAGAGTGCAAGCGCTGCATATTCAAACTGCCTCCTTGTTCCCCTTTATCCCTCCTCACTGCTCCCCACATCCTCATGCAGCCTCTTTGTTCTTGCACCCCCACTGTGCCGGGTCTCTGTCACCATTCCAGCCACAGAGCAGGAATTGTGCTAAGCAGAGAGCTGCCACACAGCTCCCTGAACTCTGTGCAAGCCCTTTTTCCTGGCAGAGGGGCAAAGAAATCCAGGTCAAAGTGAGCACTGCTGCAGGTGTGCTTTTCAAGAGGAGCTCCAAATTACACCATGGGGGCCGTGCCAGCCCCACTGATTCCAGCAGCAGCTGCAACCCCCCCGATCTGTTACATGTGTAAATCCAGCATCCCAGGATCTGGATCAGTTGCTGGAATCCTTAGACTCCAGAGTTTCCCACATTCCCAGGGACTGGTGGCCACAGTTACTTGTTACAGAACCAAAAGCTGAGCCAGCATTGCCTCGCATGGAGCAGGCTTATTACACATTTCTTGGATCCAATTTAGAGCTGGTTTTAACAACCACCACAATTACTTTAATGTCTCATACTCCACAATCTACAGATGTACCACACACAGAACCTCAGGGTCCAAGGCTGTGAAGCCAAGGGAATTACAATGGCTAAATTGCTTCAGATTTCTTCTGAAACTGTCATAGAGGAGCAGTGTTACTGTCAGTTTGCTGCTCGCTTTAACTGGTCTGCACTGTCACTTAAACAAATCTCACATTTACAATTTATTAAATAACAAAATACATACAATACTAAGTGAATTGTTGTAAAGATACTGATTTTATTACAGTGAAATACTAAGATGCCAGCCTACTATGTTAATCAATATGGTTGCCTTGGTTGCACAAAGATAATTAAATTTTAATTGAAATTCACTAAGAGTAAGATTACCTATAAATATTTCAACAAAGAGGACAAAAAGAGAATGTTAATATTTTATTTATCATGGATAACACTTTTAAAACACCTTAAAAAACAAAACAAACAGAAAAAAAATGAAAACTGAATATGACTTTTTAAAGGAGTAATAACAAATGCATGAATCTAAGATTCTTTACTTAGATACTCAGTTTTTACTTCATGCTCAGCAAGACTTTTTTGCTTAACACTATAGATGACCTTTGACAGTCCAAACTGAGAACAGGAGGAGATGACCTCTCATTTTTAAGGTCTGTTTCAGGCAGACATGTGGGTCTCATAAGAATAAGATGGAAACAGAGCGTAGAATCATAAAACAGGTTCTTTTTCTCATTCACTTAAAGAAGAATTGATTTATTCCCCCTATATTAACATAAAACAGTGGATTTGGACTACACTAGTTGCCCTGGAAGATCACCCTAGAATACCACCCAGGAAGTGGGTGAAGAGCACCCAATTCCCCAGCAAATTCCGGTGCCGCTATCATAGACACACAGGGTCTCCGAAAGAAATCACCAAGAGACTCCAAAATTTGGGCTGAACACTGCATGCACTGAGCCTCTGTTTAAAAATGCGCCTCGCAGGTTCTGGTGCTGGGTGGCACAGCTGCTGCGTGTTCCGCAAGACCCCTTCTCGGAGTCTCAGGCAAGGCCAAACCTCTGCTAAGCCAGCTGTCCCCACCCATGGCTGCTATGGCCTGCACCTCCCTGCGCAAGATGGTCCAGGGCGCCCCAGAGGTGGGGAGGTGGCTCTCGGACTGGCCGCCATTGATCTTATTATGTGAACCCCCAGGGAAAGGAGAGGATCCACATGGTGACCCAGGAACCCAGAGGAGGAACTTCCCTTTGGCTGGGGGTTATGAGGGGGTCCCAAAGGGGCGGGGTATTACAGAACAGCCAATAGGGAAAGAGGGAGAAAGGGGCGGGTGTTACAAACCAGCCGATGGGAGCAGAGGGGCAGGCATGGGGGGTTTGGTTACATGTTGCAGGGGTACATGAATATGCATAAGAGTGGATGGGCGAGGCTTCCTTCAGTAAACCAAGAAAGGACTTTCTTTGACCAAATCATGGTCTAATATCTTTTCTGACCTCCCCTTCTCAGCTCACTGCAACAAGTCTCCATCTACCCAGGCCAAATTCCCCCTTGGATTGCCCTGAAACATTGGTTCATAGCCACAAGAGTCATTGCTAAAAGCCTGTTCTTCCAAATTCAGTGTAGCTGTTGGTACCTGGTGCTGTTCCTGTCGCTGTGAGTACCTGACAGCAACGTTCCGGGGAGCAAGAACACACAAAACACAAGGGGGAAGATGTGTCCACTTTCATAATGTTTATGGCTACACTTGGGTAGCTTGACTGACTTCAATGGGTATGTGTAGCACTAAAGGCTTCGTTTAGTAATTTTTTGAGGCAATGACCTTGGGTGTGAGACCGTAGAGAAACAGTATCAGTTTTAAGTGATGTTCCCATTAACACAGTTTTTACATGAAGCAGTAGGCAAAGCACTCTCGAGTGCAATTTCTGTCACAGCACTACCTGTACCTAGAATTATATACATCCATCCAAATCTCACACTTGGCTTGGAAAATTTACCCTCAATGGTTCATAGTGAGAAGAAACTACTGATTATACCTGCTACTTCAGTTCATCCAAAAGTTACCAGTGGAAGGTGGATTTTAAATCACTTGCACTGAGGGTCCTTTGGCCTGAGAAAGAAGTGCTGGATTTTGTTACAACTATGCCAACTGATTCTCAGAAATGCTAATGGAAAAAATATTGCCACTTGCAAAAAGACCAAAATAGCTCTCAGTAATGTTTTAAAATATTGACCGGCTTTGAAATCATAAAAGGAAAATAGAACTCTACTCTGGAGTTCAGATGGTAAGAAACAATACGGTAGAGCAAATTATCGTGGTACACATCTGGGATACACCATCCCTGGAAGGGCCAGGAACAGATGTTTGACGTTTGCAACAGCAACTGCTATTCCCATACCAGTACCTGGTGCAATCATGCCTGGCCTGATAATGTACCTCATGTGATTCATGCTGCATACACCAAATAAAGCAATAGAGAGTGAGCAAAACAAGAGACAGAAGGAAGGAAATGGACAACAGCAGCTCCGCTGTCTCTTTTCCTACTGGGGTTTGCTTTCACAACCCTTCTGCCTTGAAGCTGCAGCAGAGCAGGAGAAGCACGGCCTTGGCAGCTGTCCCTGGAGAGGGGTCCAGCCCTGTCCTTGGCACCAGGCACTGCCACGGTGGGAACATGAGCCACGCTCAGGTGAATGCACTCCCACATCCAGGGAATCCCCACAGCCATGGAAAGGTCCCCCTTCGCAGCCACTGGGCCACGGCACTAGAGTGCCCTGCTTCTTAAGACACAAATATTTTGCATTAAGCACTTGGAGTACATCTCATTAAGTGCATTCCAATTTCTGCAGGACATGGGGAGAAGGATCTGTTATTTCCTTTACAGCAGCAAAGGTTTCTTGAAAATAAAAAAATGTTCAAAAAATCAGAGCTATGTGACACTGTTTAAGAGACTGAAAAATGGCTGCAAAAAAGCCTAACAGGATGTATTACATTTCAGGAATCTCTGCTAAGGTACATTTAAATCCTTTATACTGAGGTGTTAGGTAAAATGTCTTATTTCTAACATTTGGATATCTCATCAGTGTCTGTTTGGAATGAAAGGAATGAAGGGGGGGGGGGGGTGTGTGTGTGTGTGAATAACAATCATCAGCTGGGAAGCCCTGGAAAGCAGATTTCAGCACATTATATATAATTCCAGGAAAACTGCAATACATGGATTAAAAACTTTATGGTTGCTTTTCAGAAATCAGATTATAAACATTGCACTGGGTTCTATTTTCCTTGTTGATTCTGTGCTGTTGCAGAATCCATTACATGATATTTTTGGAGGTGTTAATGGATACCAGCAACAAAAACTCACTCCTACTTACAGCAATTTTATCTTATCCATATGGAAGTTAGCCAGTTTATTTCAAGATAATTTTCATAAAATGTGCCAAATGAAAGCCATGGAAAACAGAAAGAAAACATACACTTCAGTGAGCAAAAAATCCAGAAAAAATAAGAAGCTTAATATTAATAAAGAATTCAAAGGTGTTTGGTCAGTTTTCAGCAATTTTAGACTTTAAAATCCATGCATGCAACCAAGCACCCCTTCCAACCCAACAATGCTTGTTTTTTTACTGAGACTGCAAAAAACTGTATTTCCTTCAGATTTTTACTTATTTGTATTTAAATTTAGAATGCTTTATTAATTTCATTATTAAATTGATACTGTTAATGTATTTCAGATTTATGTCATTGATTTCGCAGCAAGAAGAAAAAAGTCCATTTAGTACTATTTAAGTACTATTAAAAAGAAAAAAGGCAGGTTTAAAAGCTGTCAAGGATATTGAAATGACCAAAACGCTTGAGCCCCTTTTAACCAGTTCAATTTCCAGGAACTAAAGATTCTCTGCAAGAAAACCACAGCCAAATTCTGCAAGAAAACTTAAAGTAAGTTTCTAAAGAGTTGCCGATCACTGAAATAATTTACTTGTTTCAAATATTTTACAGAGTATTTGGCAGTATCCTTGCCAAAAGAAACTTTAAAAAGTAAAATATAATTTAAAAATTTCTCCAATAGTTCACTGAAAATCTTTTCCCATTTCTTTCCCCAAGTCCCTAGACCATAAAATTGCTATATCACAAAGAAACCTTAAGGAGTGCTATCCATTCATTTCTTTTGGTCTTGTTACATCCAAGCTGTACACAAGGATAAGGATTATTGCATCCCTTGAATATGCATTTCCACTAATACTTTTGCCTGACTTGGTACATCTGAAGAGCTAGAATATTTTAATTTATGATCATACTAATTACATCTAGGGTATTAGTCCCTAAGTTCTTCAGTTCTAGGATAATTCTAAATTGTGCTAAGTCTCCCATTTGATCAATTCCTGTAGGGAGCATTATCTCTTAATTCTAGCCCATGCAGATGTGATGGGCACTTGTTTAATTAAACAAAGTTGCAAACTCTTCCAGTATATAATATTCACATCTCTAGTAGCTTAGTAGGTAGGTTTATCCCAGCTGCAATGTATTCCTTACTTATAAAGTCATATTTAGAAGTATCCCTAATATATAGAATGTGACAATCTAAAAATCAAATTATACAGCAGCATTATGGCAAAAGAGAAAGCATATGTTTTAATCTAAATATTTTCCTTATTTATACAGGAAATGCCAAATACATAAAAAAACCCCAGAATAAACAGATTCTCAGGTAAAGTTCCTGGCCAAACTGCGAGATATCAGAAGCAAAGAAGTACTTGCCAATGCAGTTTATCAATAGTATCAGATTTAAAGGAATTGGAAACTTTGTATTTGAAGATAGAGAAGTCTGCCTGAAATTAAGGGGGTTTTTTGAAAAGAAGCAAACCATTTTTTGCCTAGTAAGCCAAGAAATACTGAGAAATCTTTATGTTAATAAATGTATGACTAGAAGGATGCAAAGGAACCTTGACAAACAGATGTGAACCGGGTGTCTATGATTTTTTAGATTTCTTTTGTTGTTTTGTGTAGGGTTTAAGGAATTTAAAGCAAATTACTTAGCTTGATCCCTATCTCTTGCTCCAAAACTTTCAGGGAAACCTAAACAAGAGTTTTTCCTCCGTGATTTCCAAATAATTAGACTATTGTTCCAGTAAACCGAAAAATGTCTGTCTCCACTGTCACTTCCTCTTGGTCTGTGTCAACTTCCCAGTGACACCTAGTGATGACTCCACTCAAAGGGAGCATTTGGATTTTCTAGTTCATCAGACTTTTGAGTAATTACTACATTCTCTAAGACAGGTTACCTCAATACAATTGCTTCACGCTTCTATTTCGCAAACTTAGAAAAACCATAAAATTTGAAACTTTTATAAAAATAGGACTTAAGAAAAATATTTTGGTTTATCACAACCTGGGTAAAACTGATCAGAATAAAATTTAGATTTAATCTAGATTAACTAGCCAACTAGGATTGTCAACAAAAAATGAGTACGCATATCATATGGAAATATAATATGATTTTCATTGCCTGAAATCTAAACAGAAGTGCTCCAGGATTGCCACGGCCTCAGGTACGAGGACAGAGTTCCTAACACACATCATGCACTTCACATACTGTGCTAGCACTATCTAATGTGTCACTGAAATTGTGAACTTCCTGAATTTTAGAGTATTACTCAAGCTTTCTGTTACAATCTTATTGCTCACTAAAGCCTGAAAGCACTCTGAAGCCCTTGATCGTTGTAATTCACCTGAAGCTCAGCCTTTCTTTCAAAATTAGCTGACTTATTAGACAGCAAGACAACCTTTGATAAGAAAATGTATGAAGTTCCATACAGAAATGCAAAATAGATTTCAAATGAATTATTTCTGTCTCTTGTGAGTTAATATTGTATATGATTTATTTTAAACCTGGCAAAGGCAGAATTTCATCTGCATTTTTAAACTAATTTTCTACTGAATAACAATATCTGGCGCTGGCAGCTGAGGGAACTGTCATTTTTAGCTCATTCCACCTGGCAAAGCCGATGACAATCTCTCTTTTGCAGGTAAGCTGCTTGTCAGTTCTACTGTCAAGACACTCTGAGATGCTTACACAAGGAAACAATTATTAATGAATCATTTGGAAAGAAAATTGTTTCTTGTTTGTCCCTCTCTGCTGAGCTCAGCGAGTTCTGCTCCTTTTACAGCACGCAGAATATGGAACCAAAGAGCACAACGAGCCATTACGGGGAGAGCCACGAGCACCTTCAGCAGCTGGGGATGCATTACAGATCGACATGACATATTGCTGCAAACAGTGCTTTAAACCAGCATATCTCTCATATCAGGGGTGAGTTACTTGAAATCGACCTTGAGGACACACAGACACAGTTTCTGTTGATGGCAACATTGGAGAGATGACAGCGCAGGCCAAATTTCGGTGAGCAAGGATTCACTGCTAACCACTGCAAACTAGCTACCAATGAGGTGAATTAGAAGTCAGTCACAGTTTTTTCTTTGCAAGCTACACCCAACTTTAGCATAAGATTAATAAATCTTATTCTTTCCTTACTGAAAGCACACTGTGTTTAGATTCTAATTGCTGTGCACAAGGTAAAATGAACTCAGTTGTTCTACATGTGTCACATGCCGAGAGAATAACTCTGCAGAAGAAAGGCAAAACCAGTCTGGCATATGTTTCTGCATCCCACTGAAGCGCCATTTTTCCAGGCACTGCCTGAGGCAACAATCACCAACAAAGCTCTGTGCGAACATTGAAAATGAGAAAATCACAAATGAAAAATTAACGGTCACAGCCACTTTATCAGCATCACACAGACTGACTAAGCAAGTTGACTTAGCAAACCGGACTTACATTACCTTCTCATTTTACTCTGACCCAGTGGTTTAGGATTCACATCAAGGAACATTGATCAAAATAAAGAACTTGTTATTTTGCCACTAATATTTATTTGACTCATAAAGTCACTTTTTTTTTTTTTTTTAGAAGGCAGACATGGGAATTTCAAATGTTCTATAGGAAATAGCTTTTTCATACCCTCAAGTTTTTAAAATACCATAGCTGTAATGAATTTTGGTACACAAACCCTGGTTTCATCACCAAGACAATCATATAACTATTCCTTGCTGTCAAGTCCTAACCACCTGCACACATGGAAGTCATTATAAAGTCAGTTAAGTGGCTGACTACAGATACACGGGTTTATTTCAGGTTTCTAAGTAATTCTTGACTTCAGGTTTCCATCTTACAGTGATTTGTAGAGCCAGCTGCAGATGCATTTTGTGCTAAGCTATGAAAGTTATTATTATTACCTTTTCACTAGTCCAGCTCATAGATGGGTAGCACAAATTGCACTGCTTTTGTGCATACACATTTGGTCACTATTTCAGGAATATCTGTAGGATTTGGTTATTTGGTTTAGTATTTGGAGGTTTTTTAAACTAATTTACATATACAAAAAGAGGTAGGTCTAAAAATTTTCAGTGGAAGTAATAAAAACATTGAGAAGCACAAAACCACATGATACTGAGAGATTTTATACAATTGCAAGGATTAGATCAGGGAAACTGAACATGACTTTTAATCAATCCAATAATATTATCAATTTTAAAATAGAAATGCCATTGAAATTTCTTTCCATTTTATTCTGTTCAGCAATCATTTCCTTGTAACTTCACTTTGTTAGTATGAGAAAATAGGAGTTAATGGAGTCTTTACAGATGTTTTCTGTCTTAATTCCTTAACTCCAACTCCCTGCCATGCTCCCCGTGACACTCCTACCGCTCAAGAGATGCCAAAATTATGACCCATCTGCATATGCATATTGATTATCTAAGTGGTGGCTGCTTAACAGAATTTATAATGGCTGAGACTTGCTTGTCTGGTCAGCAGTGGGAATGCTCATTTCCTCTGCACAGCTGCTGAAGGTCACAAAACTCATAGGAAGCAACACCAGATTTTTTTTTTTCTCCCTAGTTAGGTTTCTTGACAGTAGTCAGTTGGTTTTAAAGTCATAATTAACACAGGTGGATTTAATTAGATATTCTTCAGTTTGTTAAAAAGAAATCAAATAAAAAATGCATTTCATTTTCTCAGAATTGCAAAGACCAAACTCTACCACACACCTGTAAGCTGCAGAAACTTGTATTTCAAGTATTTAAATAAGATGCACTAATTTCACTATCAGACGGAACTTCGTGACAAGGAAATTAAAGTTTCTTCCAAAGTAAGGAAAGGTTTCAACATTCAGAATTGAAATACCCAGTACTCTTATAAATGAAAAAGTCAGCAGCCTTTTCCTGTTTTGTATCCTACCCCTGTTGCAGAAAAGAGAAATCCTCTAAGCTTAACACAAAAAACTCAGAACCAACAGTGTTTTCTTCAGACGTCCCAAAATTATCACCTTTAAGAAAAGATCCACTTGATATTTAGTTTTTCCTCAACTCTTTGAAAACGCTAGCAAAATTTTATTAACATATATTGAATGTAATATGTATATTAATTAAGAGAAGGTTCTTATTATATTTTGTAATCAACCAAGCCAGAGTTGTAGGCTCCCTTAGGTACAATGTTAGGAACAGATGGTCATCTATTCACCTCAAAAGAAAATTGGTGTTTTGATAATGAAATCTTGATCACCTGCCATCTGCCTGCTAATGAGTAGGAGCAACAGGATCATTTGTCTGAGGAGAAGCGCATCTTGGACAACTTTGAGGGTTCTGATGATCTTGGTTCACAAAGTAAATTAGATATCGAATATTGGAAAGGTTATCAGTGAATTCAAGGTCTTCTTTTCTTTTGTCAGGTTTTGACTTTTTACTGAGATCCTAGCTGGAAATCAAATGTATATTAAACTGTTCCATTTTCTGAAACAACATGCACGTAACCCTCAAGCCACCATTTTGTAAAGTTTTGGCTTCCCAAAACAAAGACATAAGGTGAAACTTGAACTCTGCAACAATAACGGAAGTAATAAAACCTGTTGGTTTCCAAGCTACTATTTGCAAACTCCAAGTCCAGCAGCAGAGGGAAAGTCTGTAGCTGACCCTTAGCCAGCCATGCATTTGCTGTGGAAGGGCATATCTTCCTGCCAGCTGTTTCTTTGAGGCAGTCCCTTCTTGCAGTTGCTACAGTAAGGTTTTTATTGAACACAAAAATAGCCAACTACAGCATGTAACTTCACATAGAGAAAAGTTATTTCTCTCAGGGGAAAACAAAAGACTGTTCAAAAACAAAGGTCTTGCACCCACTGTGCCTGGAAAGGGTAGGGCTTTTTCTCTGATTTTCCTTTGTACTTCAGTAGCTTTCAGACTGCCTGAGCTTAACAGACCAAGAAATTATTTCTGTGGATGTACAGGACATAATGTCTTCACTTCTGAGGCTGGCTAGCATAACATCATCCCCTGACCTCTGTGAAGTCTCCTACTCTCCCGTCTTGATCATCTTCCTGCTGTGTCCAGCTCTCTCCAAGTTAGCATTTTGCCCCTCTCCCTGCCCAAGGCTCAATGAAGCCCAGACATGGCACAGCCAGACCATGGCAGGTGAGCTGTTGTCCCCTTCGTCCTTCTCCTGGGACATGGCTTTTGACACAGCACACACAGGGTTGAAGGCAAACAAATTGTCACGTTCCACCATCTGGCGTGCATCGCTCCTTCCCTCAGGAATGCGAGAGGGATCCCCTCCAGATATGACGAAGTGCTGTGTCTGTGCCCTAAGGGGATGTTCCCGGACAGTCAGAAGCATCAGCACTTTTGCTTGTTGTGTTTCTACTTACAAGCCATATGTTTGACAAGAACAAACAAATTTAACCTCATACATTTTGAATTCTTTTTCTTCACGGTACCTTCTCATTTTAGAAGTGTATCTATAATAGAAGGCTTCCCTTACAAACAAGACAGCAGCTTCTCAAGAGATTGCACAATTGCCACATGTTTCTTCTTTACTGGATACAGAAAGGGATGCTTTTTCTGAAATACGTGTTACAGGATGTAATACTTCTTTCTATTTCTCTAAATGCACCACAGCAGATTCTGAGGTATCTGTGGGTACAGCAGAAGACTTTTTAGTTTGGTTTGGTTTTGGGTGTAAAGTCACGCGTCCATTTCACCTGACCTGACGTGGATTTTCCATATTGCAGTTCTAGAAATTGCTACAATTTTAACATTTAGCAGATCTTATTTACAGTGTTATTTTTGTTTGCATCTTGGAAGCTGTATCAGTATAAATAACTGTATCTTTTTCTATTATTTTCCAGCAACACAGAAACTAAGGTTCATTACCTTTTTTAATCACCTTGTGCTATATTCCAAAGAGAAACAAGGTTTCTGTCCTCAAGGTCTCGGACAACAGTTCATTTGGCTACTCACTTATGAATCAACTAATCAATATTCTCCACATAATCTTCTCTAATACTACTGATATTTTCCAATAAAGCCATTCTCCCACAGGAAGTAAAACTGGCCACTATTTCTACCCTCTGCAGGTATTTATATTTTCTGAGAGCATGCACACTGTTTCTCTTTCAGTGCCCTTCTTTGAACTCTTCCCACAAGCCTTGCTTTCCATAATTAAATGGTACACCAGTGTTTTCCTTCCATTCCTCCTGTCTTAAGTTGAGAATACATTTTTCCACGTGACTTTTTCCATGCAGAAGAAACACTCCTCTCCCAACTCGCCAGATGCCATTCTGTGTATCGATTGGGTGACTTGGTTTGAGCAGCTTTAGGCTTCAAATCTCCCCATTAAAGACTTTCCTTTTTTTTTTCCTCTTCAGGGTCTGTTCCTCTTGACTCATCCTATGTTTCCCAATAGATTTCACAATAGTGGACTGTCAGCTTTCATATTACTTGGTTACACAGAGATAACTGACGTGCAACAAATGCTTTCCCACATGCTCAGTCCTACCCAGTCAGCCTGCCTTCACTTACCACAGGGCTTGTGGTCCTGCTGCCCCATCACACACAAATAAGCTTCTAGAGCACCTCCATGCAGCAGGACGGGACAATTTGAACAAAAAGAGAGTGCAGAGTTGTTCAATTGTTTCTCCAAAGCACTGAAAAGCAACATCTGGAGAGCTCTGTGAAGAAGGGAGTGTGTGGATTGTGCAAGATTTGCAATACATAAAAATAATGCAAAGACCTAATTTCGGAGACTCAAAGCCAAAGTACATGTGTTGGAAACTCAGGTTAAGCTTAATTAAGTGGAGTACTTGGAGAAAGAATAATAGTGCAGTCATTGATCTTGGCTGATATTTTTTTTTTTGAAGTCTTAATAACTTTTCCAGGAACTAAGACCACAACTATTCAGTTCACAAAACACTAAAGATACCCTTTAATAAAAATAGTGATAGGTGCTAACAAGATTGATAACTCATTACACTTAACCTTACTGAGTAGTTTTCATGTATCTAACTATGCAGATTCACAGCAGAGAAAATCCTGCTAGGCAGGACAGTACTAGGATGGCACGTGTCTTCCAACACCACGGTTATTAATGCCTATGGAATTGCAGGTTATATTCTCACTAACATAAATGCCAACCTTTAGGGAAAAGGCATATAAAGCTATTTATGGCTCCTTACCAGCCCCCAGCTGATGCTATCTGAAAGTTATTCAAGGTTTTAATACCCAAAGACAATTAGTGATACCAATATATAATAAAATAAGCAAAACTAGATCAAAATATCATGTTTTACTACTGTTTAAAAGTTCAGTGATTTAAAAGAACTATCACAAGTTATAGAATAAGTTTTCAAGGAATAAGAGAGTTAAATTCTCCTTTATATCAGTCTTTATTCTGTGTATTAATTCCCATTTACACAAATCACTTGCCCTTTCACGTACTTTTGGAATGTCTTTTAATGGGTATGTGAATCATCTTACCATCCTGAACAATTCAAAGATAGTATATTAGGTGACAAGCTAATTATTATAATTTTGCATTTTTTTCCCCAAGTCATGCTCACCAGCTTTATGTGATGGAAAAATCATGACCTCTCACTTCTACTTCTCCCCCATCTTACAGCTGTGTAAAAAACTGTAACTAAGTGCAAGAAATTACAGACATTTATTACATTTCAAAATACTTTTCCACATCTTCAAATCCTTTAGGTTGTAAGGCACTCCTTAATTCTGCTTTACAGAAGTACAAAATATTTTATGTAAAACTGCCTTTAATAGAAAAGCATTACAGTTGCTTAACTTGGGAGGTTTAAGGATGCAAGGTTTAAAAGGAGCATTAAAATCTATTAGGCTCAACAGAGCAGTTAAAGCCCACAGATTGCTGGGTACAGAACCATTCCTTCAAGGCCAAAATGCAAGCAGCAACTCTCATGCTGACTACAATTATTAATTCCTTTGGTTTTTTTAGCTGTAAACTTTCCCTCTGTCTCCAGCATGAATGTCCTGGTGTTCAGCCTCTGGGAGCTTCCCTCCCATCCACCCAGGACTACACCAGGTTTTACCCTTCCCCGGCAAACACTTGTTAAACATGATCCAGACAAACAAGGATTATTACTTAGATAAGAGAAACATGCTAAGAATGTCATGCTGTGTTTGATCCGGTGCTCGTTATTTCTACGGCTTTTGGATCAAGTACCCTCACTGCCTTTTCCTTCTCTGTGCCCTGGATGAAGTTTTGAACCTGAAACTTACTGTTACCAAAACATAACAAAGACGGCAAACAACAGGAAATTCTTCTTGATTAATTTTTCATTTTTCTCACCAATATTCAGCTGCAAGTCTATATATCCAACACAGTGGAAGTAAATCCCTCTTAAATTGATGCAAACTCCCCCCTAGTCCCCCAAAAAATCCAGAAAAAATGAAAAGGGTAATTATAGCTGTCATGATTATTTGCAAGCTTTGATGTGAACACACAGTAATGAAAAGGTTCAGACTCTCAATGGTCAGAAGAGAGATGGAAAGCTTTACGGGAATACTGCTCATTTCATCACAGGCCATTATGTTGTAGATTTTAAGAAATACCACAGAAATAAATAGCAAAGGTAAACAACCAATACAGTGGATATAGTTTTACTCATTTAGTTCATTAATCCATATAGATGGCTAAGTGTCGATTTAATTGCATCTCGATAAAGAAACAACAACATATTGAATGCAGCTTCAGAAAATGTAGAATTGTCTTGCAATGCAAAGTTTTGAAAAAGGACATATTTACTATATTTTAATCAAGTCATTTGTTTTATCATTTTGAAAACAGAGTAAAGTCAGAAAAGTCAGACCTATAACTCTTGCACCAGTATTCTACTTACAGTGATAAATAATACCCAAAAATCAAAGCCAGACATGAGCTGATGCCCCCAAAATACCCATCTGTATCTGTTCAGCAGGACAGACCCTGAATATTATCTCCAGGCAACAGCATGTGGAAAGAATATATATATATCTCAGGAGCCCCCCAACCATTCTTGCGGAGATTAATTAGTTTACCCAAGACTGTTTATGATAAAATACGGCAAAATCAGGCTTATGGATTGCATTTCCCAAAATATGTAGGGTCACAAATCTGCCCTCAATGAATAGATTTCCTTATTTCTACAGGGGTCTACCTTGAATCCTACTGGTTACTTGGCTCCTGAATGCCAGTGGGGGATACAGACTGGTTTTACAAAATTTTGGGTTGTTCATAGCAAGGGTCGCATTCTCCTTAACTTGGTTCCATGACCCCAGGATGCCCTGTGGAAACAGTGTCTGTGCACAGCTTGTGTGCCCCACATCCACAGCGGGCTAGGGGCACCCACGCTCCAACAGTTCTGCCAGTAAACAGGTGGTGGGAAAGATAAACACAGCCCAAGGCACACACAACTTCCTAAAGTTATTATGAAAGAAAACATCCATGCATATGCTCTATCAGTTACACACACAGAAACCTAATGCCTTTCAGGGACTCAGTTTTATTTTGTTTGCTTTATTTATGCACAGAGTGAAATTCCGAAGGTGGGAAGGCAAGAGAAAAATATAACAGAGCATAGGAAAAGGGACATTTGAATTTATTCATCTGCATATGGAGTTGCATCCTCCTTCCTGGGCAGCCAGGACTTCCCTACCTTGCCAATCAAATCCATGAGGAAATATCAAGTGAACTGGCTGAAGCATATCAGCAGTGTTATGCATGAATCAATCACTTAAAATACTGCACTGCAGTATGAAAAGACAAACTGGAGAGACAGCAAGAATCAGCACTCCCTCTCCTTTCTGTCAAGTAAGGCCAATGTTATCATAAAAATGGAGATACACACAACACATCAGCGGGCCAGAAGTGCTGCACCAAGCACAGGTCAGCTATTAAATCATCAGGACAGACATCACTGTACCTGTTCTGCTACTGAGAGGACTGCAGACACAGACAACACACCAGAGCTGTTAAATAACAGCACATGGAAAGTAGCTGGCACTACATGTGCACCACTTAACACAAAGTTACCCCCAGCAAGTTTAAGAATGGTATATGATCTTCTAAAGCACAGATATTCTTTGGCAGCAACACTTGACAAACAGACCTGTCTGTTGAAACACTGAACAAGGTGGCAGGTTGATCACGTAAACCAGCTACCTGAAGACAGATGAACTGAGCAAAAATTAATACTGTTTACAACAAATCGTTTTCTTATATTCTTAAACAAAGACAGTGAATTGTCTAAGACATTTTACGTATACTGAACACACTGAAATAATTTTATATTATCTTATTAGAAAAGCAACCAAGTCTTTATCTTTATCTATATTTTGTAATAAACACAACCACAATCTTCAATAGAAGATTGCTTCATGCTTGACTCCAGCCACATTTCCAGTTCTAGTTTTGATGCTCATTTTCATTCCTTCTATTCTATTCTATGGTGTTATTTAGTCTTGCTTTTGCAGTTAGTATTTTTTATTTCATCCCAACTTTTTCAAGGTCTCTCAGTCTTTATCAACACAAACCACTCCTGCTCATTTCACTTATCTCTGGCAGTTGTTTCAGTTTGGCAGCACTAAAATTTAACAACGTCCAGAAATGTGCTTTGGTGTTGTTTATTGAGGTGGTCAAGCATATTCAAGAATGCACCTGCTCATCACTACCAAGAAAGTGAGTTGGACTTTGTCACCTTAATTCTCGGGCACATTTAACCACAAAAAGCCCCCAGTATATGTTATTGGCATGGGAATTATGGACAGCTGGTTGTGTCAGCAAGGGAGAGCACAGGGCTGGAAGAGAAAGGCAGCTTCCAGTCATAAGCGAGCATCACTGAAGTGATGGGGAAGGAGAAAAAAAGCTGTATCGTGCAAACCACTGCTCCCACTTTCCTACGAGCAGGAAAGTTGTGAAAAAGGCCCAAAGCATCCTGGTCTCTGAGACCTTCTCTCTCATATCCGGCTAATAAGAGTCACAGTTTTTAACTTCTCTATGTGCTCCCTTTTGCAGGAAGTCATAATTTCACTAGCACCATACTAATAACCAACAAAAACAAAACAACAAACTCACAGAAAGAAAATACCAACAAAACAGACAAAACACCTAGAATGACTAATGAACAAAAAGCACCACGACAGACAGCACAGTCTAAATATACTGATTTAAAATTTTGGATCATATGTTTAATCTTTGTCTCCTTCCTCTTACTATTTGAGAAATATCATAGTCACGTTTTGTCACTAATTCCCATTATTAATTAATTTTGCTTATTAATTTGCTCATTAATTCTCTTTTGCTTTTCCTCAGGGCTTAATTTTTCCCTTCCTCTCACTCCACAAAGACAGTTTGTTAGCCTGAATGAAGCAGCATGCAAAGACAGGGCTGTATGTGGTAGCACAACCTCCAGCGGGATATCGGCGAACTTGACACCGGCTCAGATGGACTTCAGAAGGTTGTCCACACACGCCACGTGGGCCAACACAAAGAACAGAAAGCAGCAGCATGAAAACCAAAAGCAACATGCCTGAGAGCTGGGAAACAAAGGGAGAGAAAGGAGGCAACTGCAGCTACACAAATGGTAGCAGCAATGTGGAGCAGCACTCCCTCGCTGTATGCAAATCTATACGGTCACCTCCTCGCCGCGCTGGGGACTTGGGGACCTTGAGGGAGGCTAGGGAAATCCCATTCCACGGGATGGTTGTTAGGACAGGATCAGTAGAAGTTGTTCGGTGTGCCAAAACAGACTTCAGAAAAGCCTGGAATACTAATATAAATTGATTTTCTTTCTATATGCTTCCCAACTCTAAAATCCCAGCACATTAAAAGGCTTATTACCAAAGAAGAGTGAAATCCATTCATCAAAAGGGCTGAGTACAGGAACACCAGCTGTGTTTGAATACTATGGCATTAAAATTAACTTTACAACTGATTTTGAATCTGCTTGTTATAATAGCATAAAAGTACACACTGTAGTCTATTTTAGTCTTAATCTTAAAAGTAAGCAGTACCTCTGTGATTTGACATTTAGTTATGAAAGATATAGACATAAAAAATAAAAGCATGTGCTTTGCGCATATGCTTGAGTTCCCTACTGAGAGGAGAGCTCTACCCACATCTTCATGAGATATTTCCTTCCATAAACTTGAAGCCATTTACTTATTGAGTGCACAGTCTTTAATAGTGATTACACAATTTAGTATCTTTCCTGAAAGCTGAATTACCACGCTGTTTATGATGTATGCTTAGACTCCCTGGTGAAAGGTTTATGGATTGTTATTTATAACTCTTCTCCATCTTTCAGAAATGCTTACAGCAGCATTATGAAGGATAAAGTGCCATTCTGAAGAGGACAAAACCGAGCACAGGAAAATAGCAAAATTAATTAGAAGGCAATGCTTAACCAAAGGAATTTCTGGTTTTTCATGGGAGAGATCTATAACAAAAGTTATGGGGGAGAAGTAAGATTAATTTAAGAAACATTTTACTACCACAAATACTCTTCTTTAACAAACATCTTTGGAAATTTTAGGCTCAAATAAACCAAGACATCTTATTTATCCTGCAAATTATTGCAAGAGGTTTCGCTTAATAGTCTGTTCATGCTTTTGTTCTTTGGACTGCCAGGCTCTTTGGCATCTTGTTAATTACTCTCTGATGATCTAGCAGATAAAATGGAATAAGCAAGAGGAGCACATGCATACGTGTGTATCTGATACACTGCACAAAGGGCAACAGAAGAAGGAAGACAGAAATCAATGTCGGGGAAAGGAGGAGGAGAGGGCAAGACCAAAAGATCAGTGGCAAAGAACAAGAAAAAAAGCAGAGGAAAAAAATACCAGTCAAGAAAAAAGAATGAAAGAAGGAATAAATGTAACAATAATTTGGTCAAAAATGACGTGTTAAAGTTATACAGTATAAATACTCCAGCTGAAATGTAATGGAAACAAAATGAATCAAAGCAGCTGAGACACAAAACAAGGAACAATATGAAAATAGTCCAATTTAAAACACAGACATTTCAAAAGGTGCGTTTTGGACAGAGATGTGTCCAAAAGTGACATAATGTAAAAATGTATCTCATGAGAAATCAAGTTTCTTTTGTGTTTTAAAAGCATCTAGACCAGGGCAGGCTTCTGAACTGGTTACTTGAACTTCTATCAGAAATTAATCTGAAGGTAGGCCCAAGTCCACAGCTTTATTACTTGCCACACATTTAATTTTAAAGGCTTCTGAGCACTGGAAAAGAATTCATCTTTACTCAATAATCAATGCCCGCAACTTCAATGGAGCAATTGCACAGCCAGGCATTTTACAGGATGCCTTTGAAGAATTTGGAGTCTGTCGTGCCAAGTTCATACAAAGGGCTGGGAAAATAAGAAAGCATCACAGACTTTATAGTTGACGGCCTTAAAGATCCCATTTAGATATAATACACGCTGATTACTGACTACATGGCTTCTGGAATGCCAGGAGCACTGGGAAGCAATGATGAAGCAAAAAAAGAAACAAAGATTTCATTTCTCTGGGAAGCTACACCTCCATTCGAGTGCTTTGTTAATGACATAAGGATATTTCTGGGTTATTAAGAAAAGAGAGCTGAACATCTGATAGGTATATTTGGGGATGTGGCGCTCCATCCCCACATTCTGTGGAGTGCAGCCTTCAGCAGAGATTCCTAAGTGCTACCTTATGCCTTTTGGTCCGTTTCTGGATCCAACCCAGGCCCTCTAATTTACCTTGCATTAGCTTGCTACTTCAGGCAGAGCTAATGGCATCGGAGGTGATCCATCATTCCCACTGTGCTCTGTGAGTGGGAAGGAACATCTGAACTACTAAATGCTTGTCTCCTGCTCCTCTTCATCACAGCACACACCAAATGAGAGCAATTCTGTTTATAGCTGGAAAATTACAGTCTCTGATATTGTTAGGAGATTATTTATGGCAGATTTCCTTCCACCTGTGATGCTAATTGTGAACATTTAGAGCCATCATTCAGTGCAGCTACACAGGATCACCAAGTAATGAGGTAACATGCAGACAGACAGTTGGGCACCCACACTGATACCTTTGTGTTTCTCATCCACATACTCTTTTGCTTATAAGGACAAAACAAAAAAAAAATCTTAGAATCAGCCTACTGATGTGAATATGGTTTTGATCCAAAAGTACATGGTACCCTTCATGCTGAGAATCAAAATATAAAGATGCTCTTTCTAAATATTGCTAAATATTATAACTTCCTTGACTCATGATTATCATTTGTGCCCCAATCTCAAGTCATCTACTTTTATAAAATTTAACTGCTTCATTTTTTCTTTTCTAATAATTTACCTTTGGACGCAGGCAGGTAGTTACATGCAGTATTCTGTTTTCATCTTTAGTTTCAAATTTCACAGAAAAGTCTTAAATGTGAGCTTTTATTTTTAGATGTGTCACATTACCTAGACCACGTGGTCATTGGGACACTTTTTTTTAAGGAGTACAAAAGGCAGCTGGGAAATTACCCTTCCAGTCTCCGAAATGGTTTACCTGTGGCTCTACCTGTGGCAGTGAGCTGTTTCAAATACATTGAATCTTACAGATGACACAGATAAACAGAAAACTGATTAGATTTTTAGTTCTTTCCTTGGTAATATTACTTTTTGAATCTAAGAAAATTAAGAAAAAAAATTTATTCCTAAATGACTCAGGGCATCAACAATGCACAGCCCCCCACAGAAGAGAATGCAGAATTTTGGAATTACACGGGTCAGTCTTGAACTCAGGTGTAACAAAGCACAAGAAAAATAAAGCAAATAGAGAGATAATACAATGGACACATTTTAAAAGGAAACCTTTCAGCCTGACTCCTTAGACACACACTGTGCTCTCTCACAGTAAGACAGTCAATGATTTGGTTAGAAAGCTTAGCCACAGGCTGGTTCACACAGCACGTGTGCCACAGGCCACACTGTCACCTGAAAAGAGCCCTTTAAGATGAAATAAAAGCAACACCCCTCATACAAGTCCTCTCACCCTCTCAGGTGTTTTTTTTGTCACAATGGCTCTCTCCATCATGTCTCAATTTCTGTGCATACATTTACAAATACGAGCACTAGTTGTGCCACACAGAGAAGCTGTGCCTCTACAGTTCCTCAGATAATTAAGTCCCTAAGCCTACAAAAAATGGGGCAGAAATCTACCTGAAGATTTCCAGTGTGTGCAACAGGCTGGAAGGCAGCTGAGGGCAATCCAAGAAGCACCACTTAATCTACTGTGCACTGGATCCCGGCGCAAGCAGCACGTGCAATATAAAGTGAACTACTGAAATATTGACTATCAATTCAGAATAGCAGAAAAAGGAGTTATTTCCATTTATTAGTCTAGAAGACTGCACCCTTAATACCCCTGAATTACAAGAGAGGAGGACTGTTTTCCAATCAAAGAATAAACAACTTCATTTATCTTGAACTGGTAATGTAAGACAAAGTATAACAACACTGTGTATTAGTAAAATACACATAGAAGCTCTAAGAACCAGCATGACTACTATAATATGTTGCAGCACTGAGGGCACAGTCGTATTATAAATATTCATTCAAAGGGTAATTTATTATAGCAACACTGCACCTGAAGGAAAAACTTATTCAGAAAACCTAAAATCTTTTAATGAATAATGAAGACAAACAAGCATGATATAAATACATTGGATGCATTAACTTTGTTACTTACTGATAAACAAAGTTACACAGAATATTCCTGTGTTTTAAAAATTAATTTTTAATGACCACTATAGTCACTGGGCAGCAATCTGGTTTTCTTTGTACTCATTCCAGTCTGACCACCTTCTTGGAAAACACGGGGACTTTTACGTCCCATTGCAGCTATGACTTGCCGCAGCTCCCACGCAAGTTATCCTCACTCTGCCCTCCTCAGCCATCTCCAGCTGATGAGAAGCTTAGAGAAGCCTCATGGTACCCCTAACTGGGTTTATGACCTCACACTCTGTAGTTCTGAGTTTCCCTTCTTCATTGCTCCTCCCATCCAGATCATTCAGTTTCTCCTACACAATACTAGAATCCTGTTCTACAGTGATTATTCCCTCCTGACTTTAAAAGGATATTTTGATCAGCATAAAGTAGTTTTATGCTTTAAGGTCAGCAATGAAAACCAGATAAAACTGGCTGTAAAAGAGCTCACTGAGGGAATCCAGCAGTAACATTCTCACTATCTCTTATATTCCTTTCTGGCATTATTTCATCGCTACCATGCTCTTCATCCACTTCACCATTTTGTATTAAACAAGTCTTCCATACTACACCAACCCTTCTGTACTACACCTTCCTCCAGAGCAATGACTCAGTGTTCTCCTCAAGCCCATGGGCAGCCAACTAAAAGACTGAATTTTTGTTCAAATCATAATTTTTCAGTGGCTCTGCTAAATCAGAGATTCCACTGTCCTGAGCCTCTATTATAAACAAAAATAATAATGACCACTATTTCCTCAAGGGACAATTCAACAGAAATTCAATTAGACATTCATTAACATAAAGCTAATGCATTAGAATCTTACACCAAATTATATCACTAAGTCTGCTTTTTTTCAGTAATGTTTTCCTGCAATCGTAGATGTTTAAAGAGGCAAAATAACAAATGATCATCTTGTCCTGCTTGCAAATTTTTAGCATTAATATTCATTCTGCTAAGAGAACGTTGTTCCCAGTGGACTTGCTAGGCACACTCACTTCCAGCCCCAGATCTGAAGTTTTTCCAGAGGGTGCTCCAATCCCAGTAAGCATTAAAAAAGTTATTGCATCACAGTCTCAACCATAAACAAGGCCAGGACAGTGCAAGTATGTCCTTTCCACTAACTCAAAAACCAACAAAAATCCATACTATAAACAGTGGGTACAAAAGAATTATACCAAGAATTACCTTTATATTGTCCTTTTCCACTTGACAACTTTGTCCTGACTAAATGAGCACTCTAGAAACTTGTGAAGAGTTTCCACACATCCAGAACCCCAGCTGCAATAGGAGGTACAATTTGCACACCTGGAACAGCTGGCCAGATGTGCTACAGATGTACATCAGCTGTACCAGGTGCATGTACTCTGTCTGGAACACTAGGGAGCCATTGTACCAGCACACAAGCCCAGTCCTGCCTAGCTCAGGCACTTCAGACCAAGTAAACAGCAAGTTACAGTTTGATAATTCACTCTGAATGTTCCATTTATCCCCCATTTTAAACACGTTTGGAGCCAGCATCAAAAATACTCAAAAAATACCCATAGTATTTGAAAGTCTTTGCCTCCCTACCTAATTGTGACCTCAATTATTTTCTATTTTTCCTCTCCATAGTCAAAGTAATTTTAATTCATTTAGCATTTAAATATAATAACAGTAATTGACAACATTGTGACTTTGCTTCCAAGTGATCTTTTCAGCAAGGATCTAACAGGAGAAATAGACCATATGGATGACCAAGAAAATGGCTGTAGTCAGGCAGGAATGGGCATGTTAGAAGCCAATATGAAAATGGAGAAGTCTGGCATGTCCTCCAAGGGGAGTGAACGTCTCATTCGGCTGCTGCCCCTGACAGGCTGTGTCCACCCTGCCCGTGCCCGTGCCACCAGCTGGGCTGTGCGTTCCACTCACTGATCTCACCACTTAACGTGCCTGGAGGAAATCACATGGCTGAGGAAATGCCAGGGGATTTTGATTTCTGTTTTATTTCTTTTACATCTTGCAGGTGTGGAAACAGGAAAATTTCATTTGCAATTTCATAGTCCCTTTCCCAGGGTTTTGTGCGTGTATGGGCAGGAAAATAAAGCCCAGCAAATCTCTGCTTCTCAGCAGTGGGGCAACTTCCTGGCAAATCTTTGCAGAAGTTCAGGCTGTATTCTGTCCTCTCTTCTCTTGCTTGTCCCACACAATTGCTGTGGTCCTGTTACACTGTATTAGAGGTATTTTTGTTTAAGAGGAGAACAAGTTTTTAGTCCTGGGGGGAAAAAGCTATATTCCAAGTTTCCATGAAGGTGTTGCCAGCCACAGGTTTCCTCTGTTTTAATCTCTCCAGCTAGAGCTAGGTCATGACACAGAAACACTTCTAGGAAACTGTTAGCACTTCCTGGACTGTAAGAAAATGCTGTTCCATGCTGTTTGGGACCAGCTTTCTTCGCACAATCAAATCAAATAAATTACACTAATATATGTAAAAAAGCAGGAGCAGCCTGTCTGAGAAAGATATCTTGAAAGGCTTAAAACTTGCAGCAGCTGCTGAGCTGCTCCAACATTAGCTGCTGCCATGCCTAACCTTGGCAGAGATAAAAGACTGTAAAAGAAACTAAAGTAGATGGTAAAACAGGTTTAGAAATATGAAGAGGTTATATTACTTTTTCCACTCGTGAATTTATTCCAGTATTTGACTAGATTAGCACAGACCACCAGCGATAGCTGCCCATAAGCAGGCAGAAGATGAAGAAGTCATGTAAATTACCTGCCAATGAAAGTGAAAATTATTTAAGCCTTAAAAACACTTTACACAATTTCAGCAAACACCACTGTCTCTGCTGGATGATAACGAGAGCTCAGCTCCAGGGAGAGGCAGTTTTTTCACAGAAGGTGCTTTAGTAAATAATTATATCCCTTCACCTGGCCTTCCTTTATTCTTAGGAATAAAGATTTTTTAGGGGTGGCAAGGATAATCAGTAACGTTGTTTCATTCAATGCTATGTAAAATGCATTTGCCAGTATCTGTTTCAAATAGGTGAATTCAAAAGGCCAACAAAAACAAGTGAAGTGTTTTCAGTCCGTTGATCATTTTGAGACAAACTGGAAAACTGCCTGGATTCAACCTGATGGCAGATGTATTTATTCTCTATTTGCTTGTTCCAACACAGCAAAACAGGAGTTGATGTGCTGCTTGCATTTCTGCCTGGGGGACTGAGGCTTTCTATTGCAGTTAATGGACCATCTACAAACAGAAAATTAATTTGGCAAGGACTCGCTGATGTTGTGGCAATCAGAGGAGCATAGTCCATTTTGAAAGTAATTAATCCAGCCAACAGAGAAATAAAATATCAGTTGTTTGGAGCACAAGAACTTAGACACATGGAAAGCAAGAGAAACAAAGCCTTTTGAAAAGAGTTTAGCTGCAGAGGGACACGTTATGGTTTGGAAATGGTGCACACAAAAGAGTAGTTAACATTTTCGGTTATGGAGCAAGGCTGAAATGTCGGTGAAATAATATGCACCTTGCTTTGTTTAAAGCTGTGTTGTCTAGAAAAGTGCCTTTTCTGTAGCTACCCACATACTCGTGGTTTCCTGACAAAAACAAGGGGCATGTTTCTTTGAAAAACCCAATTGATAAACTACTGGAATCATTTGCTTTCTCAGGTTCATACTCGGGGATTTCCTTACTGTTAGTGTATGGCCACCAAGAGGACAGGGAAGCTTCTGATAAGAGCAGCAGCACATTCCACTTCTGTGTGTATCCGTGACTTCATGAAACAGATGCGTCCTTGATGCCAAGATTTTTGCACATTTGAAACGGATTCACACAGCTGCAGAGAATTTCACTGGCAGGTTCTTACAGAAAGGGTGCACACGCTTCCAGCAAAAACGGGTTTCAAAATCACACACCAGTCATGCTAATTAAATATCCACGCCTAGAAACTGAATTTGTTAAAGCACTATTGGATAATGAGGTGAACAGCAGGAATACTGATGGTTTTCCAGTCTAAGAGCGGCCTAGTTGAACCACAGCCAAAATTCTATTCTATAAAATTTTCTTAGACCTGTTTTTAAAAATACATCTCAAACATAGATATAAAAATAATTTTATCAAAAGGCTTAAATAATTTTATCAAAATGCTAATCAGCATACACAAAACAAGTGAATTGTCAGAGAGAGGAAGGATGTGCATGGACAGCCAGCTGCCTGAATTCCTCCTGCTTCCGTCAGGACCTTCAATTCTGCTCTGAGCAATAAGCATAGAAGACAAGTTTAATACTCAAAAAACCTTACAGTTGTATCTTCTCCCATTTTGGTCCTCAAACACACGCCCAGCAATTCTGTGTGTTGACTCCCTCTACACTGACCCTTTAATTTGGCTTACAAGTAGGTGAAAATAATGCTTATTGAACCTATGGACTCATATATAAGAAATGAATGAGAGCAGTTTGACACCTTTCACATCCCATGCTTCAACTCAAGCAAAGTTCCACCTGAGGGCCAGAAAAAAATAAGACAGTGAAGCTAAGGTTTGTATGTTTTGGTCTATAACATCCTCACTACTGGGGATGATACATCAGCAGATAAGGTCAAAATGTCATCTTATAGTGTTAGGCTTTGCTAGGAAGGACATCTATTTTTAAATAGAACAAAAGTGGAAACTCTGAAATATAAATATGCAATTAATAAAGATGTTTTAGGGATGCTTTTTTTTCTTTTAGTTTCACACAGTACTGTAACTAAATATGGTCTCTGATCTCTCACCATCGATGGAAAATAATGCCACAACACAAAGTTTTACTCTTTAGGACACAGCTTCATTCTCCAGAGAGGCACTGACTAAAAATAACCTGTTGATCAAGCATGGATTCACAACTCAGCTTTTCTTTGCTAGACTGTGAAATATACTTTGATGAAACTAGCAACTTAGAAGTTTTAAAATTAATTTATATATAAAGACAAGAGCATCTTCCCTCAAGGTAGATGCAGTGAGACACCATGAATTCATCAAAGGGCACTCTCTCTGTGCTCCTCACTCTATCCACTCCAGCTTTCTCATTACCCTCTGAAGACATGCATATCTTCTCTCATTCAAAAGTGGCAGAACATTACATTTAATAGTCTAATTTCTAATGAAGAACTCATCCAGCCAGCCAAAAGGAAGAGATTACCAAGCAACTTTGGGAATAACAACCATTAAATCAACCTAACATTGATTCACCTTCTTGCAACAGAATTCATCACAGTTGGATTTATGGCCACATAAGACTCGGAGTCAATCACTTAACGGGAGGCCACAGTCTACTAAAAGATTAGTACCCAGAGGTCAGGAAAGAAAGAGTCTCAACTTCTGTCTCATGAGTTGGTTAACAAATTTAAACTGTCTTTTTGGGCATGAATCAGCACAGGCACAGATGCACAGATTTGGCTTCCACTCAAGTAGAGGAAAATGCATTTGCAGACGGTACATTTGTATAGTAAGTACACAGCGTGTATCCTAATTGTATCAACCCAAAATAACAGCACAGTGAACCTGAGGCAACAGTCCACAGTTTACGTGACAGGTTTCTTCATCATCTGAGTGCCAATGTGCCTGAAGAAAACGGTGCTAGCATTAAATAAAGATATATTGCTCTTACTGAGTTGCTAACAGACGTGATGAAATGACTGTGTGTCCAGTTATGAAACTCACACTTACAAGCCACAATGCTTATAAATGAAAGAACATCTAAAAGTTCATATATTCTGTAGTCACTTACAGAAATATATCAACATGGGCATTCTGCCCATAGATGCTCAGATACAACTCTCTCTAGACTGAAGGCAAAAGCTCGAGCAGGCACACAGATACATGCATAAATGTCTTATTGAGAAATACTTTGGTATGCAGACCCTAAAACACTGAGGTTCTAGTCCCGATAAGAACCTCAGCGGTGGCTCAAAGGTTTATCTTAGAGCAGAATCAAGTTTTGGCAATTAAGCAGCTCTACAATGTGTTGAACAAAAGCTATGTGATTAAAAGAGGATTGTGAAGGCTGGAGTGAGGAACGGAAAGGGAAATCCAAATTTCCTATTTTGTCTAAGCAGAGCCATGCACCTATTTGCTTTTCTTCCTGCTGCAGACAATTGCTACTCTTTGCTGGGGTTTTTTGTATTCTACTCTAATAGACTGTCAAAAAGTAAAGACAACAAAAAGCACAAACAACAGCAACAACAAAAACCCAAACAAAGCAAACAAAAAACCCCATGAAAACTAAACCAAAATCAGACCTAAACAAAACACCCACATCAAAACCCCAAACTAACCAACATCCACACATTCCAGAACAATCCATGTGCCACAGAAGTGAGAAAGGATACAGCTGGGAGCTTGTCAAACTACAACACTCATCACAAAAAAAGAACGTTAGAATTAGGTAAGCAATTGCTACATTTAGTAATAGGTGCTCTGATTAATGGAAGTCTTTGTACAAACAACAAAGACAGGTGTAGACTGATGTCTTCAGCCACCTCAGAAATGCCTAGAAATAACATCAGCAAATCCTAGGGAAAACCAAACTATCAGAAATTTACTCCACTTCTGTTGTGACCATTCCCTAGGGAGACAATTTTGAATTTGAAAATTATCTGGACTGAATACAGAGAATATACCATACAGTGGAGACGACAGGGCTTGCAAACATCTGGGGTTTGTTTCTTTAATTTTTGCCTAGCTTTAAATATTAAACTTCTTGGCAAATAAACATCCTAAGAAAAACAGGCTCCTCATTAAATCTTCCTCGTGCATATTTTATTTGAAAACCACTCCTCTTTCTACTCAATTCTACAAAAACTTATACATACAAATTCTATCCTAAAACATCCTAGCCTAGAAAAATGATATATTTTGTTAGAAAAATTGAAATTTGTATTTTTAAAACTAACAGCAGTTTAATTGTGAAAACCTTAAGCTTAGTCTTCTCTCTGCAACCATTTTATCAGCCAAGGAGATAAGAAATAACCCAAGCATGCTGCCAAGCAAATTAATATTTTTAATTAAAATTTTATCTTCTAAAAAATTGAGTGCTTATTAATGAATTCAAACATGTTTATAGGATGGATTTTGATTGTGCATGTTAGCTCTTTCTTGGCTGATGAGCAAATGAATCTAATATAAAATTAAAGTCTTCATTATTGCTGCGCCTCTTTCCCTACTCAGCATTCTGCTGTGCCACAGCTCCCTCCTGCACAGGAACACTTCTGGGGAAATCTCATATCAAGAGGGAAAATTTGTGTCTCATGTTTAAGCCAAGCATGTTGAGTCATGCAGCACCCAGTGACTGCTCTCCTGGTATCCACAGCATCTTGCTAATGGACACCAACGCTCAAGGATCTCTGTCCCAGCCAGCCAGCTGGGAAAAGAAACAGAACTTCTTCCTTTCTCCAATTCAGGGCCAATACTTCACACGCCTCCTGCAGCAGTTTAAAACATTATTTTAACTTTTGAAGTAAGTATCTTTGTTTTAGTTAAATTTGACTTTTTTTTTTTTTTAATATGCTTCTGCTCTAATTGTCATTACTTGTGGGAAAAAAAAAGAAGTGAAATTCCTTGTGCTTATAATGCAGAAACCTGGAAAGCTCCTGGCATGAGTAAGTATGGCCACAACAGAGATACTGCTTGGCATTAGGGCTGCATCAGAAATATTTCAGCTTCATGTGCCTTCCTGAACATTATCAGCAACGACCTGACCAGGGAAAAAACTTGGACAGCAGATGGAACTTCATTGCTTTGTACAGAGCTTTCAACACCTTCCCATCTAGGTACTAAACACAAGTACAGACTCCAAATACACAGATGCAACCAGGGTTCTCTATGAATAGCAATTCTGGGTTGTTTTGGGTTTTTTTGGGGGGGGGGTTGGGGTGTTTTTTGTTTGTTTTGGGGTTTTTTGGGGATTTTATTTGGTTGGTTGGTTTGGTTTTTGTTTTTCTTTTTCACATTTACGGATTTAAGGTCAAGCTTCCCAAAATGCCAAAAAAAATTGAACAATTTCTGAGGGAAACTCTTCCTTTAACCTACCGTTGAATGAATAGGCCATTTTCAAAAGCCAGCTTCACTATTACCACCATTCTATCATCTCTGTGGCAAGGCAGAAATGTACCAAATGAGCATCTAATCACTCTACACTGCCAGAGGCCCTGGTCATCCCACTCAAGGTACCAATTTCTCACCTCAGAACAAAATAATGGATGGAAGTGGGTGCAGAAGGAGTTTGCAGGCAGAAGCACTTTCTGAACCACAGCAGCTGTGGAGGTCTGTTGAAATCTGCTGTAGTCATGAGACAAACTCTAGTTTCTCAAGACTGGAACATGTAACATCAGAGTTATATATCTGGCAAGAGATTTTGTTTCTTCCTTCTTGAAAACCCAAGGTCCAGCTTATATCTGGCCACTGAATGAAGTGGGGACAGCCCTGTCCCAAGAGTCCCGACATGTAATCTGCGTGAGCTGCTGCAACATCCTCGCAAGTCTCAGAGATGCAGCTCTGGCACCCACCGAGCCCTGAGACTGTCCCTGCTGCTCTGGAGCCCCACGCACAAGAACTGGCAGGAACCTGTACCAGAGCAGCTTCCTTAGCATATAAAGCTCAAACTTGTTAGATTAACCTAAGAAACAGAATTAAAATCAACACAGAAAAGAAGCACCTTTCCGCTTCAATAACACAAATAGTATTAGATAACCACATCATAAAATACAAACAAATAAATTCAAAACTTTGGTCTGTTTTCCAGCCAGGAAGCTGAATAACTGAAATGTAGAAGTTATTTCTTCAATTATACCCAAAGGAGCCATAACAACATATCAAAAGAAAAATCCCTATTAAAAAAGCTCTTGGCTATAAATAGGAAGTATTTCAGCAAAATGATAGACAGTATGTTACAAAACTGTTTTTCTTAGTCTCTGTTTTTTGGACTTTGGTTCTACAGGGTTTTTTTCAACTCGCCTCTTACTTTTTTGTTAGAGTTTGAGGAACTTGTGCCTTTCACAAGGATACAAAGTCTTTGTATTCAATTCTGTGGTAGGCACCTACGAAGTATTTAATTTTTCTCTCTTTCAGCAGAAGCAAGACAATACCAACATTGTCAAAGAAACAGTGCTAAACTCAATATAATATGTAGGTTTTAAAAAATATTAATATGAAGTAATGAACACCTCAAAACCTGAATTAAATTGGCAAGCGCACCTCAGAGCAACTAGGAAGCATGTATTTTCAGTTTCCATCTCTTACAACTTAAAAGCAACCCCAAGAGCAAGCAGAGGCTGTTTTATATTCCAGGTACTTACCCAGATTATTAATAGTATTGTGAAGATCAATACTTGTGAAATCATATAGGTTTAATTCCCTACTCAACTCCTCTGAAGCAGTGTCATTGCAGTAATTCAGATGCACTACAAAGAGGAGACCACAATCTTATCTCTGGCTCCACAGCTTCAGGTAACTAAATTCTGTATAAAATAAATTCACTACAGCTGTTTCTACAAGTTCACAAAATGTCTGGTGATTGTCTTTTTTCTCATAACACCAGTTTTAATCACCTGATCCAAATCCCACATAAGTCAATGGAGCTCCTTCTGTTTACATCAACAGACTTGGAGTGAAAGTCCGAGTCAGATTCTCAGTTATCTCTGCAGACAAGTACAGAGCTTAGCCAGGAAAAAAATAATCTATTTCCTCAGGAATTCAGGTCAGTGGGAAAACTGCAAGACTGCTGGTAGATTATTTTTCTTCTTCTAATTCACTCCAGCTTTCTGTAGCCCAACAGAAAACCCTTGACACAAGCAATAGATGTGAGCACTGAAACCCCAGAAGAAATCAAAACAAGGCAGTGAGCCGTCTCTGAACTTAGTTCTGCTACACGGTGCTGAGCAAGGCAAAGCCTTTCAGAACAATATAAACAAGGTAAGTTCAGAGAATAACATAGGTAAAAAAAATTATAAAGAAGAATAACAAACCCTATGTTTCCTGAGAGCAGCCCACAAAGTAAATGAGAAGTGTCTGGTGAAAGCTCTCTCTGCCAACATGATTTAGATTGACAGAACCTCCAGATATTATTTTTTTCCTTTTTAAGATCATACATTACTAATAGTTTCCTACTTAATCATTTTAGACACACAAAATCCGAGAGCATTGTAACAAAACACATAGATAAGATACACACAAACTCATCCTCTAAACCATTTAAATACTGACTAAAAAAAACCCTCGGTGCTAACAATGTATCTACTTTCATACCCATAGAAATCATATCTCAAACCCCCCATTTTTGAAGTATTTTTCTTTTATAGAGTCTTCGGATAACTACGTATCAAACAACCCTCATGCTCAAACCAACCTAGAAATCAGGCACAGAGCTGGGAAACAGAACAGGCAAGAGTGAGGAAAAAAAAAAAGTAAAACAAGCAATGAAGGTAATGGGGTTGCCTTCACAAAACCAAATTCTTCCAAATTCTTCACAAACCCAAACAAAATTCTCAATGGTGTACATTTGTTCCATTACTGATCTATCTTGCTTCCATACAGCTTTACTTTTCTCTCACTGTTTCTTTTTGCCTTTGCTTTATTCTCTCTCAAAAATTATATCTTTTCCAAGAAACACACAGAAACGCTCTCCAAGATCAGACGTGATGGATGAAAAGGAGCCATGTGATATGATATTGTGAGAGAAGAAAGAAGGTTTGACAACTTGGGAAACAAAAGGTGCCATCCAGGGAAGTGATGCACTAGCAAATTTAGGTGACTTAATAAAAGAATATACCATGTTTTAAGAAATCATTTTAAGAGGAAAAAAGCAGGTGGTGTCAGCAGTGCCAATTTACTGTGAACATCCTGTGCTTTTTAATATGCTAGTGCTTTACCAGCAGAAAAATCATTCAGATAAGAGCAAATAGTATTGTGGACTATAAACCAGATGTGACAATTTTATATTAAAACTACAAATAAAGAATGCATTAGGAAGAAAAGTGAAATACCAGGGAAAAGAGAACATTTAATTAATATATGGTACACTTATATTATGGTCAAGTCCGCAATATTTTCTCCGAATTTTTGAGATTAATTTATAGTTTTCTAATAAGAAGCTCACAAGCTTCAATACAACACCTGCAGAAACTTCCACAAGATTGTCCACAGACAAACCTCAAAATAGCTAAAAAGATAGGTTTCAGTCACCTAAAATTTAGGTTTAAGCTAGTCTTAAGCCAATTTCAAAAAAAGGCTCTAGCAACTGAATTTGCACTCCCATACGGAAGGAATTTCATCTTAACATAAGTGTCCTCAGATGAAGCCCAAGCCTTCACATGTAAACAAAGTGACTAAGCAGGATGGTAAACACTGAATCAGATGAAGGCAAACAGAAATGCACCGAGAGGCAAAGAACACACCTCTGGTACAGTGGGAAATTCCAGCAAATCATTTACTACATGGTCCAAATTTATGATGTTGTCTCACCTTTTTTCACTGTTTTGCCATAAAAGCTACTGAATCGACATGCCCGATGTAAGGCAAAACCAGTCAACCATTTAATAAATGTGTTGGTTTTGCACAGCCTGGTTTTTGGTAGCAGGGGGGCCACAGAGGTGGCTTCTGTGAGAAGCTGCCAGAAGCTTCCATCATGTCTGGCAGAGCCAGTCCCTGGTGGCTCTGAAGATGGACATGCTGCTGGCCAAAGCTCTGCCGATTAGAGATTATGGTAACGCCTCTGTGATAACATATTTAGGAAGAAACCGAAACAAAGGCAAGGGCACAGTTTTTTCTTCTAGC